>PVJH01001734.1:0-171440 GCA_004026705.1 Nesogale talazaci
AAAAAAAAGGATTCACAGTTCATAAATCATTTCAAAGAATCATATGATGACCTTAATTTTATGAAGGTCTTGTGAATTAAAAGCTATGGTAGAGCATAGTTTTAAGAGACAGGCTGCCCTGAGTCCAAATATCTCCTGTTCTATTTATACCTAAGTGACCTTGGGCACTTTATATAATGTCTCTAAGAACTTCACCCAAATAATACTATAATATTGGAATATATTTCATGATTTTGTGAAAATTAACAAGATATCTGTATGAAATGATACATAGAAGACAGTAAAAACTAGATGTAATGTTCTTTCCTGCTTATGTATCTATAGAGAATTTTATAGACTAGGAATTTTACATTTTCAGCTTCTTGGGTATTTCACTTTGTGATTTGTTATACCTTATTTAATCCCCCAGTTTTTTCATCTGCATAATAAGGCTGTTAGACCAAATGATTTCTTCTTGACTCACTTTCATGGTTAAATTGTTATTCATCTCCTGATTTCAGTGTGAGAAAGAGTATATATTTAAAATGTATGTCAATAATCCCTTCTTTAAAAGACCTTTGAGGGCAATATGATTTAGAATTCAGATATAAGTGGATATAAGAAAACTTAACACATTATGTGTACTAGATATTGCATAATAGCACTTAGCAATATTTGGGACAGACTTGTAATCACACTCAGGATTTCTGCAATTGAATATATGAGTGCCCACACTAAGTAGGATATAGAAAATAAATGATGAATAGCTTCACATTTATTTTTGTTATATTTTTGTCACCAAATGAATTTTGATGCCAAGGCTTAAGAAAACTTGTGTTACTTCTGAGGTTTTGAATTTTAGAATTATAGATAAGCCTATGTAGACCTAGATAAGACTACTCAGATAATTTCTACTAGTAGAAGCATGATGTGGTAAAAATACAATGATAGAACTCAGAACTTAATTCTCACTGTCAAGCTTCATGGAATCAAGTAAATTGATCTGTCTTTCAGGACTTCAGCTTATATATTTATAAATCAAAGTTTGAATAAAACACTCTTATGTTAACCTAAGAAAAATTGTCAAATAATTTTAAACAAAAGAAATAACAAGCATTTTTAGTTTCACTACAATGAAATTAACCCTACTATAAGCTCCAAAGGAAACCCAAATCACTGCAATCTAGTGAATGTGGCCTCATAGTGACCATGGGGACAAGATACAACAGTTTCTGTGACTATCTGAGACTGTAACTCTTTTTTTGTTTTAGTTTTTGTTTTTTTTTTTGGGTGGGGGGCATCACTGCCTCTGGTGGTCGTGGGCGCAACCCAGTGCTTCTCCTGAGAGCTGCCGCTGGATTTGAACCGCCAAGCCCGTGGCCGCAGTCCCGCACTCAACCACTTATGCCACCGGGGCTCAGCCCGAGACTGTCACTCTTTGCGGAGGTAGAAAGCCCTGCCTATCTCACTACTCCAAATCCGTACTTGTCAATATCTTGTGGATTCATCTAGGAACAATTTTCCTCTCATGGAATTTTTTCTTAACTTCTCTTATGGAATTTATATTCCGGGTGAAACGATGGTGAACAAAAAGTGAAACAAAACAAGCCTCTCCCTCCACCAGATGAAACAGGTAGACAAGTAAACACGAATATTTATAATATTGATGCTATTAGTATCAGAATAATGGTTGTATGATATATTTAAAATGACGACATTAACATCTTCTGCTGTGATTAGATAAGACTTCTCTCTAGAAATTGCATTTTGACTAGGATCCAGAAAATGGAAAGGAGAAATGCTTCTGAAACTCTAGGTTCAGAGCCATCCAGGAGGAAAAGGTGGCAAATGGAAACCCTAAAGCAGTGAAGCAGTCTGTGGAGGCGAAGTGTGGTGATGCAGGGGAGGAAGTGGCCTGTAATATAGTAATGTAGGGGGTGGTGGTGAAGATGATGTGAGAAAGCAGTCAGTCAGGGTAAGAAGGAACACATTAAACCAGTGCTCATAGAGCATATTGATCTCAAAGATTGATGGCTGGACCAAAGGAAGGAAATTTCTATTGTTTCATGAGGAAAAATTTTAGATGAAAATAAAATGTACTGATATCAAATAAAAGCTACAATGAAAAATCAGATCAAGAGCCATAAGAAATAAAGTAAATGAAATCAATCCTGTATTGATTAGAGTGCTAAAGAAAATTGTTTCCCTTGGTCTATAGGAACTTTGTACAGAAACAAAACATAGATATTTTTATCAGCAATAATATTAAGATACTTCTCTGGCAGTACACTTTCACAAACATAAGACCAAGTGTTATTCTCACATAAATAGAAGAAAAGAAAGCGGCTATATAAACTGGTAGATTTTTCATTTAAAACATCAACTGAGATTTGTCAAATAAATTTGGAGTAAATAACTTTTGTTCTGCTCTTAAGAAAAATCTACTTATTTTTTTAAAACAAAAACAAATGCAAATATTAACAAACAGATTTTATAAGTAAAACAAAAATTCATCAGAATTTGAGAGTAGTTGTCACTAACTATTAATTTCTATGAGACACGATTAAAGTTCACATAGCTTTGAAGAGAAACTGAAATACTAGTGAATACATATTGTATAGCAGACTCCATCTTCTCTCGACTCACAGAAGTAACAAGGTATTAAACTGGAAAATTCATCAAAACTCTGCTGTAGTTCCAGAAGTTATCGCTTATACAGAGGTAGATTTTTTTAAAAATCTGTAACTCCTGGAATGGATTTAACTCAATAATAAGTGCTCACATAATCCATGGACGTAGCATTATTCTTAGCAATGAAAGCAATACAGAGTAGAAATTAAAATACTGATAGTCAAAAGTATCTGTCCTTACTAAGCAACATGGTTAATATACATTAAGTAGTTAAAAATATGTAGCAAAGATCAATACAATTTGAAATATATTTAAATGTTTAAAAATCTAAATATCGTAAAATTAAGGTTTATACTGCCTGTGTTAGACTAGAAGCCAATAAATTTACCATGATGCCCTTGCATAATCAAGAAAGTAATGTCTTTGTCTTTTGCAAAGAATGAGTAAAAGCAATCAGGCAGTACCCAATAGGATAAAAACACCCCAATGATATATTTTAATTCTAGTAATAAAAGGATGTGTCAGTAGCCCTACCACCAAAAGACCATAAATAGCATAGCTTTCTCAACCTGCTGAAAGATGTCCTCAGAGTTCAAATCCAATTCCATTAAATACAAGTCCCAACCTGATTTATGTAAGATTAGAAGAAACACATGTCCCTGGATTGTCCTCTGTGTACTGGGCTGGTGAAGTCAGCACCATAAAACCTTCTGAAGCTTTTCTTCAATCATTATTTTTCTTTTTCTCATACCCATTAGTCCAGAGTTACAGGAATTTCAAAAACCAAGAAGTGTAAGTTAAAATGCCTATAGAAAAATGACTTATTCTTATTTAGAACATGGTTAATACTTTAGCTGTTAGATATTCAAAAAGTGATTCAAGTGCATTCCCAGAACCTATGCTGAACTTGACCCAGAGTCTCTTTTGCTTTGTAATATATTTATGGCTTCCTGAACTTTTTCAAGATATCTTAAAGTCACATTGAAAGAAAAGGTGACAGAAAAACAAACACTAATTGCTTTTTGTTTCCTAAGGCAAAGAAATAACCTTAGTGTCACCTTTTAATCATGCATTGCGACAAAAAGACAAGCTTTCTCAAGTACTGTATTCCTTAAGAGAATTTTTAATCTTATTGGTTAGTAATTTTTAAATGTATTTTTATTGTGACTTAGGTGTGTGTGTGGTGTGGTGGAGTGGTGATGTCAGATCAAATCAGCATTCAACAGTTCAAAGAACTCATCAACCTCTACCCCATATTTTATTCCACCTCCATTCCTTGATTTTTCTTCTTCCTCTTGTGAATCTCTATCCTTTCTTGCACCGGAATCTATACCTTTCAGCTGTATAATACATTGTTTCAATGCCCCAAACATGTTCTCCCTCCCTTAGAAACCTCAAAAATTTGTTCCTATTGGTATGAAGTTTTTGTTTAAATTTTTATCGCTATACTAGTGGTCTCTGACAATATTTTTTCTTTTGTGATTAACTAGCTTCATTTAGCATAATGTTTTCCTAGGCCAATCAGGACATGAAGTGCTTTTCCGTCATTGCTTTTAGAGATGAATGCTCCTGTGATCATTAGCCATCAGGGAGATGCAAATCAAATCATCAATGAGATACCATGTTGCACCAACAGTGACTGAATAATTGAAAAGAAAATCAAATCAGAAAACAGCAAATGCTAGAGAGGGCATGAAGAGATTGTCACTCTCATTCACTGATAGTGGGTCTATATATATGCACAACCATTGTGGAAAACAATCTGGTCCTACCTGAAAAAAAAACTGGAAATGGAAATCCCATACTATTCAATAATACCTCTGCTGGTCATATATAACTCATATATATATATATATATTTATATGTATATAGTAAGAGATATAATATGAACAGATGAATACACCCCCATGATGGAAATAGCACAAATGTCTATCAGTAGGAGAAATGGAAAAAGTAACTTTGGTATATACATGCAAAAATATTTTATTGTGTGAATCCCACAAATATGAACAATATTTATTTTTCCCTGGGTTTTATATATGCATTGCCAGCAGTGACCACAAACAAGATAACAAATCAAAACATACCCTATGTATTTCTAAACAACTCAAAGGGCTGTAACACCCAGGTTGAGAACTACTGCCTTAGATTTGGTTCTCTAGAAGAACAAAATATATGAATATAGCTATGAATATACCAAGCCCAAAAGTTTGACCTACTGTCACTGAGTCTTTTCCAATGCATAGCAATCCATAGGACAGAGTTTCTAAGACTGTACTGTTATGGGAGCAGACAGTCTCATCCTCCCAGGTTGTACCTACTGAGTTTGAAATGCCTTGAGTCTAATACTTACACTGTAAACCCTGAGGACTCTTAAATTTACACAGAGAGTTTTAACTCACATAGCTGACTTGCATAAGTTTTGAGGGCTGGAAAGTTCCAGCTTCTTTTGGATCAGGTGTCAGTATAGAGGCTTCTTTTGATTCACATGACTTGAGAGGCCAACACCTCAAAATCAGAAGGTCAGATGGCTCAAGAACCATAGGACAAGTAACAAGAAGTCAGATTTAGCTTCACCCCAACATCCATATATATTGGACACAGGCCACACCTCTTAAGAAAAGGCTCTTACAACTGATATCTGATCAAATCATAACATGTCATAAAGGTGATTATATTATATTTCATTATTTAAAGGGAATTAATGCAATCTCTGTAAAGCTATTGAGAATTGTAACTTACCACATAACATTAACTATTATAACCCCTAAGACAATCTAATTATGTGATAAAGAAACTGTGATTCAGAAGGACAAGGTGAATGCTTTGTTAAAGGACACAGATATTTATTCACTAATTTTTTTTACATGGGAGAGCGCGAACACAGTCCCCCACTACCAAAAATTAAGCAGTTGTGTTTCCCACATTTGGGGAAATCACGGGGGTCAGCACATCTAGAGTGCAATGGATAAGCCTCACCTGGGAAAATCACCTTCATCATCATGGTATTTCCCTTGCCAGATAAGTATTGACACATATATTTTTTATTCTCTAGTTATACAACTGTAAAGACAAACATCAAAACTGAAAAAGGACAAATGAACTGAATGTTTAATCACAGCAGATACATAATAGACTTATTATATTTTAAAATGTTTCAAGGTCATTGAACAAACAAACTTAAAAAATTTAAGCAAACACCCAAATTCATGACCATAGAGTCATTTCCAATGTTTCATAACCTTATAGGTCAGGGTAGACTTGCCCACAGCTTATAAGGCTGTACTCTTTCTAGGAGCAGACCACCACATCTTTCTGTCAAAGACTGGCTGTTGTGTTCCTAGCATTGACTTATCAGGTAGCAGCTGAGCAATTAATCACTGCACCATCAGGGTTCCTACATTAATCATTACACCATTGTCATCAATTAACACAGACTCAGAACCTATGCAGGGTACACATACAAAAAACAAAATCAATTCCACCCCCCCCCAAAAAAAAATAAATACTGTGGGCAAATCAGAGATCTTCTAGTTCACATTTTTCCTGTGAGGTGAGCTCTGAGTTAGTGTACCCAGTGGCATCCCCTAAGAAGATTCTTTCCAGTCACAGTGAATTTTTCGTAAAAGCAGTTTTGCTTGAACTATATTTTTCTTCTTTGTTATGGCCGATTTAAGAGAACAGCATGCAGCCATGAAATTTTGTTTCCTGCTCAGGAAAAATGCCACAGAAACTGTATTGATGTTGACACAGCTTATAAGGACACAATTATGGGAAACACTCAAGTGTATGAGTGGTTTTCTCAATTTAAAAAAAGTGAAATGTCACTTGATAATAAGCCTCATTCTGGACTTCTGTCAACTTTCCAATTTTGGATGAAAATGTTTGTTCCACCAGGTCAGATTGTTAATCAAGCTAACTACTAACTACTTAGACATTCTGAAATGATTGTGCAACAATAGGTGACAAAAAAAGGCCTGATTTGTGGCAGGCGGGGAACTGGTTTTGCCACCACGACAATACACTTGCCCATGCAGGCATCTCAGTGTGCCAGTTTTTGGAGTAAAGCCAGCATGTGTCTTTTGCCCATACAACTTACTCACCTAACCTTGATGAGTGTGACTCTTTTTTTGTTTCTGAGAATGAAAAGCGACAGAAAGGTCAGCAATTTGATGACAGTAGAAGAGGTGAAGAATAAAATGAGGGAGGTACAGTCAGCTATCCAAACAGCCACATTTGAAAAATGTTTCCAAGAATGCAATCAGGGATTTGACAAATGTATTAAGTGTAGTGGAGAGCACTTTGAAGGTGATAGGTTGTTTTGTAAAAGAAAAAAATTAAATATACAATTTTGAAAAAAAAATGAGATAGACCTTCTACTTATCAGACTACCTGATAGGTCAGGGTTTGGAACATAATAGCCACTCTGACAGAAAGATGTGGCAGTCTGCACCTAGAAAGAGTGCAGCCTTGTAAATGGTGGGCAATTCTACCCTGTCCTATAGGGTTCTGATGCACTGAAAATGACTCTATGGTCGTGGATTTGGGTGTTTGTTTTATTTTTAAAAATTTGTCCACTCAATGACCTTGAACATTAAAAAAATAATGTCTATTTGTATATCTGCTGTCATTAAACTTTCAGATCATTTGTCCTTTTTCAGCTTTGAGGTTTATCTTTTTCTTGTTAAATTTTACAATTGTGGCATAGCGGTTGTGTGCAGGATTGGGGCCTATGGGGTTGGTGGTTCAAATACAGCAACAGCTCTCCAGGAGCAAGGCTGGACTTCCTACTCCCACCAGGGCAGTGATGAAAAAAAATTACAATTGTATAAATGGAGAATCAAAAATATATGTGTCACTACTTACCTGGCAAGGGAGGCACCATGATCATGAAGGTGATTTTCCCAGGCGAGGCTTATCTTTTACACACCAGATATATACATGTTTGTGTATGTACAGGGCTTTAGAGACTGCAATTCTTTATTAGAACCAACAGAAACATCTTTCTCTCCATGGAGTGGATTGGATTTGCAGACCCTGCAGGTGGCAGCTCAAAGCCTAACCTCCTGTGCCATCATGAGAAAGCTGCAAATAAAAAATATAGTAAAATGCTACTTCTTCACCATTAAGATGCATTAGATTTAAGAAATAGCAACTAAAAGGAAAAGTGACACATGCTGGTGATGATAGAAATGGAAACCTTCATCCATAGCTTATGAGAATGCAAAAGGGTACAGTAATCTGGAAATTAATTTGATGACTCCTCCAAAAGTTAAAATTAAAGTGACCAGATTTTAACATAGGTAAAGCGAGACACCATTGACTGGGGGGAGCAGTGGTAGAGGGGGTATATTCCCTTCCCATTCTCCTGTTGTTCCATGGCTTGTCGTGCATTCTTTCCAAAAATCAAGACACGAGAAAAATTGTTTAAAATCGGGACTGTCCTGCCAAAAGAAGTACGTCTGGTCACTTAGAATTATAGGCACCATCTGATCCAGCAATTCCACTGTTTGATAAATATCCAAGACATGTAAAAATCGTGACACAAACAGAAGCAGGCATACCAATGATTATTGCTTTATTATTAACAAAATGTAAAAGTTTACATCAACTGAAATGAAATGTCCTTCAGCAGATGAATGGGCAAAACAAAGGTGGTATACAGTTTACAATGCTAGTATCTGCAGTACATTTCACTGGTCACAAAAAGAAACAAAGTCCTGACACATGCCGCAAGGCAGATAGATCTTGAAAACACTATGCTGAGTGAAGTAAATTGATCACACACACACACACACACACACACTCACACACACACACACACACACACACACAAAACCCAGATATTGATCAAGAACATTATTTGTCACCAGGACCGTTTCACTAAGTAATGAGATTGGCAACTCACTTTATGTATTTGTTTAACAATATTCATTTTAACCCAATGTGAGTTTGATAGTTAATAAAAAAAACATGGTCATTGGAAAAAAAACATATTGCATGGTGTACAAGTGAAATATCTAGAATAGCTGAATGTATTGAGATGAGAGTTTAATAGTGGTTACCCAGATTGAGATGGGGGAATGAGGTAACTTTGGATTTATAATACTGAAATTCTTCTGTTAAAGGTAATGGAAAATTCAGCAGCAGATTTTGACAATAATTGCACATGATAGATACAGTTCGTCTTCCTGAATCACATTGTGTTAGACTGGGTTGTCTGGAGAAACAAATGCAGTGACACACATGTATGTATATGCGACAGCTTTATATTATGAAATATATATATATATATATATATATATATATATATTCTGATGGTAGTTCATAAGTCCCTCTTCAGACTCATGAAGAAGCAGGTAGGTCCAAAAGAAAGGTGAATCAGGAAATAGAAAAGCCATTGACTAATGATTGCACAGCCCAGTGGATCAAAGGTTGGTGGGAACATAGCCAGGGGGCAGCAGCTCTCAGAGTCCAGAGGCCCATATCCTCCTCCCCCAGACACTTACTGCAGAGTCCCAGCGAAATTCCAACTAGAGGAAGATAAAGTAGCAGATATTGAGGCAATTCTCAGTTTTTCATGCTCATCTAAAAGGTCACACTCACAAAGAGGTGTCACCAGGCTACCACTTGATTGACAGGTTTGATTCTATCCCTAGTCAGGAGTGTCTAATGCTACACATACCCATGAAAAATATTGAGCTGTCAAAAGTTATATTATCCATATTTTTATGAAAAAACTAATTAATAGAGTAAAAGCGACCAAGCAAATAAGCATGGATGATAACACTGTCTTGGAATTCGGCTAGCTGTGCCATAAATGATAGTATTTACATACTGTCTTTAGGCTTTAGTTTCTCCATATCTTTATTCTTAAAATCTCATTCTGCATAAGAAAATCTTTATATTTTGCCACAGAAACTGATCTCATTTACTTTAGTTTATATCTATTTTACACTATGCAAAATAGGTAAGAAGATTTACAATTTATACATGTTTTTCTACTATAGAGAGTGAGTGAAGTTCTCTAGTCAGTCCCCTATAACGTTAGTGACCCCTCCCAAACATTGGCTACTATGAATATTCCTTACCATTCTTGGTCCCAGAGACACTTAGAAGAAATAGATATTTTGTTTCCTGCTTTCAAGGAAGACCACAGGCTCATTAAGTACACAAAAAGAATTACAATGCAATCTAGTAGTTGATATTCATAAATACAATTAATACATGAGGCAATGAATTATAACCAAACTCACTGTCCTTGGGTCGATCCTGACACAAAGTGACCCTCCTGGACAGGGTAAAACTGCTCTTGTGGGTTTCTAAGACTGTAATTCGCTGTGGGAGAGGAAAGTCTCTGAGTTCTCCTGCTAAGTGAGTGCTGGTTCGGAACTGATGACCGTAAGGTTACCAACCCAACGCAAGACCACTCTGCCTCCAGGGTTCCTAGATGCCACGAACATGGCAACAAAGATGATAATACACTGGTTCTCCATCTGATTAAACAGACATACTAGCCATATCATTACTTTGGTATATTCTTATAGATATTAATTAATTATGGGAAAAGATTACAAGGATTTCATGGCTAATAGTGAACTCAAGTTGGTAAAATACCAAATGAATATTTTAAAAAATCATTTTATTGGGGACTCATACAAGTCTTCTCAAAATCCATACCTATATCCATTGTATATCAAGCATATTTGTACACTTGTTAACCATCATCATTCTCAAAGTATTTGTTTTCCACTTGATCTCTTGGTATCAGTTCTTCATTTTCCCATCCCTCCCTCACAAATCCTTGAAATTTACAAACTATTATTTTTCCATGACAGTGCCAAATGAGTATATTTTCACAACTACTGCTTGTTAATATGACAGAAAGAGAGGAAGGGGGTGAAGAATAGATTTGAAGTCTGAAAAAATAGTTTAAGCTTTTACTCTGATATTATAGGCTAGGTTTCCTTAGACAAAGTTCACCACATTTTTGATGTTATTATTAATAAAGTGAAAACCATTTAGAGCAAAAACAAGGCCATTCACACAGCATAAGTATAGGAGCCCTGGAGGGGTAGTGGTTATGAGTTGAGCTGAGAACCATAAAATCATTAGTTCGAAGGCACTAGCCAGGGTTTTCTACGACCACAGATCTAACAAAAGCACCCATCAATTACGCTACCCAGGGACTCCATTTACTGTTGTACAGTTTGATTAATGTTATTTTTTTTTACATCATTGCCCTCTGGTGGTTGTGGAAGCTACCCAGCCTTGCTCCTGGACAGCTGCTGCTGGATTTGAACTGCCAAGCCCATGAGCTGCAGTCCACACTCAACCATTACGCCACTGGGGCTCAGCCCGCAATTTTTCTTTTCACCATGTATTCTTATTTGTAGTCATAAAATTTGATACACTCACTATGTGAGGGTCCTTGCTTTATGTTTTCATAAGAGGAGGTGAGTTTATAAAAAAAAATTTCCTTCAGTGGAAGATTAGCTACCTCCCTTTGCTGTGAAAGTTTGTTTCCAAAAGCAATCTTAATTTATGATAAAGTGCATTCATTACTTCAGTTCTAAACATACACAGGATATGCCTTAAATTCACATGGGGATATACTTGGGAAAAGGATAGAAAGAATATAATTTATAAATTCTAGCCCAAAGCTAGTTCACCAGCTTCAACAAATTTCTCAGATAACTATAAACAAGCTCTATAAAATCTGGCACTTAGAATTTACTTGACTGTAACTGTTTTTCATTTTTTGTCAAGAATTTTGTTGACAGTTTGGATAAAATTTTATTAGAAACTTTGTACCCTAGATTTATCATTTTAAAATAATCTTACATTCAAGTTTCTTTCTACAATTTGTGGTAAAATGATCTGATAGACACAATATTATGAATGGTAGCCCAGTTCATAGCCACTGTGCCATGAGGGCTCCTAAAAAAAAAGAGAGTAGCATGGAATGCACAAAACTTTTGCTGTGTCTGGAAGATGTGCTAAATAGAATGATGTATTGGAAGGAATAGCAAGACAGTTAGTGTAACAAAATGCAGGGATATCAATATTCTTGAAATAGTATTATAAATATATACAAAAATGACTGAAAAGTTCTCATAGTCAAATTCCATGTTGTTCTTACTGAATATACCAGAGTAATTTTTTGCAATATTCATATTAATGGTGATTTCTATTGCTGAAATCAGCCAGTGTATATCTATTTTTCTTTTGAATCTATTTTATCTTCAAGTAGCAAACTTTATTCAGGACATAGGTCTATTAAAATATGTGTTGAGCATTTATTTTGTCTTGTTGTTTTTGTCTCAGTCTTCTACTTCATAATTCTTTACTCCCTTTTCCAACGACTGCCCTTCAACCTTTAAAGATATTAAATACTTTAATCCCTCTACTTTTTTCAGATTATTCTTTTTTTTTTTGTTTTCATCTCTCTGGAGTTTAAATCTAATGACTATTGATCAGAACTACTCTCTCTTCAGTATCATTGATTGTTTTTATTTTAATCCTTAGATATACTAGCTCAACACAACCTCAATCTTCCTAATGCCATGACCCTTTACTACAGTTCCTCATGTTGTGGTGATCCCCAACCATAAAGTTCTTTTCATTGATCTTTCATAACTGTAATTTTGCTACAGTTATGAATCATAATGTAAATAACTGATATGCAGGATTTATTTTCATTGTTACAAATTGAACATAATTAAAGCACAGTGATGAATCACAAAATAATATGCAGTTATATATTGTGAAATATTTATTTCTAATGACAAGTAAATGAACTTTGGAACTTCTCCAGCGGTTAAAGGATCTTTGATGAGAGTTTATGCCAGTGAGCCATTTCATTGGGGATGGCCAGGCCAGAAATAACACCAGGCAATATCAGCTGATCTATCAAAGGGTTTAGCATTTTACTTATCCATTATTGTCCAATAAAGGCTCTTAACTTAGAAGCCTATATACTGGTCATAAACTCAGAAGCTTCCTAATTGGTGAAAGAAATTGATGGTGTAGCATGGGTAACAGTCTTCATCCTGGATACTCATAGGTGGGCATATCTGCATGGGGGCAGATGCACCTAGAGACAGACACAGGAGAGGTACTTGGGTTTCTAAGAATTTCAGAAATAAATTTCACCTAGAGCTCACAGGTAGATTCAGACTTACTGCATCTGTAAATAAGCTTTTACTGTGAAACAGCCAAAGTTCATTTTCTATGCCATGTGTGTGGCTAGTTTTTGTGCTACAACAGCAGAGGGAAGAAAGTATATCCCACAAAACCTAAAATTTTTAGTATAGGCCCCATCACAGAAAATATGTGCTGACCCTTGATTTATATGTCCAAGTTCTCTCTGAAACTGTTTCTTCTTACTAAATTTATGTTCATCTCTTTTGCTAGTTATGGGATAAAGCATTGCCCAGATAATATATTTTTTCTTCTTGGCTATTGATAAATAATATCCAAAACTTTGGAACTTCTCCAGCGGTTAAAGGATCTTTGATGAGAGTTTATGCCAATGAGCCATTTCATTGGGGATGGCCAGGCCAGAAATAACACCAGGCAATATCAGCTGATCTATCAAAGGGTTTAGCATTTTACTTACCCATTGTTGTCCAATAAAGGCTCTGAACTTAGAAGCCCATACACTGGTCATAAACTCAGAAGCTTCCTAATTGGTGAAAGAAATTGATGTACATGGAGGAGTTAAGGTCAAATATTCCTCTTTTTCAGACAGGGAAGCTTCATGTTTGGAATCCTCCCAGATATCATCTTATGTTGTTTTCTTTAAGCTACTCCTGAGCTGTACCTTCTATAATAGAACTACTAACATAATTATAGCCCACTCTTTGCCACTGAGTCTATTCCAATACATGGAGACCATATATGCAGATGACACAACTTTGTGTGCTAACACCTGATGAGGATTCAAAGCACTGACTAACAAAGATCAAGTATTGTACCCTTCAGTGTAGATTATGGTATAATGTAAAGAAAATTAAAGTTCTCAAAATTAGACTAACAGGTAGCCTCATAAGAAACGGAGAAAAGATTGTAGTTGTTAAGAAGTCACCTTACTTAAATCCCTAATCAAGGCTAATAGACATACCAGTCAAGAGATCAAAGGACACACTACATCGGGTAAATATGCTGTGCAAGACCTATTTGAGGTGTTAATAAGTAGAGAAGTCTCTTTGAGGAATAAGGTGTACCTGACTCAGGCCATGGTATTTTCAATGGCCTCATCTGCATTTGAAAGTTGAGCATTCAGAAGGAAGTTTGAAGAATAAATGATGCATTTGAATTATGTATCCAAGAAAGAAGAAATTCTAAGCAACTTTAATCTCTTTTTGTCTATCATGAGGTGACCTACTGGCCCAGTTATGAAGTTTAAGATCTTTTCCCACTACGTGACAAAGAGTCGGATTGTGTAAAGGGTTTGACTTGGACGGGGTTGCATGAGGTAAGCAGCTGCTCATTGAGAATGACTGGGGTTTCTAGTCCCAGAACTCGCTACAATCTCAGAAACTCGCAGTGAGCTGCTACAAGTCAGCGCTGACTCCACAGCAGTGCTTGTGTGTGTATGTGTGTGTGTGTATGTGTGTGTGTGTGTGTGTGTTTTGGTTGGCATTGAGTTGTAATCCATAAGGAAGGCTGCACTCCTTGATCTTCATCTGCAAGTTTTTCAAGTCTTTATATAATCTATAGTATTTTCCAAGAAAAGACTACTGATGTCTCTAAAGCAGACCAGAAACATGTATAAACCATCAATACATAGATGAACTTTGAGTTCACACTTAACAGCAAGCTCTAAACTAAGAACAATGAGGCCTTGTGTGGTAGTTACATAATATGGTATCTATTTGAGAAGATTCTGAGTGAAGGAGTGGAGTCTGGCTGGTCAATCAAGATATAACCAATACAGCCTCTGTGTCTGCATGGCCTTCTCCTGAGAAATCTGGGAATGCTGACATTTTCATCTTGCAGGTGGGAGACATTTCTCTCTCTGCTCACTCCCCAGGAGATGCTCTACTGGCAAGATATGCGGTGCTAAACCCTGGGAGCTGGAGAAGCCATGTGGATGTACCCTAATGCAACCAGACCCCTGGAGGGGGAGAAGCCACATAGAGACCCTTGCCAGCACTGATGTTTACAATGCCACTGGAACCAGCAGCCTTCGAACCCAGTGGCCTGTGATCGCTCCTCCTGCATTTGGCATCATTACTTGTGTTTCATGCATCTGAAAAGGACTTTATAGATTGGTATCAGACATATGGGCTAATATTGGACTTGTGGTATCAATATGGGTCAGGCTGGAGCATCTTCTCAATATTCAATTGTTTTTTTAAATATAAAACTCTGTAAAGTATACACACTGAGTGCCTCTGGATTTGTTTCTCTAGTCCACCCGGAGGGATTGAACTGCTGCATATCATGATTCCTGTTAGGCCTGTGGTTACCTGTATGGTTTTTGTGGGTTTTTCTGTGTGTGTTTATCTATATAACATATTAAGGATAGGTAATCTTATGGAAACAATGACTATAGCAATGATTCCTGGTGGGTACAGGAGAAGAGGTAGGGAGTGGAGCTGGGAGCAAAATGATGAATACAAGAGAAAAAGGTGGAAACATGTATGCAAATGTGCTTGATACAGATGATGTACCGAATGTTATAATACCTGTAAATTATTTAAAATTATTTTAAAAATAAAATTATTAAAAATTATTTTTAAAATTATTATTATTAAGAATTATTTTAAATTATTTAAAAATTATTATTATTATTAAAATAAAATTATTTTAAAAAACGAGAATAACATGGCATAGACTTGGGTATAAGCTTGGTTTTTCCTGCACATTTTTAATACAGTTTTTGTGATAAAATTAGGTGCCTCGCCTGATATTCCAGTTGCCTTACACTCAAGAATATATGATGCATTTTCTTAAATTGACAGTGAAGAGTATATAGCTTTAGCTACCGTGTTTCAACAGTTGAATTGTGTCTCAGAGTAGTTACTAAAAGGTGAATGATGGGCAAACATAACAGTGAGGTATGAGAGGGAAAATTATATACATCAAGGAAGCAGATAGATTCACGGCCTCTAATAAATTCTTACTTCAGCACAAGAGCCATTTGTTCTAAAAGTGTGGCAAGGCATGATATTCACCTTCCTGACACAATTAACGAAGACAAAATGGGTGTACAAACAAATGTGGTGAATAAAGCTGATAGTGACCAGCTATCAAAAGATATAGTGTGTTAGTTTGGGTAGACTAGAGAAATTCATAGACACTCATATGTGAATAAGAAAGAGCTTTATAAACAAGAGCAATTGGATATTGAGAATATATCCAAGCCCAGTTCAGATCAAATCCGTAAATCCAGTCTTAGACCATATGTCTGATATCAATCTATAAATTCCTCTTCAGACTCACTAAACACATGCAATGATGCTGAATGCAAGATGATCACAGGCCAGGGGATGGAAAGTCTTGTGGATCCAATAGGTGGATCCTGCTCTCAGTGCAGGGACCTCCAATTGACATCTCCAGCTCTGAGGCTCTGGTTACCATTAGCCTGTCTCCATGTGGCTTGTCCACAAGAGTTTCTCGCAGGGACTGAGAATGTTTCCCGCCTTCAGTGAGCAATTTATCTCTTTAGCACCCCCAAATGAGATTTTGAAGTTGCAACCTGATTGATAGGTAAACTCCACCGCATCACTCACCCCACCCCTTCACTCATAAGTCTCAAATTGACAACAGATTATGTAACTATTGGGATCTTTTAAACTATTTGGCATCTTTTTTTTTTAAGTTTTTTTTAGTTTTTTAGGCATGACTGCCCTCTTGTGGTGGAAGTAGGAGGTCCAGCCTTTGCTCCTGTGAGCTGGAATTGAACCTGTATCCCAGTGGGCCGCAGTCCCGCACACAACCACTATGCCATCGAGGCTCAGCCCAGTATTTGGGATCTTAAGGGCTTATAATTAAACATGCAGCAATCTAGCAGGGAAGCAACATAGTCCACATGGAAGAAGCACACTAGTCTGTGTGATCATGAGGTGTTGATAGGAAGAGGTATCAAAAGTTCAAAAACATGTAAGCATTTCAATGTGAAGTGGTATGGATGCCATGAAACCCCAAATCCCCCTGCAAGATGATTGGCCAGTCCCTCTCAGAAGAGCCCCAGAGAACTGGTGACAGAGCCAGTGTGTGGTATGGCACTGACTACCCACATAACTATCCTTCAATTCTTTAACATTTCTCCCCCTTTTTAAAAATCATTTTACTGGGGGCTCATATAATTCGTATCACTATTCTCCCTTTATTCATAAAGATTTTATATGTTTTACCTTATTGATCATGTTAGATTTATGTATGTTCATTTGTGTATGTATGATCATTTGGTACATGAAGGTCAAGATAGATGATCTCTCAGAGACAGTGGCAGGATCGGTGGTTCCTTGGGGTTATGGAAATACTACCTGGATTTGTGCCATTCTGACAATTGTTCTTATACTTGAACCTGTGGTCAACCATGGTGTCAAACCATCTCCTTGATGACCTTACTCCTTTTTGCTGCCACAGTACTTTGTGATACTCTTCTCTAGGGACTTGTCTCTCTTGACATCATGTCCAAAGTATGTAAGACAAAGTCTTGCCATCCTCGTCCCTAAGGAGCATTCTGGCTGTACTTCTAAGATAGACTTGTTTTCCTTTGAGCAGAACATCATATTTTCATAATTCTTCTCCAGTACCACATTCAAGTGAATTGAAGCTTCCTCATTCAATATCCAACATGCATATGATGCAATGGAAAATAGCATGCCTTGTTGCAACTTATCTTTGGATGTCTTGACTGCCTCTTCCATGAGCATTAATTGTTGATCCAAGTAAGACAAAATCCTTGATTACTTCAATCCTTTCTCCATTTATCATGAGGTCACCTATGGGTTCAATTGTGAGGATTTTGGTCTTCTTTACATTGAGTGGTAATCCATACTGAAGGCTACATCTTCATCGGCATATGTTTCAGTTCCTCTTCACTTCCATCAAGCATATTGCATAGGCATCTGCATATTGCAGGTTGTTAACAAGACTTCCTCCAATCCTGATGCTATAGTCTTCTTCATGCAACACAGATTCTCTGATTATTGATTTTACACCATGCAGTTTTCATTGCTCTATTAGCCCTACTAGCTCTTGGTCCATGTACAAATTCTGCATCCACACAATGAAGGGTTCTGGAATTCAAATTGGAAATCTTCTCAAGATTACCCATAGTTTGTCATGATCCACACACCCTAATTTCTTGGCATAATTTAAAAAACATAAGTAAACAACTTTCTATCTGCAAGGTCCCTTTGATTTCTCCACTCTGAGAAATCATCTCCTCCACAGTCACATTTGAGTGCCTTCCAACCATTGAGTCCCATCCTCTGGCACTATCTCAGAAAATGTTCTGCTTCCAGTCATTAAGCCTTCAATATTTGGCAATGTTTCAAAGTTATGCATAAGGTTTTCATCACTTCTAAAGTGCAGAGCTGAGTCTTTCTTCATCATCTTTTAAAATTCTGGATGCTTCTCTGAGACCCCTTCACTTTGAATAACCCTGATAGTATTTGAAATACCAATGACATAGCTTCCAGCATCACAGAAACACAAAAGTCACTACAATATGATAAATATATATATCACAGATATATGAATGTATTTCAAGCTTGGTTTAACATCTATCCCCTACCTAAGAACATTCACTTCTTATGACATGGCCCTATTGAAGCTCACTCTCAGGAAAGGATCACTAAGTTATGGCAAAGTGTGGCAAAGAAACTAGATGGTGACCAGCCATCAGAAAGATTTGTGCCTGAATTATGAAGACTTGCTTTCAAAGAAGCTGTCATTTAAGTGAGACATCTACTAAGTTCACATAAAAGAAGTGCACCAGCCTGTGTAATCCAAGGATTGCAAATAATATAATCCAAATCAGAAGGAAAGAATGATATCAGACCTTAAATAGTGAACACCTAGTTTGCAGAAGACATGGATGGCAGTCGAAGTCCAAAATCCATTTGTAGAGTTCATACATAATTTAAACCTCCAATGAATCCCTCTGACCACAAACTAGGTGTGTGAATTACCTTGCTATCATGCAGAGTGTTTTGGAAAGAGTTTTATGGCTGATATACTTAGGTTAAAATTTAACACCTTATCAATTGCTCTCCTTTTGACTCATTTTAAAGTTATTCTAGTTTTAACTATTTTTACTTTCTTTTTGATTTAGATTTTCCCTCTGTTTCATTTTGCCATTATTGTTAGATTTTTGCTTTCTTACTTTTTGATATGTTTTCCAGTATGAAATATAGATTAGGCAAATTTATAGAGATAGTTACTGGATTGATGGTTTCCTGGGGATATGGCATGGGAGGTGGGAGGAAAATGAGAACGACTAACAATAATTTCAAGAAAGAAGAAATGTCCTAAAAGTGATTGCAAAAATGATTATACAACTCTTCTTGATGTGGTGGAACTATTAAATTGTATGATTTGTGAATTATGTGCCAATAAACTGGATTACGAAATTTAAAAATTAAAAAATAAATAAAATATCCAGTTCTTAAAAATAATAAAAAATAGTGTCTGTCAAATCTAATCTAGACAAATTTAGAACATATACTTAGTTTTTATGGATTTTTAGCTTCAAATGAAATATTTAAAATTATGAAAGAATTATATAATTATACTCTAACCTAAAAATTAAAACCTATAAATATAAAGTAACTGTTTTGCCATAAGACAGAGGTTTGCATTTGAATCCAAGGTATTTTTCATACCAGTGGCATGATCTTAAGCAAGTTACCCAATTAGTGTGAGTCACATTTAATTTCTAATCTTTAAGATGGAAACAAAATATATCAAATAGGTGTAGTATGGTTCTTGCTAGTCTCATTATAATTTCTGTTGTCTCTTATCTCAATTCATTATTATTATATCACTACTTTGATTAATATTTGGTATGTGCCAAGTCCACAGTAAATAATAAATTCTTAAACAAGTTAAAATTTAAAGATGCTTTTACAATTAATGTTTAAATCTGTCCTTAAGAGCCAAGACCAGTGCAAACTATTCCCTTTATTATTTATTTTTCTCCTGATCTGTGATTATTATCAAAATTTATTATGTCTGAGGATATAAAATCTTAATGACATGTCATCTAGGAAATGACAAAAATGACCATCTTGCCCAAATTACAAGTGTACAAAGAATGTGTTGCCCTGAATAATTAATATGGTGCTTTTAGAGTTTTATAAATCTTATTAAACAAATATATAAATATCATACTCTTTTTCAAAGTTGAATTAAACAAAGTTAATGCCACAAGAAAAGAAAATTTCCCCTTCACTTATCAGTAAACCTGAAGACCTAATATAAAGCCTAAAGATTTTGAATACAAGCAGAATATTGTAATTTTAGGTAGTTCTCTGGTGCCACTGCCAGCGAGCCACAAGCTTAATGGTTCAAAATCACCAACAGGCCCTTGCGAGGAAATACAGCTTGTCTGCTGTCATAAAGATTCACAGCCTCATAAACCCTATATAGTGTGGCTCTGAGTCAAAGTTGATTTGATGCCAATGGATTTGCTTGCACTTTTTATTCAAACTTTAAATCATAGAATGAGATAAGAAAATATACAACAAAAATTGAGCTCAAAGTTTACATATATTCCCAGACTTTCAATAGAGTTTTAATTACTATGCCATTGCTGAATGTACAGGAAAAGTATGATGTGAAATTCATTTAAAAATGGTGATATTATCTTACATTGGTGAAAATAGTAACTATCTAAACTTCTGTGTAAAAATGAAACTCATCTAAAGCAGGAATCATTGCCAAAACTTCAAAAATAAAATATAAGAAAACAAAACTTGGTAAATTGCAAACAATTTTCCTGGATCAAGCTATTGATATGTATACGCATTTTAAATAGCAGCCACTATTAAATAGGCATTTAAATTATTACTACAGTACATAGCACGAGAGAAAATAAAAATTAAAATGAACAAAATTAGTACATATAAAACTAGTCTACTGTTCTCAAGAAGAGGAGAATTGAGAAAAATATAGAGAAAGCAAACAATTATAAAGCTATTTACAGAGATATACATTTCTTTTGATTATTAAAATCATTTTATTGGGGGCTCATACATAATTTTTCACACACATACTGTGCCAAGCACCTTCACATGCCTGCTGCCATTATCATTCTCCACATATCTGCTTTTCCACTTGAGCCCTTGATGTCAGCTTCCCATCCTTTCCCTTCTGTCTCTGCTTCCTCTCCCCCACCAACAGTCAATACTTTATAAATGATTATTGTTCTCTTATATCTTACACTGTCCGACACCTCCCCCCTGTCCACTCCTCCAGTGTCTGTCCTCCAGATAGGAGGTTATGTGTCCATCCTTGTCATTGGTTTCATCTCTCTACCCCACTTTCTCTCCACCATCCGGGAACTCCAATCTTACCACTGGCTCTGAGGAACTCATCTGTCGGGTTCCCCATATCTCCAACTCCCCTCTCTACCAGTGTACCTTCCCCAGTCCAGCTGGATTTGTAAGGTGTAGTTGGGACCATGATAGTTGCGGGGAGAAAGTCTTCAGGTACTAGAGCAAAGTTGTATGCTTCATCACTACCTATAGTAGTCACTATATTAGTCACTATATTAGTATGTACTAATAATAGTGGCTGCTATTTAAAATCAACATAGAACACATCTTCCTCAGTCTTTTTCTTATATTATTTCACATCTTCCCCAAACCCTTACATGTTAAGTATCATGTTCTTTCACAGAGATGGAAACTTCTAGATGAAGTTCAGAATTTATGCTTATCAACTCCTGAAGATAGAGTTAATGTGATATGCATGACTCCAAGTCCCTTGCACCTTTGGCTATACCAAACTATCATTGTATTGCGACATTCAAGAGACTTGCTAGCTCTTGAAGTGAAAAAGTGTACCTATGTGAGATTCTGGACCTTGCCTTATTTGCTTCATCTGAAAGTTGACAGTCATTAAACTAGGTCCGTCTATTTTCACTGAGTTGATAAAAAGATCAAATAAGATAATGCCTGAGAAAGTTACTAAAAAAGAGAGATGTAAACTTAAGTTACTTATGGAAGGAAATACAGGATTTGAGTGACAAAGTTCTTCTGAGCTAAAATCTAGGCCAAGACACCATAGAATGAGGAAATAGTAGAGGATGGGAACTATATCTGAGGTACAGTTCACATATTTAGAGTCTTTACTCAAACACCTCAAGGTAAATTCTATCCAAATTGTGTTTTTGTATCTCATTAGTGCTAAAGCAACTATTGAAACAGAGGCCAAGTAAGAAAACAGCAAAGACAAGGAAATTGCATAATGCAGACTCCGAAAGCAACTTTCCCCCTCCATCCCTCATCCCCAAAGCCTGAAGGAGAAGATAATTACCTTGATTCTTCCTGGCATTTTGCTTATCTAGCTACCATCTGCCTTCAAACATGCAGAAAAAGCAGTGCCACTTGTAGAATGCACATTGTTGGAGAGTACTCTGCTTTTTTGTCACTGACCCTATTTTTATCTTCTCTTTATTTTAGCTTATATTCCCTTATCCTATTAACCCTGAAACTCTGACCTTTCAGTAAACATTTCCTTCTCACTTAATTTTCCAGCTTGTTTAACACATTTTAAATGAAATTTTTGTCTCTCCAAAAGCCTGCAAAGGGTTCAATGTTAATATTTCCAAGCGAGAAGTTCATTGTGTCATTAAAAATTCTTAGGTAACTAGAAAAATTAGACTATAAAATATTCCATTGTTTAGCATCTTCATTAATTAGTTATTTTTAAAATCACCACAATGCTAATATACATGTAATATCCAAGGATATTATTCTAAACATTTTATGGTGGTGCAGGTGAAGGTTTACACAGCAGATCATCAGTTTATGTTCAATGATTCAAACAAATTTGTTTTCTCCCACTCATTTCAGTACCCTCACTGTAATATCACACATCCCACCGCCTCCCTGTGTTTCCTGTCTCCAGTCCACCATTTCTACTGATCTTCCTGAAATTTGTCTTTCTCCATTGATCCCAAGGTTTCTCCACTGATCCCAAATGGTCAACTATGCTAAGATGTGCACCTATCAATAATGCTATAGTTCCCCTTACAGACCAGTCTTTGTCTAACTATGGAATCCTAATGACTTATTGGGGTATGCACTGGATTGCTAACCACACTAGTCATTAGTTCCAATCCACCAGCTTCTCTGTTGGAGAAAGTTATGGATATTTACTCTCATAAACAGTTATGGTCCTGGGAACCCGCTGTCCTGTAGGATCACTATGATTTAGAATTGACCCAATGGAAGCAAGATTGTTAAGCTATAAATTCAACCAGAGGGTTGATTTCAGTTCCAGACCCAAAGGGTGGGAAAGGGGAGAGGCGAGGAGGGGAAGTGGAGAATCAGCAAATTCAGGAACAAAGGAACAGTAAGAGATCTAAAATTGATGGAGTGGAGGGTGTACAATGTCTGTTGGGAGTTGATCAAGTGCAATGTATCCAAGAGGAATTACTAAGAGCTGAGTGGAGGGTGAGCATGAGAGTAAGACAGGTGGAAGGTGAAAGGAAATAGAGGAAAGAGCTAGGAGGTAAAAACTCCTCATAGAGGTATGGGTATAAGTGTGCATATATGAAAATATAATTTATAATGATAGGGATATAGGTCAATGTACATATATTTATATGATAAGTATTAAGATAGACTTTGGGCCTGTATTCCTTAAACACAAGAATACTTTATTCAAATAACCTGGAAGTCTTTGATACTCACTTTCCCAACAAGACCACTGATGAAAAAATGTGTACATGAGTAAATGTGTAAAAGAAACAGTGTCCACCTATCAAAAGACATAGTGTCTGGAGTCTTAAAGGCTTGAAGTTAAACAAGCAACCATCTAGCAAAGAAGCAAGAAAGTCCACATGGAAGAAGCACATGTGTGATCATGAAATGGAGAGGGAATCTGATATCAGGTATCAAAAGATCCAAAATAACCAATTATATCATTGTAAACAAGGGAGTTTAGAGTGGACACCCAAAGCCAATCCATAGATAAAAGGTCCACAAATTAGGGACAACTCAACAAGTATAGCACCAATGGAGTACACCACGTTCCTCTAGTTCCTGAATGCTTCTTCCCCCTCACTCATTTTCAAGACCCAGTTCTACCTCACAAAGCTAGCTAGAGCAGAGTACATACATTGTTACAGATAAGAGCTCTCAACACATGAAATCAAAGATGGACAGAGCCCTCAGAAACAGTAGGGGGAGTGGTGATACCATGATGATAGGGGGAGGAGAAAATTGGAGAAAGAGGGAACTGATTGCAAGGTTGGATATATAACCCCATCCCCCAAGGGTGGAAAAATAATAGAAATGTGTGTGAAGGGAGACAACAGATCGTGTAAGATAGGAAATAACAATAATATATATAAGGATTCATGAGCATTGGAGGGAGGGGAAGGGAGGACAAAAAAGAGTTACTGATATCAAGGGTTCAAGTAGTGAGAAAATGTTGATGATAACATAAGTACAACTGTGCTTAAAAACTGAATTGTGGCTTGTAATACGAGGGCTCCAATAAAATGATTAATAATAATAATAATAATAATAGTAATAGCAATGTTTTTATTTCACTGGTAAAAAAGGAAATAGTCACAAGGTTCCCACCATTCTATAACTGGCCAGTCAGCCTGGTGCACTTCAAAATTTGAAGTTTTATTCCATATCTTCTTTACAGTTTATCCAGGATCCTCTAATGTGATCCCTTTCAAAGCAATTGATAGTGTTTAGTTTTGTTTTTCAATGATTTATGTAAGACAAGTTAAGGCCATATTCAGATGTGACTGAGTGACCACTGAGAAGCATTTTAGAATTAAATGCACTCTGTAATTATAGATTTCCAGTGTGTATAGGAATCACACATACCCACATCTACTACATTATGACAGCAACATATCTTATGTACATTTGCATTAGCTAGCAAATAGTGGCATATTTATTAAATGTGGAAGATGGCAAATTGTTTTTCTTATTCATATTTTCACTCTGACTGTATAAAACAATTGACATCTGACCTCACAGCCTGATCAGAATGATTGTCATGAAGTGCTGTTATATATTGGCTTCTGTCAGTAAAATGTTAGACTCAAGAAAAGTCAAATGCAGCATAATGGATCAATTAGTGTCAAAGCTTGTAATGATGTATAAGCCATTTTGATGCAAAAATCTATCAATTTAGAAAAGTCGGCTCTTCCAAATGAAGGAACGTATAAGCTTTAATTGAAGGCCACAAAAGATGTAGTGTTTTATCATGCTACAGGGTAAGATCATGGGCTGAGCCCTGGTGGTGTAGTAGTGGTTGTGCGCAGGACTGTGGCTCACTGGGTTGGAGGTTCAAATCCAGCAGCAAGGCTGAGTCTCCTACTCCCACCATCAGAGGGCAGTGATGTCCTCAAAACAAAAAAAAATGCAAGGTAGGATCACTTAATATAATTAAAATGTTCATCATCCCCAATTCAATATATAATTTCAATGCAATCACAAAGGAAATTACAGACATTTTGGAACAATAACTTAAAATTTTATTAAAAGGTGGGAGGGCTGAGTCCCGGTGGCGTAAGTGGTTGAGTGCGGGATTGCGGCTCGCAGGCTTGGCGGTTCAAATCCAGCCGTGGCTCTCAGGAGCAACGCTGGGTAGCGCCCAAGACCACCAGAGGCAGTGATGCCCACCCCTCCCCCCCAAAAACGAAAACCAAACCAAATTTTATTAAAAGAATAACTATGGTATTTGCAAGGAAATTTTGTTCAAACAATAAAACCTAGGAGACTTTTATCCATTCAGATATTAAATGTTTCTCAAAAGCTACCTTAATTAGATAGCATGTAAAAGAGCAGATTGGTGGAACACAGTTTAGAAATAGATACAAGAACACAAGGAAGAACCCCCCCCCCAAGTGGGATATTTTTCAAAGTTATTATATATATATATTTTACAAAACAACCTTATCACTTTCAAAGTACTCTCCATTACACTTAATACATTTGTCAAGTCTACAATTCCATTCTTGGAAACATTTTTTCAAACTCATCTGTTTGGATAGCTGACAGCACCCCCTTGTTTTTGTTTTCTTGTTCACCTCTTCGATGTCTTCAAATCGCAGTCCCTTCAAGTCCCCCTTCAATCACAGAAACAAGAAGTCACATGAAGTGAAGTCAGGTGAGTAAGGTGTGTGGGGTCACACATGCTGGTTTTTTGCCAAAAACTGGTGCACTGAGATGACTGTGTGTGCAGGTGCATTGTTGTGGTGGCAAAACCAACTCCCCTCTGCCACAAATCAGGCCTTTTTGTCACCTCTTTTCAGAACCTCTAAATAGAAAGCTGGATTGACAGTCTGACATGGTGGAATAAACTCCAAATACACTAACCTCTTCACATCACAAAACAAATGAACATCATCTTATCTTTGATTTCACTTGACAAGCTTTTTCTGGGCAATGTGTGACAATGGCATCTTGATAGATGTTTGCTGTTATGTTCCTCAGTAGAGCACAACGTTCAGCAGTAATGATCTTGGGAGAAAAAAAGTGTAGGTCACTTCAGAACTGTTCTTTGAAAGCATGTTTCCACCTAGCATTCTTTTAGCTGGTCAATCAGTACCTGGGGCACAAATTTCCCAACAACTCTTCTCATTCCCAAATCTTCCATTAAAATTCACTGAAATGAGCTCCATGATAATTCCGATAAGTTCTCCATCTCTTCAATGGTCTATTGTCCATCTTTGAGCACAGTGCATGAATTTTGCTGATACTTGTGGCTATTCAGGAAGTTGATGAATGTCGTGAACAAATTTTTTTCATCAACTGTCCTTTCACCTTTCTTAAAATGAGAAAAACACTTTTACACTTGAGTTTTTCCCACAGTGTTGTCCTTGTGAGCTATGTTCAACATCCCAACACTTTCTGTGGCATTATCCTGAACAGGAAACAAACTTTAACAGCTGCATGCTGTTCTCTTAAATCAACCAATAGAAAACATGGAGACTGCTTTTTCTATGAAAAATTCACTGTGAACAGAGAGAACAAACTCATCGTGAGTTGTTGGATGTTCACTTGGTGAGAAAGATGTGTACTATGAAAACTTGGCCAGCAGAGCTTTTTTCCTGTATCTTTTTGGGTACCCCCTCATATACTGGAATCAAATGTATGAAAAAGAAAATTACATCTAATGAGTGTGATGGTAAACAATTATGTCAACTAGATACTCCTAAGTAAGGGTAGGTTGAAGCTCAAATTATCAACTGGATCACAGCCTGATGATAACTCCTTGAGCTTGCATTTTTCTATAGAAGAAAGAATGAGAATCAAATCCTGTTTGATCCTTTGATTTCTGCTGGATCTGGAGAATGACTCTGCTTCCTCCACTTCGGAGTCAACTGCAGATTTCAGTCAGTGGTCTACCAATGGTAGACTCAATTAGCCAACTTTAGATCAAATTAATATGATACACAACTGCTATTTTTCAGAAAGTAAATTTTAGATTATTATAGCAGTACATAGACACAGAAATTCCAAAAATTCATGCCAGATACATAAAGTGACTTGAAACTAGGGAGATCCTTGATGATGCCAGAGAGATATTGTTTGGCAGCAGAGAATACAGAAAGATATTTATCTGTGTTCTATGTTGTTTGGAAACAGAGACTACAAAAAACAATTTATCTATGTTCTATTAAAAAAGAATGCAAAGGCATTCAAATGTATGAATTATAACAAATTATGAACACCATTGTAAAACATGAATATTCTAGAAGATTTAATTGAGCTCATGTGGAACCTATACATAGGCCAAGAAGAAGTTGTTTGAACAGAGTAAGGGGATACAGATGGTTTAAAATCAGGAAAACTGTGTCAGTCTGGACATGAATAAGGAAGACTAAGAATTGATACATTTGAATTATGGTATTGATAAAATATTAAATATGTATTGAAGAACAAACTAATTTATCTTAAAAGACATACAGTCAGAATATTTTACAGATGATAGGATAGTAAAGCATAGTCTCACAAAATATGAACGTGTTAGCAGGAGACTGGTCCCTAGAAAAGAATACAATGCTTGGTAAAGTAGAGAGGCAGTGATTAAAAGGAGGAACATTAATGAGATGAACCGACACAGTGGCTGTCACAATGGCTTCAAACAGCAATGACTAAGAAAGGGGCATAAGATCAGATAGTGTTTAGCTCCATTGTACATAGGGGTCACTACAATTCAGAACTGACTTGGCACCTAATAATTACAACACATGAAAAGCTCCAAGAGTCAAGCTAAAACACATCTAACATGCTGGGAGAAAATATTGACCAAACATAGAATCCAAAAGTTCTTAAATGACAAAGGCTTTTCCAAGTAATAAAAATACAAACAAATCAATGTAGGAAAACAAGAAAATGATGTTGCTGTTATGGACAGCAAAGTCAATTCCAGCTCAGAGTAACCTTGCACACAGTCCTGTGTCATCCTCACAATTGTTCTGTTGTTTAAGGCTATCATAGTATCCACCATATCAATCCATTTTGCGGAGAGTTCCTCCTTTTTACCGCTCTTCCATGTTACCAAACATGATGTATTTTTCCAGAAACTGGTCTTTCCTGATTACATGTCCAGAGCAAATAATACAAGGAATAAATTGCCAGTAATTATATATCCTAGCCTCAATTAAAAACAAAATATGTAAATAAAAACATGGAGGTAGTATTTTTGCATTGAATTTTTAGAAGCAGGTTAATAAATAATAATCAGGGAAATATGGAGACATGAATATTTTATAAAGTTTTTTGTGATCAAATATATTGTTAAGCTTTAATAATGAATAATTTGATACTATCTTTCAACATTCAGAGTAAGCATACTCTTTGACCCTGCAATTTCACTCCTATGGGTCTGCTTCACTGAAATATTAGCCAATGAATCAGAGTTGTAAGTCTCAGGGTGACCAATACACTATTGTTTATAATAGAGCAACATTATAAGTAATAAACATTCTCATTAATAGATAGTTGACTAAAATGCAATTTGTCCACATTAAAAAAACATTTGCTGTCACTAAAAGAAAGCAGAAAATTATTGATTTTAAAAGTCCATAATATATTAAAAATGAATACAAATGTGTGGAAAAAATATATATAGTATTATCCTATTTTCTTCTTTCTTCCCCCACCCCCCGGAAATGTATTCAGTGAAAACCTAGGGACCCATGTCTTCATTTTCTCACCCCACCCCTCATTCCCTTTAACCTCCTGGTATGGCTATTCTCAATATTGGTTGTGAGGGGTTATCTGTTCAGGATGCCCTGTGTTTGTAGCTCTTATCTGTACCTGTGTACATGCTCTGATCTCGCTGGATTTCGGTCAGTGTCAGACATGAAAAAAATAATCTATAAATTATTGTGGTTTACAAGGGAAGGAGTAGGAGGGAGGGAGGCGGAAAATGAGAAACAGATACTGGGGGATCAAGTAAAAAGAAAATGTTTTGAGAACGATGTAGGTGACAAATGGACAAATGTGCTTGACTCAATGGATAGATGTGTGGATTGTTATAAGAGTTGTGCAAGCCCCCAATTAAATGTTTTTTTTAAAGAATAAAAATCTAGGGACAATATTGTGTCAAATTTGAATACACATAGCCATATATATAGAAATAATTATGACAATAGGTTAATATGAGTCTTGCCTAAATATTGAGCTATTTTACATTTTCATTGCTCTTTAGCTTTGATGGAACATGAAAATATTAATATTTACCCTAATAGGAACATCAAAGGCATTAATATTTGCTAAAAGTATAAAAAGTAACAGGGTTTACATGAAAGTACACAGAAATGAGTCAAAGTGTTGCAGCTTGCTGGAGGAATGGTAGGAGCTCTGGTGGAGTAGTGTGCTATGCATCTGGCTGTTAGCCTCAAGGACCACAGTTTGAAACCACCAGCTATCCACAGAGAAAGATGAAGCTCTCTACTCCAGCAAAGAGTTACACAATCAGAAACCCCTAGGGGAAATTCCACTCTGTCCTATAAGGTCACTGTGAATCAGAATGGACTCAATGGCAGTTACTCTTTTGTTTGATCAAAAGAAGTTTAAAATAACTGCAATTCAACACGTTTTCACTCAGTTTTGAAGATAAACAAATTTGGGATAACTCTCCATTGAGAAAACACTGTCTCTGAAGTGCAGTGGCTAAAGCTGAACAAACAGCTAGAGAATTTATGAATCACCATTATTACCAATTGGACTCAACTAGATGGCAGTGAGACTAGTATTTGGGTTGGCTTATTCAATTCTACAGGTAGCAATATAAGGCTTATAACATGTCTACATCTCTTCTGTGACTATTACAAGGTGTATATACACAGGACTTTTCTAGCTCCAAAGACCTTTTTATCTGGATGGTAAGATAAAACGAACATGGGCAGCTCCGAGCTCTCAGATGCTAACCACAAGTCAGAGGGTTGAATACATCGCTGGCTCAGAAAAGATAAGGTATGAGATAGTTGTTTTTAGTAAAGATAACAGTCTTGGGATTCCAAAGGCCTTTCTACTCTGTCCTAGAAGGCATCAGAATTGACTCTAAGGAAATGGGTTTGTGATTTAAGGTAAAAATTATTAATACTGTTAGAGAAATACCTAAACAAAATATAAGGACCTAAATAGGTATTGCAGGAAACTGAGTGCTAGGAGAATTCAGAAAAGAAAATTAAGTTCGTGCTTTGATTGCTTGTGTGTATGCTTTGGGTAATTGCATAAAGATGCTGCTGAGTCTATTTCAGCTCATAACTACCTTATGAATAACAGAAAAAAGTGCTTCCTGATGCTCTGCTTCCCTCACAATTGTTGCTATATTTGAGTTCATTATTGTAGCCCTGTGTCAGTTTCATTGAAGATCAGATTCTCTTTCTCCGACCTTCTGGTTTACAAAGCATAATTTCTTTCTCCGGAGACTGGTCTCTCCTGATAATATATCCAACAGATAGAGCAAGTCTCACCATACTTGCTTCTGATCAGCATTCTGTTTGGGCCGGGTCTGGACCAGGCAGCCCCTTGCATCAGCCTCATAAGGAGATGAGCACCCTGCTGAACTGTGTGACCCCTGCTTCTAGCATCTCATGGAGCTTCTATCCCCGGGAGGGGCACAGTCCTTCTCCCTAGCATTCTGGGAAGCAAGCTTGAAAAAACGAAACTTTGAAACACAGCACAAGAAATCTCCCTCCCCCCTATACCATATATATATGGGATATATATCCCATCACCTCAGTACCAGGCCCAGCTCCTCTAGGATAACTCATTAGGTTTGCAGAACCTGTTGGGAAGTTCAAAATGCTCCCATCCCTTTCTGTGCTCTCCTTTCATTCCTGGATGTTCTTTCCCCTGGCCTTAATAAAGTCTTTCTGTAATTTTCATTTATAACTGAGCTTTGTCTCCTTACTGCGCCTCCATCTTCACCTCTCACATTCCAGTTGGACTGCTTCTAGAAATAATTTTTTATTTTCTAGCAGTGTAGTTGTTCCGTTGTCATTGTTTAAAAGTTCTAAGAAGTTAATCCAGACACCACTTATACACTATTCTTTGCAAAAAACAATTCGAACACATTATTTTTTCTCTCTTCCTTATTCATTATTCAATTTTCCATGAATATGAGATAATTGAAAATATATTTCATTCTGTTTTATATGGCATGGGTCAGATATATCTTAGTCCTTAAAGTAACATCTTTGCTTTAAAAACGTTTAAAATATATTTTTCAGGCTGCTGCAATGTGTAAGGAACTGCAATCTTAGTGTATATATATATGTTCTCATGTGATTCACTCTTTTTTTTCATAAGCTATTCATTGCCCAATCAGAAGGGCTAAAGTTGCTTTTGTTTTTGTTGCTGCTGTTTGTTTTTACATAGATTCACTAAATAAGTAAGTAGAATATGTTGAATTTTCCAACACATTTCTAATATTTTCAAGTCTACATCCCAAAGATCAAAGTCCTCTTTACTGTTGGTTTTTAAATTTAATGCTGAATATTTCAGAGATTTGGGTTTTGTTTTTCAGGTGTACTTTTTATACCTAAATTCACCATTGAGAATAACATTGTTCGTGAATATTATTGTAAATGTCTGCCTGACAAGCAACTCCTATTGTTTGTACAGATAGTGTCCAGTCACCTAAGGATTCATTCTGTACAAGAGAAAATTTCAGATATTACAAAATGTAATTAGCTAACACTGTTTCAATCCCCCTTTCTCATCAGTGTTTTAAATCTTAGTACATGAGTTAATCAATGACACCATTAACAGAAGACCCTTATGCTCCAAGGAGATGTTCAATAACATGCTCTACCATAAATTAACAAGGAGGTTTTTAAGGGGAGCCAGAGAAAGTTAAAAACATAGATTTAGATATGAATTAGGGGTTCACATTTAAACCTAGCTCCGATCTATGAATAATTAGTTCTTACAAAATGACCCTGAGTAACATTCATCTCATGAAGAAACAGAAAGATGAGTGGTGAAAAAATTAGATGGTGCCTGGCTAGCAGCTTGAATAGCATCTGGGGCAGTAAAAGGCTTGTTCCCAAACAAGACACCAGCTAAGTGAGATGTCAACTATGTCCATAAGGAAGAAGCACACCAGGATGAGTGACCAAAGGACAGTAAGTCATATAATCCAAAACTGAAGGAAGGAGTAGGATTAGAGTTTAAAGTGAGAGGTTCTGATTTGCAGAAGATGATGGATGACCATTGAAGTCAAAAGACATTTGTGGGAGCTACACAGGAAGTAAGTCTCGGGTGATTTCCCTATCACCATAATTGAAGGGTGGGAATAACTGGTGAGCAAACAGACAGTACTGGGGAGATGACTGTAGTAGATTAAAATGCTCAATCAGACCTGAACAGTTAAAACTTTTTCATTTGATCTCCCTTCTGACACATTTTGGGCTTAATCTCGCTCTCAATGTTTTCTGTATTTTTCTTCATGTTGGGGTTTATCTGGTGTATTTTGTCATTGTGGATAGCCTTCTTGAATCACTGGTAAGTGTTTTTCTATTTTTAAGGATATGAAAACTTGGATCAATTAATTACTTTATAGAGACAACAATTAGAATAAGTGCTCCCAGGTTGTTTGGTTTGGGAGGTGGGGCATAGAGAGGAGAGGATATCAAGAAATTTAAGAAGGAACAAAGTCTTTGAAATGGGTGTTGAAAGCAATTGTATAATACTTCTTGGTGTACTTGAACTATGGAATTAGCTCCTAATAAAGTGGTTTGTGGGGGGAAAATCATCATTTTAAAGAATATTATTCACTAACTTTTTTAGTTTATACATAATGTTGTCACTGCGACCACTAATTCCACAACATCGCCATCAGCTCTGGAGGAAACTCCATTCTTTTATCAGTCCTTCCCCATAGCCACCAACTTCCAGCTTTTGGAAACCACTCATCTACTTTCTATCTTTATGATTCACTAATTCTGAAAAATTTTTTAAATTAGTATTCCATAATGTCATCTACAAGTCTACATTTCTTATTTCATTAAAAATTTATATCACTTATGGCATTTTGACACATTGCATTGGTTCAAATCTTCAAAACAATGGTGATTAATATAATGATAGTGAACAAGATTTTTTTCTGGTTTTATTGTGAAATGATCTATAAGCTTTACTGCTAATGATTTTGTTTGCCTTCACATAAATAGTTGTTATAAGAAAGTTTCCTTGCATTCTATCTTATAGAGAATGGCTTAAAAAATCAGAAATTATTGCTTGCTTTCTTTAAATGCTTTTATTTCAGAATCTACAGGTAATCATAAAGTTTTTATCCTTAATAGTTTTTTAAATGAATTATGTAAGTAAATTTTCTAGTGTTAAAATAACTTTACATTTATGGAATATCCTGGCATTTCTAAGCTGACATATATGTGTGTTACATAATACTTATTTCTATGTAAATTGTTATCTATTCATAAGTGAAATATTTCCAAAGCTTAATATTTTTTCTGTCTTACCAGGTTTCAAATTTGTTCATCATACCTTTTGAAAATTAGATAGAAAACTAATTTTACATTCTTCTGTGGTATTTTTAAATATCAGAGAAAATATTTGCTTTTTAAAAGTAAAATAAGACTCATCTATAAAACCATCTGTGACTAGCACCATTTAAAAAAGAAGTTACACCCATTTAAATAAGCGAAGACAAAAAGTGAAGTTATGAATCTTTCAGAAATTAAAAAGTATAGTGGTTCATATAAAAATAGGAAATTTTAAAATATTTTAATTGTCTTATATTCACGTTCTATATTTATACTTCAGGAAATTTTGGAAATTCATTTTTACTATAAAATCAACAGATTTGGAAATACCACACTTAAGTGCATTGTCATTTAACGCATTTAAATATGTTTTTTATGCTGTGTATTATATTTTCTTCTGCATTTTACTCTTAAGGTACTTCAATGTATAGATACTTTATTCTTATTCCTAATACTATATTCTACAAATTATGTGTAATAATTTAGAAGCTGGGTTTTAGAAATTCCCCCCAAAAAATATTTGATAATACTTTTACTTAAAATGTATCATTTGTTGTTGGCTTGGTTTTGTTTTCTCTTACATTAATTCCACCCTGTATTTATACTTATTAATTTTATCTTTTATTTTTTAAATACATTTTACTGTTCATTTTCCTTTCTAGTCTCTCAAATTTGTTTTCATTATATCTTATATTTTTATTTTAGTAATACAAGCAGTTGTATCCACAGTTTTCTTTGAATACAACTTCTTAATTTGAATTGACCACTAAGTCCCTTTATAAAGTATTCTAATTTTTTAAAATCATTTTATTGGGGGCTTGTACATTTATTACAATCCGTACATACATCCACTGTATGCAAAGCACATTTATTTGTACATTTGTTGCAATCAACCTTCTCAAAACATTTTCTTTCTACTTAAGCCCTTGTTATTAGCTCCTCCTTTTTCCACTCTGTCCCCACTTCCCTCTCCTTCATCGACACTTGATAATGTATAAATTATTATCATTTTGTCATATTGTATGTACACTGTCCGATGTCTCCTTTCACCCACTTCTCGGTTGACTGCACCCCAGGTAGGAGACTATATGTAGATCCTTGTAATCAGTCCGCCCTTTCCACTCTACCTTCCTTCCACCCTCTCAGTATTGCCCCTGTTACCACTGGTCCTAAAGGGATCATCTGTCCTGGTTTCCCCATGTTTCCTGTTCCATCTTTACCTGTGTACATCCTCTGGTCTAATTGGATTTGTAAGGCAAATTCAGATCATGATAGTTGGAGGGAGGAAGCATTTATGAACTAGAGGAATGTTGCATATTTCATTGTTGCTAAACTGTACCCTGATTGGCTCGTCTCCTCCCCACAACCCTTCTGTAAGGGGATGTCACTTCCCTGCAGATGGACTTTGGATCTCCAATCTGTACTCCCTCTCTTTACGCTTTTTGGAGAATCTTACTTTTTTTTTTCTAACATATCAATGTGTATACTTTTATCTTTTTTTCTCTCAGAGAAAGTGCTTTTACAATATCTTGAGGGGAGAGTATAATTGTACAATTATCTCGGTTGATTACAACTCTTAGATATTTTGATATCTTCCTTATTTTCTCCTGTCTCTAGACCCAATTTTATATGTGGTGTTACTTTGTGCTACTCATTGTGATGTATTTTTAGATATTAGTTAGTGTCATTAGTTATAACTGTTACTAGCTACTAGTGCTAATACTGGCATATAATAGAGGAATTCATGGGTGGTGCAGCAATGAACTAGTTTGGTTGCTGAAGGCTGGAGGTTTGAGTCTACACAAAGACACCTCAGAAGAAGGGGTTGGTCTCCTGAGAAACCAGCCACTGAAAACAGTGTACTACATTCTGCTTGGGTGAGTAGTTTCAGGATCTTAAAAGCCCGCATGTGACCATTTGTGATGCAGCTATTGGTTTTCCTCATCTGGAGTGAAGATGAAGTGAAAACTAGACACTCAAGACAAGAGTTAGGACTAATGGACCAAGTGAACCACAGCCTCCACTAGATTCTGACTAGAAGAGGTATGTAAGTAAGGACCACTGTCAATTTTGCTGATCAGGCTCACAGAAGGTCCAAAGAGGGAGAGAAAAAATGTACTCTAATTTTTTTCTGGATAAATAATAGTTTCAGACTGTGTTTCTCTTTTACACAGAAGCTATTTTTAAAAGGATCTTTACGGGGAGTGATGCCCACCCCCCCAATTTTTTTTTTTAAATTAAAGGGTCATTTCATTTCCAAACTTTTTTAGTTTTTTTGTATCCTTTTTTAAGTGGAATTTTTCATTTGCTTTTTTTTTGGCTTGAAATCAAATTAATCACATGGTCATATTTCTTCTCAATTTTCATTTACTTTGTTATTAACTCATGCTATTTTTCTACACTTCCATGAAGGAAGAAGATTTTGCCATTTGGTTTTAGGTAGATTTATTTATAAGTGTATATAGGTGAATTTTATACCAATCTCAGAGAGAGAATTCAATCCACTCATATTAAATTTGATAAATCTATGATGATTTTACTTTTTTCATAATATTGAAGTCAATATTGTTTCCATTTTCTGTTCCTTGCTCTTGTTCCGTTAATCTTTTCCATAAACTCTCCAGTTTTTCTCCATAATAATTTAGATTCTACATTGTCTCATAGAATTTACTATAGACTATTTTTTCTTCTTTTACCCCACATTATCTCCACAAACTAAAATAACATGTATACATCAATCGCTATCCACTAATTTCCCTCCCCACTGCAACCCAGTTTTGTATCACTGAAATGAAGTACAAGTGAAGTTTCTGTCTAGATTCTACATTCTGAGATACACTTGAAGCAAACTTTCTAACCACACATCATTCTGGGAATAAAATGTAATTTCAGCAAGCTCTTGTTGTTTTAGGAAATATCCGGTATCAATGTTGAAGTAAAGACTTTCTTAATAAAATAAAGCCTTTCTTTCATTTATTTATTCCTCCTTTAACAGTAATAGTCCAGGTAAATGTAGAGAGAATCTTGTGGATAATATCCTTAAAAATTTTAAGCCTATCAGTCATTTCCATGAAGATATTTACTTTTAGTTTACTTGTTGAGCCTTATGCAGGTGTTAGACTTAAGTATTTTGTCTTAGTTAGCCAGAGCAAGATATTGTAAATAACATTAACAAAGTCAATATCATATCCTCTATGTTATGACTCTGAAGAAAAGACAAATATTGGAAACATATTGCTTAAAGTATGCATATATGGCAAGAAAAAATGTAAGTTTAAAGAAATCATCAAAAGTGTCTGACATTAAATGCTACATTATCTTACTAGGATATTTTATATTCCTTTTTATTGTTAAAGAAGTGAAAGATTTTCCAAAGACCCAAGCATATTCTACAGAGGATTTATTAGGATAATTATTAGAATTTATTATAAGAACAATCTGAGAATAATTTCAACAGAGCCACTATTTTTGATTGAGTGGAAAAATTTAAATTATGGCCAACCACTTCTAGTTTCAGCCATCTACAACTAACTGTGTTCAAAAGTGGATTTAGAGAAGATAAAGATGAAAAGAAAAATTAAGAAGACTGCCAAATGTGCAACTTACCAAGTGAAACAGTCAGTAGGAGGCAGTCTCTGCTAATGAATGGGATGAGAAAAGGACGAGGACTCAAAATATGATGAGTGGTAGAGATGCCCTAACAGCCGACTCAGTTTCAAACTTCTCATGGGGTTGTTTCTAACGTCTTTAGAGCACCTGGCACCACATGGTCTACCAAATATGCCAATAAATAAGAGCGAGAAGCTGCCTAAATTCCACGTATTGCAATCCAAGTGGAAAGTACATCATACCCAACTGTGCAAAATGCAAAATCAACAAAATGTGAGAAAGCGTCCGTTTATGTCTTTTAGTGAGTGATATATTCAAATGATAAATAGTAAACCTTGTGTGATAAGATAAAGTCTATGAGTATTGTAGTTAGCTATTTACTTCATAAGCTTAACAAAATCCAGATCCTTTAATGTTTAATAATTAAAAGTGAGGGAAAAAGATACTTAAAGATACTCATTTGAAGACTAGGATAAATTATTAATAACAAATATTCTTTGGAAAGCATATGAAGTCTCATTGTCTGAAACTTCTTCAGAAAATAAAAGATAACATACCTCAAACTGATAAAATAATAGTAATGTATAAATCATCAAGAGTTCATGAGGGAGGTGGGAGAGGGGAGGAAGGGGGGAAAGGAGGAGATAATACCAAGGGCATAAGTATAAAGCAAATGTTTTGAGAATGATGAGGGCAAAAATGTACTTGACATACAATAGATGAATGTATGGATTGTGATAAGAGTTGTATGAGTCCCCAATAAAATGATTTTAATAAAATCATAGATGCATATGGAAAGGATAAAGGGTAGAAAATGATTTTATAGAACTCAGAACTTAATTTCTATAAGATTTTAATCACCGTAACAAGGCACTTTAAATTTCATCTATTTAAAAATTGACAATGAGCCAGTTGGTGCAGTATAGCAATGACGATGCGTATAACTTTCCTCTAGTTTTTCAATGGTTTCTCTCCCCCACCCCCACTACCACGATCCCAATTCTACCTTATAAACCTGGCTAGACCGGAGGACGTACACTGGTGCAGATAGGAATTGTAAGCATAGGGAATCCATGACAGATGATCCCTTCAGGACTAGTGTAGAGAATGGCTATACTGGAATGGTGGAGGGGAGGTGGAGTATGGAGGGGGAACCGATTATAAATGATCTACTTATAACCTCCTCCCTGGGGGACAGACAACAATAAAAAAGTGAGTGAAGGGAGACGTAAGACAGTGTAAGATATGACAAAATAGTATTTTGCAAATTATCAACGGTTCAAGAGAGAAAGAGGAACAGAGAGGAAGGGAAAAAATGACAAGCTGATGTCAAGTGTTTAAATAGAAAGCAAATGCTTTGAGAATGATGAGGTCAATAAATGTATAAATGTACTTGATATACAATGGATGGATGGATGAATTGTGATAAGAGATGTATGAGCCCACAACAAAATTATTTTAAAAGTAAGTAAATAAAAACTGACAATGCTATTACTCTCTTTTTTCTCTATGTGTGATTACTGTCCACAAATTCAGCAGCCACTGAAGACTCTGTCCTTGATGGATTTACGAATCAATGGGGTAAAAAATTTTTCAAGTGCACCCCACTTAGACTTATCATCTGAGTCTGTTTATAAATTCCTCAAGGAGAAATAATATCACAACATCCAATGTTTTAGTCCAGCTGCTGGGGAAGACATTGGGGGCTTATTGTTCCTCTTCAGACCCAGGAGGAAACCGTGGGGTACTGGGATTTTGCTTGAGGACCATTAGATGTCCTTGGTTACAAGGGGATTATCAGATATAAAAATCTTCTTAAGTGTTTAGGTTCTTGTCCTAGTCTGAATTCTGATAACCAGATAAATTAGAATAAATGAGAAAGTTACGTCAAGAAGTTTGGAGATGGTTAATAAGGAAGGTTGTTATACAACATGCTGAAAATAATACTGTCACTTAACAAAAGAGGGGAGGGGAATATTAACATGAAAATCAAAAGCCAAAGGAAGTCAAGACAGAAACAGGTCATATGAAGAGATAGAAAGGTGAGGTTTGCAAGAATGTTTAAGGAGTGTGTTTTGAAGTTTAAGAACTGGAAGTGGTTTTACATAAGCTTAAGCATTAAGCTTAACAGTGTGTAGGTAAAAGTCCAAGGTGACAGGAAAGCATTCATGTAATTTTTTTCATCAGCTGGTTTTGCTGGAACTCTAACTTTAGAACTATAGTATGACAACATTTATGTCCTTGAGAACACACAAGCAAATAAACAAATAATAGCTGAACTGACAATAGTACATGGCAACCTCAAGTGTGCAGAGGAGAATGGTGGTCCAATCAATATTCCATGGCTGGTCTTTTGGCGGTGGATCACCAAGCCTTTCTTCTGTACTATCTTTGGGTGGATGGAAACCTCCAACTCTGGTTAGCAGTGAAATATGCTGATTATTTGGACCCCATTGTGATTCCCTTTATGCTCTAGCCAATTATAATATCAGTTGCCATTGAGTTGATTCTCTACCCAGTGAGTGACTTCTTTATGCCTATAATTGCAAAGAAGTGGATTCCAATAAGTCAATGAAGTCAAAAATCTATGTCTACATTTTAATCATTGTTCTAGTTACTGTGAAATGCTGTTGAAGCATTTCCAACTCATAGTGAGTCTTGCTACTGCTGAACAAAACACTGTCCAGTTCTGCACTGTTGGAGCCCATTTCAATTAAAGCATAAATAAATAAATTTGCAGTGTCTTGATAAAGGCTTCTTGTCTCAGTGTTTTAGCCTGGGTAGATTAGTGAGGCAAATTCATAGACACTTATATGAGCATCAGAAAGTTTTATATCAAAGAACAATTGTACATTAAAAGAACAACCCAGGACTGAGCCCCAGTGGTGTAAGTAGTTGAGTGTGGGACTGCAGCCCATGGGCTTCGTGGTTCAAATCCAGCAGTGGCTCTCAGGAGTAACGCTGGGTAGCTCCCACAACCACCAGAGGGCAGTGATGCCAAACAAACAAAAAAAGAACCCAACCCAGTCCAGGTCAAGTTCATAAGTCCTTAAGTCTGATACTAGCCAATATGTCTGATACCAATCTATAATGTTCTCTTCAGACTCAAGAAGCACATGTAATGACACTGACTGTAGGAAGATCACAGAACAGTGGGTGGGTAGTCTTGTGGGTCCACTGGTGTTAGCATCTTGGTGCGCACACGCATCTCCATGTGTCTTCTCCACAAGGATGTCTCAGAGAGTGAGCAGAGAGAGTGACTTTTGTCTCCACGGAGGAAATACAGGTGTTTACAGAATCCTCAGGAGAAGGCCATGCCCACACAGAAATCTCTTTGGCTATATCCTAATTGACAGGATAGACTCCACCTTCCTCTTAATCCACAAATTGACACCGGGTGATGTAAATACCACATTTGGCATATCCACTCATTTCCCTGTTCTAGTTCTTATTATCATTTCAATTCTACAAGTATTAGAATATCTGGAAGGTAAAATTCTGGACCCAAATCCAAAATCTCAACTTCAGTGTACCAGCCACTAGATAAATAAAAACAGAGAACTTTACTTTGATAGGTTTCTTTTTCATCCCTCACAAAATACAGAGGCTATTTCCCAATCATGGTGTCTCTGTTTCTGTTTATAACCCTGACCCTGGCCTGATGTTTCAGTTAATAGCAGACAGACAGTTATTCTTTAGATATAATTTGTCTAGGATGCATGGTCATCCTGAGCAATATTATTTCTCTCTGGTTGGACTCCTTTAAACATGTTCATAGTAGGACAGTGATTGAGCATATAAATAAGGGCATAAAGATGAAAAGGTAACAACATATCCTTTAAACTAGGACTATTTTTTCTGAAGTAGTTTCAACCAGTCAGTGCACCTAAAAACTATATTTAGTTTTGCCTAGATTATCCTAGGAAAATCAATTAGGACATGCAAATCTCAAAATAGTCTTACTAGCTAAATTTTGGCTTTAATTATGCTAAGCAATAGGCTTGTGCTAAATTGTGATAAAGTTCTGCACTCATGTCTATTGTAAGGCAATTTTCTCTTTCTATTGTAGCTTAAACTTTTTTGCACCTGAGATTAAAGACAACTTCAAAATGAAAGAAAGCTAGGTGTTTATAGAATAACTTAAGCAGACATCCAGATGTGGATCTAAATGAGATTGCTATGGTTGATCAACTGTTAAGCCTCAAAGCAAATTACCTATTGCCTTCCAAACTCAGCTGTCATATCCATAAAATTGTAGAGATTGAAAGCATATACCTAGAAATACTACCTCTCTACCTAAGATCCTCTTTGTCACAATCACCATAAGAGTGAACTATTTTAGATCTTTCCTAATAAATCATATTACCTTCTAAGTGTGGCTGATCTTTATTACTATTCTTAAAATTATATTCTAGGTACTCACTAACACTCTTTCAATTTTGTTTTCTTCCTTGGTATTCATGTCCTACATTTTACTCAACCTTTTCTTTTCCCTGTATTCTCCAATCAGAATGTGATATCTAGAACTACCATAGTCACAGAACTAGACTATGCCTGCCACATGGTAAATACATGCTCTTTTAATTAATTAATTAAATGCAATCATATAAGAAAAACAGCATAATGTCCAGCAGTGATCAATTACATATAATGCACATACTATAGATATGAAATTATTTCACTGAATAAGAGACAACTTTTGAAAATAAAATATTCCTGTATTATTCTACATTGTGACTAAAGTGAAAAAAATATATTGCAATAATAACCTACAACTTCCAAAACAAAGTACAGTGCTATTACATAAAACTTTTTATAAATATAAATATTCCTTTGTCCTTTATTATTCATTAATTCATTTATTTAAAGACTACATTTTGCCTACTCTGTGCACAATACAAGATCTTTTTTCTATAGCTAAGAATTTGTTGAAGTAGCATTCTTGGGTCTTTACATAGCTTATTGAAAAACAGAAGTTCTATTTTGGCCTCATTTTCTTTTTTGATTGTCTAGAACAAGGATCAGCAATCTTTACAACACTTACTAAGCTGCCTCATTTTCTCAGGGAATGCTGATCAGTCACAAACTACTGATTTATGACAGGGCAGGAGAGAATTGCAATAATGTAAACTCCATAAGGGTTCTTGTTCTGTTTCTTCCCTGGGTAACACTCAGGACATAAATTGTTCTTGACATGTGGTAAACACTTAATAATTTTTTAATAAGTGAATGATCAAAGGCAAAATGGTACATACCTGCCAGCTCCCCTGGAAGCTGATCGCAGTCATTTATAGGTAAGAGAAATGATGTCTGTTGCCATCAACTATGGGTTAATCGCTTTTTGATACTTTCACATCCTCTTGGTTTTGCTACCCTATATTCACTAGATAACCAATTGTACATCCCCAAAATGTCTCTTTTGTATGCCTAAGAATCTTGCTTTGATGGAACATGAACAGGCAGTGAGGTAGACACAACTTGAATCATTAATTTGACCAGAGAACCTCTCTGAGAATAACGTTTCCTCCTTTGATAATTAGGGATTTTATTATCTACCTCAAAGGGATATAGGTAGAAATAAGGTGAAATGCATGCACATAATATAAGTGCAAATGGGCACTGAAGCAGTTAGGTAACACTGATTCTCATTTCCTTAAGCTACTGGCTCTATCACCCTTAAATAGTGTTTAAAATTAATGATTGGCTAGTACTGCACCTATCAGAGACAACACATTTGATAAGTGATTTAACTGTAATGGGCAAACCTTGTCAGAGCTTTCTGATTGCTTCAGTCCTAACTCTGTTTATAGGGATATGACCTCTGGAAATTTGGTGACAGCACAGAATTGATAGTTACGTGCTATTATTGCAAATATTGTATGAGCAATTAATCCAATGCAAATAACCTTATGTCACCTTGGAATCTAAGCCTCCTTATTTTACTGTATAGCTAAAATTAAAACGTGTGGTTTGGGGAACTTATTTAAAGAGACTCATTCATTCTTGACAGAAGTAATTTGAGAAAATAACTTTAACCCAATTTAAAATATGAGAATCTTAAGATTATCCTAAATTTAGGAGTGGGGGAGGAAGTTTCTAAAATAAGTAAAGATATGTTCACTTTGTTAACTAATACAGATTCTAGAGCTCTACCTAAATACATAATAGATCCCCAAATATGAAACAATAATTAATATACATCATGTTTGAATATGTAGCATGTTTGACATAATCTGATTAGTGGGAGAGTTCTCAGACTACAAATTTTGATAAGCACTTTAAATGAAACAAAAGACCAGACACTGACTTAAGCCCTGCAAGGAGAAATATAGGTCTGTTACTTGCATGCAAATATTCTCTGTGTAGAGTCTGCACATGAATAGCAAAGAAGTAAATACAAGGACAGGAATGCTCTTGGGATAAGATGATGCCAGACCTTCTGAATCAGTTGTTTGCTTGCAACAGGCAGAGAAACCAGGGTAGCTGTCAGCTGCATCTTAGGGAAAGGAAGGATTGCCTTCACATACCCAAAAATGTGAGGTGATACCTGCTCCTCATTTAGGAGAGCTCCAGAATTTCTGGTCTTGCCTTTTTGAAAGGTCCTCAGGACCTTGGAAGAATGGTTCATTTGAATTATGATGCTGGCAAAGACTATTGAAAGTGCCATGGACTGCCAGAAGAAAACAGATCTGTCTCTGAAGAAGGACAGCCAGAATGCTTCTTAGAAGTGGGTATAGTAAGACTGGGTTTCACATATTTTGAACGTGTCGTCAGAAGAGACCAGTTCCCATGCCCGCTAAGGTGGAAGGCCAACAAGAAGAGAAAGATACTAAAGATGAATTGCTGGAGGGGCTGCAATAAGGGGCTCAGATGTAACAGATGTGAGGATGTGCAGGACCACATGTAGCTTGACTCACTTTTCCATCAGATTGCTCTGAGCTTGCACTGACTCAATAGGACCTATCTGCAACAAGATAAATGATAGGAAATGACTTAATTGCAATTTCCATCATAATCATGATAGACTCTAAATACCAACCTTTGAGAGAGCGGCTAAGATTATTTACTATTTGCGTCACCAAGGGATTCCTACTAACTGCTAGCTATGCACTGTGTAGAGGAATTCACATAGATGACTTCATTTAAAGCTCACTACAGTCTTGTGAAAAATATTTCACTATACTCAATTTACAGAGGAGGCACTGAAGCTCTGAGACATGGAAGTACAAAGAAGGGTCAGAGGCCAAACAACTGCACCTGTCTCCATATCATGCACCATTCTAGAACTATTATACTCCACCTGTAGCCCACCCCAAAATGAGACACATGTATTGCTTAGGCTTAATGCTACTTTCCAATGTTGGTGTAATTGACTTAAAATCGTTTTCTATCACAGGCATCCTCTGGATGTGTATGTCTGTGTCTCTAGGTGAAATCAGAAAAAATGCACATAGTTCTTATTTAGCCTCACTTTAGTGCAAGAAGAGAGCCCTGGTGATGTAGTGTTTTACCAAGTCTGCAGTAGGAACTCACCAGGCAGCGGAAAGATGAAGCTATCTGCCCCAGTAAAGATTTACACAAACCCAGGCAGACAGTTCTACTATGTCCCATGGGTCACAGTGAATCAGAATGGATTCCATGACAGGTTTTATCTCTTTGCTATTGTGCAAGAAAATGTTTGTAGCCCTATCCCTTTCAAAATCAAATTATCTTCTATCTTGACCTCTGCCCCAACTCATGTTTACCTTAATTAAAAGCATTTTGAATGTAATTGAAAAAAAGATAATATGGATTTTGATATAATCATTGTGACAAATATATCCTAAGGGATATCTGGTGTTAGAGTTGATATGTTTAGGGCTGTTTCTTAGATACATGCAATTGTGCAGGTCTCTGATTATGGGAGCCTGCACTAAAAGTGGGAAAGCAGCTTCCCACAAAACCCCAGAGCTAAACAAAAAAATGGGTTCCATATGTCCCACAAGACACAAAAGGTCTAAAAACTATAGGCGACCCCAGCGAAGGAACTTATTTGAACTTTTATTGACAATTTGCATTTCCCTCTCCAGATATACTGAATCTGGATTTACGTCTGAACAAAATTCCCAGGATATTTCTAACTCTCACTGCCATCAAGTGGGTTCTGATCCATAGCAACCCAGGAGGGCAAAGCGGAACTTCCTCCCTGAGTGTCTGAAGCTGTAAGTCTTTCAGAAAATGGAAAGCCTCATTTTTCACCAGGGTAAGCTAGTGGGCTCAAACTGCTCATCTTGACATTAGCAACTCAATTCAGAACCCGCTTTGCCTGACTTCTGGGTGATACCTACACTTCTCATTAAATTGTATATGTTGATCCAGTCTATCTGGGGTGAAAATGTAAATATCAGCAGGAATTGAAATGAAATGAACTGGTTTGAAGCCCTGGTTCAATTGTTTCAAAGGGAGGACAAATTTACCCAATATTAAAGGGCAAATTATTAAAGGGTATGTATGAGATGCACCTAACATTAAGACACACCCAGTTTTCAGAGCAGGAAGTAAGAAAAAAAATTCTGAACCAAGTAGTACAAGTATACTAAAATGTTCTGGGGTACCACACCTTTGGACCACAAAATGCACCCTAATTTTCCCCCTACTTTGGGGAGGGGGGGAAGTGCGCCTTATGGTCTGGAAAATATGCTAAGTCTAACATTTGTAACAGAGGGACATACTACAGTAGAAAAATAATGTCTTAATAACAAAAATTTTATGATCAGTGTGTTAGTCTGGGTAGATTAGAGAAACAAATCCATAGACACGCATGTGTATATGAAAGAGCTTCATAATCAGAGCAATTGTACATTAAAAGAACATCCCAGCTCAATCCAGATCAAGTCCATAAGTCCAAAATTATCCCATATATCTGATATCAATCTATAACAATCTGTAACAATGACAAAGAATGCAGGAATTCTGCATGTCAGTGGTAGTAAATCTTATGGATCCAGTGACATTGTAAGCATCTAAGCATTGACAGGGGTCTCCACGTGGTTCCTTCAGCTCTGAAGTTTTGAATGTCAGCTCTGTCTCCAGGTGGTTTATCAAACAGAATGTCGGTGAGTGAGTCTTGTCTGTAGAGAATCTCCAAGGGAGTGAGCATGTGTTCCACTTCGAACAAGCTGTTTATCTCCTTAGTGCCTCCCAATGAGGTCATCAAGCAGCAATCTGAATGTCAGGCTAAACTCCAGCCCTTCACTCTTAATCCTCAAATTGACACCAGATTATGTAACTACCAGACAGTAAACTACTTATGTTACTCATTTCTATTGAACAAGAACAACAAAAAACATAGCCTTGAGTAGTTGTTAATTCCAATTCATGTTTACAGAAAAGAACTGCAATCTGTAGGCTTTCAAAGCTGTGATCTCATTAGTAGATAGGCAGGTCTTTTGTCTGAGGCTTTTCGGGAGTAGGACTGAACCACCAACTATTCAGTAAACATTCGGTTGCATAAGCATTTGTGCCATACATGGAATCCTGGATTGTCTGAGATTTCATACTATTGCCCAGTAAGCTCCTGACTGAAAGTTATGGTCTTTGCTTGGAAAATATTCAGTTCAATGAAACAATTCCCATCTGCCCAGACAATTAAAGCAGCATCCATCACATCCCTTGGGATGGAATATCAGTGTTTTCTGCCTTGTGAACTTACATAACTTTCTAGAGCTTTACTATGTAAGGGACATCATGAACCTTGTTGATGGATAACAGTTTAGATGCCAACAGAAAGTAGAAGTACTCTTCAAAATATTCCTGACATTGTCACTTAGTCTAGTTTTGGTTAGCAGCCCAACATGCAACCACTATGCCATCACCGGTGCTAGTCCACTTTTATTACTTTGTATTAGTGTTCACTTTAAAGTCGAAGGACCCATAGTGGCAGAGTGCTTCTGCGTTGGGCAGCTAACCATAAGGTCAGCAGTTTGAAACCACCAGCAACTCCATGGGAGAAAACTAGACTTTCTATTTCTGTAAAGAGGTAGTCTCACAAATCCACACAGGCAGTTCTAGTCTGTCCTATGAGGTCGTAAGTCTGAATTTGACTCAATGGCAGCAGAGTTTGAGTTTTAACATCCGAACATGTTGAAAGGATACACATTTGTAGTTCTGTATGCCTGAAACCTACATAGTACCACAACCCAGGCAGCAACAATATTACAGTTTTATAGATATGGAAGGAGAGAACAGGGCATTTTTTAGTTGCCTCAAATTTTCCAGCAAGTTTGGGTTCTTACCTCCCTGTCAGTTTCTTTGTCCCCTCTCTCAATTTCTTGAAATGTATATATTTTCAATCCAGGCAAATATAGATACCAAATTTTATGTACCTTTTATCTAATATGTCTTAATTACTTCAAATTGGCTTTATCTTGCTAAATCAAATATACCTGAATGAAGAAATTAGATTTTTAAAGTAGGGTTTTGGTAGAAAATGGTTTAGCAACAACTATGTTGTAGAATATAAACAGAACCAGCTTTCTTTGAGACATGGCAACTGATTAGAGTTTTCTGGACACTAGTGAAGAGAAGACACTTACTATGGAAATGAGCACATTTTGGTTGCTGAATTTTATACTTTCAAGTTTCTACTCCATCTTCCTATTTGAGGCACTATTATAAATGCAATACACAGACTATGGCACTTTGATTCTTCACCTTATTTTACTTGTCTTAAAAAACATACAAAAGGGGGAAAAAAGGCATGTCAATCTCATAGAGTTCTTGAGAAGCACAGAAAAGTATCAAAGAGTTTTAAACAGGAATGGCAAAGTTGGTTTTGCATTTTAGAATATCCCTCTGAGCTGACACATAGAAAATGTGTCAGAGGATGATGATAAGACAAATGAAGCATTGGTGATAAGAAATCTCCAGGAGAGGTTATGCTGACTTACATCGACTAGTCAAAAATGTTAGAGGGAATGGATGCATCTGAGAAAAATACAACAATGCTTAGTGATAATTAGATGTTGGTGGTAGGAAAAGGATAAAGAAGGCCGTTTCAGACATAACATCTGGGTAAATGGAGGTATCATTGACTAAGATGAGAAAAACCGAAGGGAGTGAGAGGTTGAAGAGGTCTCCATGTGGGGGTGAGGGAGGGGCGGGGAAATGAAGAGAAGCAATCAGACCAAGATTTCAGGTGGAGACATCTTTGACATGACAAAAGCAAGGAGCTATGTCAAACAGGTCATTTGGTAAGTAGGGCTGATGTTCAAAAGAGAGATGTAATTGACTTAACAACATCCTTTTGAGAATTGTTGGCTCATTAGGTGTATTTAAAGCAAGGAAAATAAATGAAGCTTCGTAGCGCAGACATCATCTGAAAAAGGAAAAGGGAACCAAACCACCAAACTCCAAACTTCCTCCACACTTTAAAATGATTAAAATTTACTCAAAAGTTGCTTTGTGCTTTTGTCATGTATTTATGTTATGTGACTGTTATGTAATTATGCTACGTATTTTACATATCTCACAAAAATTCAATTTTCTCTGTAACTGGATGTGAAGGCTCTCTAAATGGGTTTAATAAAGTGTGCGATGTAACATAGCTGGTTATTGGGAGTGTAGGCCTTTGAACTCAGCTTGGCTCTATGAAAAAAGAACCAGTCTCATCAGAGAGGTGCTGAGAAAGGATTCAGGAAGATATGGGAGTCTCTTAGCATAAGTGCTTGACAGAATCAACTGGACTTTCCACGGCCACCAGAGGGCAGTGATGCCCCCAAACAAACAAAAAACAAAACAAAATAGAATCAACTGGACCATGATCAGTTATCAATTACTTATTGAGAGTACTTTAAAAAAACAAGTCAACAGATTGATAGGAAACCCATTGTATATGATATATTTATATATTTAAATCCACAGTATGCTATATATTTTTTAACATAAATGTTTTAACACCTCAATTTAATTGACAAACACTTTCAAGATAGATTCAGTCAATGAACATAGTAAATACTGACAATCTTAAAAATGGCAAGCTACTTTTTGAAGATAACTTAGAAAATAAAAACAACAGAGAAATAAACAATCAGAGCTGCACTGAAAAATCACACGTTGGTATCCACTCTTTTTGGGGGGGGGGCATCACTGCCCTCTGGTGGTTGTGGGAGCTACCCACCCTTGCTCCCAGAGAGTTGCTGCTGGATTTGAACCACCAAGCCATTGGGCTGCAGTCCCGCACACAACCACTACGCCACCAGGGCTCAGCCCGGGTATCCACTCTTAACATTTAGTTTTGATACTCTGTTTTCTACATTGAGAACATTTTTCAGACTAATTGAAACCATAGCAAACATATAATATTATATTTTCATTCCAAACCCTGACATTACACCATAAGCCTTTTTCTACTTTATAATGGTCTTGTCAACATCATAATGACTTATATCCCTATAGTCATGGAATTGCCTTATCTATCTAGTAATTCCTAATTTATTCAAAATGGAGGTTATTCACAGTAACACAACAGTATATATGAGCATTATAAGTAAGCCTGGGAGAAATAACATCCTCTCTCTCTCTCTCTCTCTCTCTCTCTCACTCACTCTCTTTCTCTTGCATTTAAAATTATCTACTCAGACAGATTCGAAATTGAAATCACTAAATCAATGACTTCTGATATATAGTAGAATATTGACATATAGTGTCACACAAAGAACAGCTACTTTACAAATATATATGGTTCAAATACCTAATTAAACTAGATGGGAAATTTTCACCAACCAATTATTGTCTCATTATTTGAACCTAATTATCAGAATGTTACATAAAATTCAAAAGGAAAACAACAATAAGGTAGCTAACAAAGGAAGATTAATATTAAAGCATTTCAAAAGTAAAATTAACAATGTGCATGCAAATGTTATTATTTAGCTATCTGATTTTCTAACTTTAAGCTTAGAGAACTTTAGCAGGATAAAAACTCTTCCAGATTTCTTTGTTGTTCACTTCCAAATATAAAACAAAACAAATCATCAGAAATGACAGGGAAAAATTTAGAATAATTTTTAAATTCTAATTTTAAAGGCCCTTATTTTTAATGAAAAACACAGACATTAAGAGAGGAATACTAAGTTCTTCGAAATTGTATGCAACAATTGACCTCATTGGCAATACCTTACTGTTATACACCAGTCATATTTTTTGGTACATGACATTGAAATCTCAAACTTAAGCTTCTGAATCAGCATTCATGTATCAGAATATTTTTCAATGAGCACTGACCATACTCAAGGCACTGCCCTAAACTATTTGCAATTTCCTAAAGACCCCTCTCTCCCCTCTGCACTTCTAAACATGCTACTACTCTGCCCATCACTGTTGTTTAATTGAGTAACTTGTACTTTTATTTCAAGTTCCCATTAAATTTAACCTTTGCTGCCCTCCCTTCTTTATTATCCAAACAATGTGCTAGCTGTCCATTGTGCAGTAATACTCTGTCTTTATTCTTCTGGATGTTGTATTATACTTACCTGTTAACTTTTGTGTTTCTCCTAGTAGGCCTTACTGCTGAGGGGCTAGATGATGTACCTATAAAGTAAAGTAATTCATACTCTTTATAACAGATACTATTGTGACCATTGCTTTTAGAAAGGCTGTCTAGAGACTAGGAGATGTGTAGCACAATGACACGATTTGTTCAATAGCTTTCTATGAATTACCTTCACACCTCTAATGAAATAAAAAGCTCCCTGAGGTCAACGTTATTTTCTCAACCTTTTCTGCTAAACTCTGAAGTGCAGGGACAAAATATGTAGTCATTGTTGATGAGTGATTACATTACATGCAATTACAATTGTATTAAAACTAACACTAGAAGCCAATCTGAAACGTAGTTAAACCTTTACTCAATGAACCACAGATCTGACAAAAGGTACTTTTTATACCCTTTAGAAAAATAATTTGTTAATATATATTTCCCCCCCGCATCACTGCCCTGGTGGGAGTAGGAAGCCCAGCCTTGCTCCTGGAGAGCTGCCGCTGGATTTGAACCACCAACCCTGTGGGCCGCAGTGCCACACACAACCACTGTGCCACCGGGCTCAGCTTGTTAATATATTTGAAGGAGTGAAAATGTCCCTTAGGGTTCAGGAAGCCAATTTCTCAGAATCTTAAAAGTATAAGCAAAAAAAAAAAATCAAACAGAATCTAGATGTTAAGTAAAACTACTTATCATGGTTTCACTCTTTTTAAAATAAGTTGTTGTCCGTTGCCATCCAGTTGATTCTGGCAGATAGTGACCCAATGTCAACGGAACAAAGCACTTACTGGTCCTGCATCATGCTCACTATTGCTGTTATGCTTCATGAAGGCAGCAGTTCTCAAACTGTGGGTTAAATGACACTTTGACAGGGGTCACCTGATTGATACCAGTAGCAAAATTACTGTTATGAAATAGCAACAAAAATGATTTTATGGTTCGGGGTCACCACAACATGAGGAACTGTATAAAAGGGTCGCCTCATTCGGAAGGTTGAGAACCAACGGCACCAGGGTCTTCTTTTTCAACTGACCCTCCACATTAACAAGCACAATGTACTTCTCTATGCACTGGTCTCTCCTGATAACATCTGCAGTGCTGTGAGATTGGATCTCACCATCCTCTCTTCAAGGCGTATCTTAGTTGCACTTCCTCCAAAGCAGATGGTTCTTTGGGTCATCCATGGTACTTACAATATTCTTTACCCGCACTGTGTTTCAAAATACATCAGCTCTTCTCCATACCTCCCTATTCATTGTCCAGCTTTCAGGTATATATAAGAAAGTTGAAATGCTGTGATATGGTTCAAAACTGTAGTTTTCCAAATGATACTCTTGCTCTCTAATACATTTAACGGTTTTGTGCAGCAGACTTGCCCAATGTAATATGTTGCTTGATTTTGTGACTGCTGCCTCCACTGTTGATTATTAAGATATGTAAAACTAAAACCTTGACAACTTCAATCTTTTCTCTATTTATTACTATGTTGTCTATTTCAACAGTATTGAGGATATTTTTTCTTTACATTGAGATATAACTCACCCTGAAGCCTGCAGTCTTGTTTTCATCAGTATTTCAAGTTCTCTAAGATTTCAGCAAGCAATATTGTAATTTGCTTATCACAGGGAGTTACTGGGCCTTCCACCAATACTGACACAGTATTCTGCTTCATATACGCCAAAATTTCACATTATTGTTGTTGCACACATACTGAATTATGATGAAAATATAATCACACCTTTCCTGACTTTAAAGCACGTGGTATTCTTTTGTTGTATTTGAAACACTACGCTTCTACATTGAAGTGATCTAGAAACCTCCTATGCTCCACATGGCAATATCTTTGCATAGTCAATAAAACACAAGTAAATATACTTATGATATTCTTTTCTTTAGTCAAGATCGGTCTGATACCAGGGATGATATCCATGGTGCTCTTCTGAATCCAATTTAAATTTCTACCAGAGTCTTGTTGATGTAGGTCATGACTGTTTTTCAATAATCTTCAGCAAAATTTTACATGCATGTGATATTAATTATATTATTTGGTCATTTTTTTTAATTCTGCTGTGTCATTTCTTCTTGAAATTGGCACAAATGTGGGACACTTCCAATTACCTGGCCAGTTAGCTGTCTTTTCTATTTCTGGCATAGACAATGAATGCTTCAAGAGTTGCATCAGTTTTTGAAATATTTTCATTAGTACTCCATGAATTTCTGGAGCTTTGTTTTTTACTAATACCATCAGTTCATCTTGGATTTCTTCCTTCAATACTATTGCTTCTTGCTTATTGATCATTTTGAGTGTATGCTATCTCTTAAAATAGCTGAATGCCAAGTCTGTACTTTTGGTACAGTGATTGAATATAATATCTCCTTTTGATGTTTACTGCTCCATTCAATATTTTGCTCATAGAACCTTTCATTGTTTCAACTTGATGCTCATGGTTTTTTTCTGTTCTTTCCAACTGAATTTGTATATGAGGAATTGAGGCTCTGTTCCACAAAGCCTCTCCCCTTGTTGAGGTTATTACTATTGAGCTTCTCAATCATCTTTTTCCACAGATCTAGTCAATTTGATTTCTATATAACCCATATACTACAGGCACACTTTTTTTGCTGTTAAAAATCAGTATTTGCCATGCAAAATTTGTTAAAATTGCATAATTTTATCGTGGGATCTCTATCTTCTTTTCAACCACCAAGACCATATTTTCTAACTGCTAATCTTTCAACTGTGTTTCCAATTTGGGCAATCCAATCACCAGCAATTATCAATTATCAAGTATTTTTATTTCATGTTGGATCAATTTCAGACTGAAGATAATGGCAGAATTCTTCTCTCACTTTATCACTAAGTTTGGTGGTTGATCTATAAATTTAGCTAATTGTTGTATTAATTGAATTTCTTAGTAGCTGGAGAGATATTATCCTATGATACATAGCATTGTACTTCAAGATAGACCTTAAAATATTAGTCTTAATGAGGAATGTGATGACATTGTTGAATTTGTCATTCACAGAATAGTTAACTATACTACTGTTTGATTCAAAGTGGTCAATACCAAATTACATTGGTTCGCTAATGGTTAGCATATCAATCTTTACGTGATGTGTTCCATTTCAGGTTTAATAAGTATCAATTTTCCTAGATTCATACTTTGTACATTTCACATTATAATTATTAATGTATATATGTAGCTGTTTCATCTTATCTTGATTTGTGTCTCATCACAAAATGAAGGCCCTGAAAGCTTTACTGTATCCACATGAGAAAGGTCACCTTTACTTTGAGGAAACAGGCTTCTTCTGTTGGATTGTGTGTGACTTCCAACCTGAAGGAACTATCTTTCTGCAATATATCTGACAAAGTTCCCTTGCTTTTTATAAGGTTTTCAGTGGCTAATCTCTCTTGAATGTATAGCCTATTGTTTCTTCATGTTCCATTCTTAGAATAGAAGTTCCACCGAAACCTGTCCATCATGAGTGACCTTACTAATATATGAAATATTAGTGATATAGTTTCTAACATTACAGCAACATACAAGGCACTACTGTGTGACAAACTGATTGACAAGTGATGTTTGTTTATTTTTTTAATAGTTACTGCTAAATCAGGTGGGAGATAACTTCTATCCTACTCAATATTTTTCTTACTGTAGCAGCATCATAATTGACATATCTTCTGGGTTTCTTCTGCCTACTAATTCCATCTGCCCAGGGCAAGGGTAAGGAGGCAAAAGGGTGACTTATATGACTGTCAGATTTTGTAGAAATTAAACTGTGTGTTCTGACTGCACCCTTATTCTTGGCAGCAAGTGTCCCCTAAGGAACAGCTGCTCTGCAAGCCTAGCATTCTGCAAGGGTATGATCTTCCTCAATACTGAAAAAAGGATATTCACATTGACTATAAATGCAGGGGCAAGGGAGAATTTCAAAGTTTGGTTAATAGACCCATTTGGTTCTCCCAATAAACTACTACAGGTTCCAATCTACATTTTGTCAGTAATAAAGGTAATATTTTGGCTCCATCTGCCAATCTTTTGCTTTTTTCTCAGAGAGTTCAAAGCCCAAGCAGAGGGGAGGAGTGCCATTTATTGGCTCCCCTCGGAGACCAACAGATGGGAATATTCACAAGTGAAAATAGCTTTGCTGTTATGGTAATGAAATTGGAGGCAATGCTTCCTCTCTACTTTTCTATATTTCATGAGTATGTCATACTATGAAGCAATGTTAGGAAGCCTCAAACAATAAAACCAATAGAAGCACGTGCTTTGTAACAGGTTAGTCATTTGCCATTGTATCTGTTTGAAAATAATACAGCTTTTTCTAAAAGTTCAGCAGTAAGTTCTTAAAAAGCAAAGAATTTGCAACACAAATAATAGAATCAAAAACATATGCTTACTTTTAAAGTTCAAAATGCATAAATTAGGCACTATTATTAGTGGTCTTGGTTTTACAAAAGAGAAGAGAAAATAAGAAAACTTCATGCTTCTCATCAACAACTCCAGAAGGCACGGCAGTTTGGAAGGAAAGGACTACTTCTCTGGAGATGTCTGTTATTCTCTACAGGATTGTAAATATCACTAACAGGCAGAAAAATAATCCAATTTATCACTGCAACATATTTGCCCAAATGAAGAAATGATCGCAGTAAAAAGCATGGTTTAAACACAAATCTGCAATTAGGCTTTCTCAAGGCTCAGGTTCCAGATAAAGAATAGAACTTATAGTCTCAGGTCCCCTCACCTCACTGCTCCTCTGCATTCACTTTGGAGCTCCCATAAAGACTGTTTCTGGTTATGGAAAACTTGGCACACTCTGTTCAAACACTTCCAAAGTGAGTTTGAATAAGTGAAGTTTAATTTCCTCCGTGGGAAAAAGAAAAGACCTCCCATCTGCCAACAGGAAGGATGTTGGACTGAGTCTCTTTAGCAGTATGCTGACAGCTACAGCACAGCAGTCTTTCCTTTTAAACTCAAGCCATCATCTGGACACAAAAAGAAATAGAATTAGATAAATTTAAGTATTGAAAGAAATATGAGTTTAGTTTAGAAACCTTTTATATGAGACAAATGACTAGATTTCTTTGACTAGGAAATTCATGCCCTAATTATTGAATTTTTAAATATTTCTATATGTTCTTTCTGTTTTATCAATTGACTAGATTATCCCTTAGGTAATCTACCAAGGATGTTACTTTGAATCAAAGCATCAGTTTCCATGACAAAAATGATAATAATTTAAAAATTATTAAGGGTTTGTGAGGGACAGGGGCACAAGAGGGAGGGGAAAGCTCAAGTAGAAAGCAAGTGTTTTGAGAATGATAATGGCAGCAAATGTAGAAATGTGCTGGACACAATGGATGGATGAGTGGATTATGACAAGAGCTGTATGAGCCCCCAATAAAATGATTAAAAAACAAAACAAAAACAAAGCATCAGTTTTCTCTTCTATAAAGTGGGAATATTATCACATAGAGGATTAAACATACAACTTTTTAATTTTAAAATTATTTCTACTCAGAGATAGATTCTGTAAATCTGTTCACCTTGCAGGCAATATACTCTATTTTATTTCTTTTAATCTAAACAATATAAAATATTTTAAAAATGTCTATTCCAATCAACATACGTTTTTGTCTTTTTTATATATTGCCTTCCACTTCACTCAGGTTAATAAAAGGTAAGTATACTTAAAAATACATTGCACTAGGCAAAAATTGCTGCACAAGATCTCTTTAAAGTGTTGAGGATTACTTTGAGGGATAGGTGGACTTGACCCTCCCCAGAGTATATTAATCACCCCGTGTACATGTGAAAATTGTACAGTGAATAAGAATATTTAAGAATCATTGATACATTTGAATTACGGTATTGGCAAAGAATATTGAAGGCATTATGGACTCCGTAAATTGCAAACAAATCTGTCTTGGAGGAAGTACAGGGTAGCAAGAATAGTGCAAGAGAAGTAAGGGTAGTGCAAGAATTCTCATGTAGTGTTGTGTCCAGTCCAAAGTCATAAGTCCGATATTAGACCATCTGTCCAATACCAATCTAGAAAGTCTCTTTCTGACTCACAAAGCATGTGCAATGATACCAGGACAATCTAGAAGCATCTCAGTGCTGGCAGGGGTCTCTCTGTGGCTTCCCATTTTCAGGGCTCAGTATCCATTGGCAGTATCCATTGGCAGCACAAGCACCTCATCCCTGGGTGGGATCTCTCTGTGGCTTCCCTGGTCCCAGAGGTCTGATTCCATCAGGGCAAGTTCATGTGGCTTCTACTTTGGCTCCTCCAAGTTCCAGGACTCAGGGTCCATCAGCATGCTACCATCTTGTCTGTTCAGTAAAGTGGAAGATCAGCAAAAACAAAACAAAAACAGCAAAAACCAAAAAAACACCCTCAGTGAGAGGGTTGGAACAGCTGCTGCAACAACGTGCTCAAACACAGCAGCCCTTCTGAGTGTGACATGGAAGCAGGCCGGGTTTCGTTCAGGACGTAGGCTCTTATGGGTAGGAACCGAGTTGACGGCACCCAACAACTGCAACTCACCCAGAGATTCTACTCTATCAGTCTCCCTACTGCCCACCAATGCACACATGCTTGCTGCTGCCCATAAGATATGGGGAGCTGGTACTGGGGGCCTAAGTGGAGGGAGGATGTTTTGAGAGTGATGATGGCAACAAGGGTGCGAAAGTGGTCTGCATACGATTGACGTCTGTCTGGATCATGATGGGGGTTGTATGAGCCCCCAATGAAATAATTTATAAAATTTTCTTAAAGAGGAAGGGGAAAGAGGAGTTTATACCAAGGGCTCAAGTAGAAAATATTTAGAAATGAATGTAGCAACATGTGTGCAACTATACTTGATACAAATGATGGATTGAGTAAGAGCTATAAGAGCCCCCAATAAAGTCACAGGGGAAAAAGAGATTTATATCCAGTTTCTCCTTCCTCCTAACTTGCCATGAACATTCAAATCCTTTTAAATCTGAATTCTTCAGCTATATCTGACATATACAGCATCCAAATCTGTACTTTATACTCCCTTAGAAATTCACAAGGGCATCTTAGTATTAAATACTCTGAAGTGGCTTACAGTAAATAATTATATACATATATTACTTGATTGATTACATTTTCTAAAAAGCTCCATTTTTTAAATCTTCTTGGGTATTTTTCCATAGAATACAGACATAAATTTTTAAAGTTATATAAACTGTTAGCACTTGATGCTTGTCAGAAAATTTTCTTTCTTTTCCCTCCTGCAGCCAATCTGTTTCTATATTTTTACAATGAAGGAGTTTTGTATAGTTTGAAAAGAGATTAGCAAAATTCAGACTGTATTTTCCAAGTGTTTTCTACCTCGATGCCTTTGTTCCTGGATCTTAGTTAAGTACCCTAGTTTCCTCATGGAGTGCTTTGGCAATTTCATCAAAATGAACACAATCTTTTTTTTTTTAAGGTTTTCCATTTTAAACATTTGAAACTCAAGTGTAGTAAAATATTAATGCAGAGGAGTCGAACCAAACCAATCTCACTGGCATCACACTCCTCTGACTAATAGCATCCCTAGGACAGGGTAAATCTTTATGAAAATAGAAAGCGTGACAGAAGCAGGAAACTAGAAAATGGAAATATTCAAATAGGAGCCCTGATTGCATAGTCTCAATCAGTGCTAACACATAAGGACCCTGTAGGACCAGGGTCTGTGAGTTTCTTTATTGGGGTGGAAAGTCTCATTTCCCCCCCATGGAGAAGCGGATGGTTTCACACTACTGACCTTGAGGAATTTGGCCCATACTCACTGTGTCACCAGGGCTGCTTCAGTGGTTACATGCTGACCTGCTAACTGAAGGTATCCTTGGATGAGAGATGGATATTTCTACTCCCATAAAGAGTCAGCCTCTGAAATATACAGGGGCAGTTCTCCCCTGTCTAATAAGGTCAATATAAGTTGCCATGACACGATGGCAGTGGATTAAATATTTGAATTCAGGGTCCCAAAGTTATAAACTATCATTCTAAAGAAAGAATAATCTACTTTTTGCAAATGGAGACATGCTAATTCTGACTTCAGAGTTTTATAATGAAATGATGCTGCTTCAGTTGATACTTGCTTTATTTTTCTATTGTAATAACCTAAAATGCTTTAATAGTGTGGTAGCTACAAAACTCTATGTTAACTTGAAGACAGAAAAGTGTATGGGTGAGGGGCTTAAGTGGAAAGAAAATGTTTTGAGAATGATGATGGCATCAAGGGTACAAATGTGTTTTGCATACAACAGATGAATGTATAGCTTGTACTAAGAGTTGTATGAGCTCCCAATAAAATGATTTCTAAAAAGCTACTTGGTATATAACAATATAAAATATTCCTAACAAATACATAAAAATTCTTGTAATAATTAAGGGAGAGTTCTCAAGCACAACATTAAGAATGCAAGAAACTGAATAAGACATCTTGAAAATTAAAAAAAGAAAATGATGATGATGGAAATGTAAAAATGTGCTTGATACAGCGGATAAATGTATGGATTATTAAAAGGGTTGCATGAGCCCCCGATGAAATGATAAATAAATAAATAGTCATAGGGGTGTATTCAGCTTGTCAATGAGGTAGCAGCCTGATGGATCCTTATCGTGGGAGTGGCCTTCTCATAAGAAGGACCTAAAGACCTTTTTCCTCTCTGCCTTCACCTTCCTCCTTGCTGAACAACTAGAGTTGCCTGAGCCTTGAGATATTTTCCTCCTACTTTAGATCCATACAAATTTGAGCTTACTGCCCTATGCTACTACTACATTCTACATTGTTGCACGTGACTGCATGAGTCTGAAGAGGGGCTTATGAACTATAATCAGATGTATGGATTTGTGCTTTACTGGGATGTTGCTGATAAAAATTTATTTTTGATATAAACATCTTTTTTTAATTAAAAATTATTTTATTGGGGCCTTGTACATCGTTTTTTGCAATACATAAACAAACTGTGCCAAGCACCTTCATATGTTCGCTGCTGTCATCGTTCTCCAAACGTCCGCCTTTCCCCTTGAGCCCTTTATTCAGCTTTCCCATCCTTTCCCCTCTTCCCCTGCTCTTCCCTCCCCACCAACTCTCAATACTTTACAAATTTTTAATATTCTGTCATATCTTACAGTACCTGACCTCTCCCCTAACCCACCCCTTTGATTCCCATCTTTCCAATAGAAGCTTATGTGTATATCCTTGCAGTTGGTTCTGTCTCTCTACCTCACCTTCTCTCCACCATCCAGCAGCTCCAATTTTACCACTGTCCCAAAGGGGCTCCTCTGTCCTGGTTTTCCCTCCAGCTCCCCTCTCCACCAGTGTACCTTCTCCATTCCATTTGGACTTGTAAGGTAGAATTGGGACCATGATGGTTGGGGGGAAGGAAGGCTTCAAGAACTAGAGGAAACTTGTATGCATCATCATTGCCCAGCTGCCCCCTGCCTGGTCTGTCTCCTCCCTGTGACTCCCCTTTAAGGAAGGGACCAATTACTCACCAGTGGACCTTAGGTCCCTACTCTGCTCTCTCCCTCATTCGTAATGATGTGATTCTTGTTCTTTGATGCTCAAGACCTGCTCCCTTCAGCCCCTCTTGATCACACTAGTGTGATCAAGGTTGGTGTGCTTTTTCCATGTGGACTTCGCTGTTTCTGTGCTGAATAGCAACTCATTTATCTTCGTGTCTTTGAGACTCCAGATATTCAATCATTTGGTAGCTAGACACCATTGGTTCTACTACTCTGTTTTCCTCTGTATCCATTTGTCTTCAGTGATCTTATTGGGAGTCTATTGGTCCACTGATTTCGATTTTTGTTCTTTGATGCCTGATACCTGATTGTTTCAGCACCTCATGATTGCATAGGCAAGTGAGCTTCCTTTATGGTGGGTTTTGCTGCTCCTGAGCTAGATGGCTGCTTATTTATGCTCAAGCCTTTAAGACCCCAGATGCTATATCTTTTAATAGCTGGGCACCATCAGCTTTCTTACACCACTCTTGCTCATGCACCTACACGTCCTCAGTGGACACCTTGGGGATGTGTGCACACAGTGATATGTGTTCCCCACCCCCCTGCCCCGTTTAATGTCTGTTGCCTAGACCTTTCACCACTTTGTTGCCACGCTGGCTATTGTGCTTCTTCTGTGTGGGTGTGGTCTCTTCTCAGGTAAATGGTCTATTGTTTATCTTGCAGCTTTTAAGACTCCAGACAATATATCTTTTGATAGCTGGGCACCATCAGCTTTCTTCATCACATTTGCTTATGCACCCATTTTACTTCAGTGATGGTGTTGGGCCAATGAGTCTCGTGGAATACCAAATTCATAGAACAAAGTGTTCTTGCATTGAAGGAGCACCTGGGTGAGGGCCCAAGGTCCACTTGCTGCCCTATTATTTGACCTATAGATATGTTCTTAAATTTATCCCCTCCTTATAATAGATAAGTGAACATCTTTCTTACAGATATATGTGTCATTGGATTTACTTCTCTAATCAACCCAGCCTAACACAGCCAGTAAAGTTAGAATATAATGTATACTCCAATTTCCCTTAGCATCTGCTTTCTCATGCTTCAGGCTTATTGCAACCTGAAGAATTAAGTCTGCTGAAGTACTTTGTGAATAGAAAAGCAAAAGTCTGTACAGAAATATATATATATATATATACACATATGCATGTATTGATGTACATATAAAATACTCTTTCCCTTTAACTTCAGAGAAAAGGAAATTTTAAATAATCATTTTTGTATCAATATGTTCATAATGCAAGTACATTTCCTAAGTATGGTCCTGTAATAAAAAGCACATTAAATGTCTGACAGATAATTATTCTCTAACTGAAAGGCCTTCTTATTAGTAGTAGGTGATAATTCAGATCTTGGTAAGTGAGATACTTACCTATTTTTTTTAATGTTTTGCCTCTGATGCCTTAGAGGTCCCTCTTCAAATTTCCCTGCATAAATAGGGTAATGTATAAACATTTCCTTGCTAATAGCCTACTAATTTACTTCATCAGAAACTCATGATCATTTTCCCAGCTTTGACGGTATCTTCTCACTTTTAATAAATCAATACCCTTTATTGTCCTTCAATATCAACACAAAGAGTTGTTTTGGCTTATTTTTTTTTAATTTATCCATCAAAAGCAAATGGAAGAAAGTATCACACTTCCTTAAAATAACAGACCTCTAGTTACTGTATGATCCAGCAGTTTCTCTACTGAGTTTATACTTTAAAGAAATTAAAAGTACAGCATGAAATGAAGAGTATAACATGAACTGACACAAGTACCACCTGTTTATTACATAAATTTTCACAACCGCAAAAACATGGAAACAATAAAAAACATCAATCTAGAGACATGGACACACCAGATCTGATACACTCAAACTGTGGAATTTTATACATCAATACAAAAAATGACAATTCTTTTAAACACTGTAAGACATGGACAAGAGTAGAAAACATTACGCCTAGCAAAATCAGTCAATCTTATGAAGGTAAATATTTAATATCACCAAATAAAAGGAAATGTGGTTTTTACACCAAAATACAAGACTTTGATGAGTAAAAAGAAGTCAGAGATGGGAGTGGAAACAGAGTGAGGGAAGAAGTGGGGGGCAGCAAAGTATATGGAATTTAAGAGGAAATAATAATAAAAGTCTCCAGATTCCTTACCCCTCAACTCTCCATATTGGTCTGAGTAGCTACAAGAGGAAGGCAAATAAAATTAGAGTGGATGTGTAGTCTTTCATGCCCGTAGATGCTCATATGATCAAATAGTCCAAATAAAAATGAAAATCTTCTAAGATTAATGAATTTTAATGAGATAATAAATGGCCTTTCTTTGTTTATTCATCTTTCTTTGGAATATCAGTTTTCTTTAAAAAATTACAAAGAAAGAAAAGAAATAAACTCATTAATATCTAGTCAATAATGACTCCTACCAATCCAATGACACAGTATAAGATTGCCCCTGTGAGTTTTTAAGACTCTAACTCTTTTTTCTTTTGGGGAGGGCATCACTGCCCTCAGGTGGTGGGAGCAGGAGGCCCAGCCTTTGCTCCGTGGAGCTGGAATAGAACCTCCATCCCAGTGGGCCGCAGTCCCATGCACAACCACTATGCCACCAGAGCTCAGCCCAAGACTCTAACTCTTTACATTGGAAGAAAACCCTGTCTTTATCCCCAGGCTTTCTTTGAAATGTCAAATCTAAATCCCTTTAAAAATGATATATAACATATGCAACAGTAAATACACAAATAATTCCATTAGAATAAAAAAAGTAGGGGGGAGAAATATCATTTAGTATCACTGCACTAAAATTTATACTCACACAGTTATCTTTTCTGAGATTTTAGAGAAATAATCTTCAGTCTTCTCTATATTGATTATATATCATTTTTTAAACCATTGGGCAGCATCACTCACCCTGCAATTACTTAGTCAAGCCAGTCAACCTCTATGGACTTTAGTTTTGTCATTTGTAAAAATAAAGATATTATAAATGTCGATAGAGAAAATGGTTTATGTAAATTTGAGTCCATCAATACAATGGCATTTTATAGAGTCATTAAACATGATAAATTTGAGTACTCTAACAAAATAGAAACAAGGCCTTTTATGAGAGAAAATCAGGATAAAAAATTACTTCCCTACAAAAATTAAAACTATATATAAAATGCATAAACATTAACAAGAACTTAAGGGGAATTTAGAGACATGAATAATGTTGTCATTTTCTTTGTTATTTTTTTAATGCATACAAATCATCCCTCTATAGTGGATGGACTTCGGGCCTCTACTCAAGTTTTCCCCAACACAAGAACAATTTAGCAATGTGCTATCCGCCTTCCTGGCACAATCGCTGAAGATAAACTAGGTACATAACAATATGTGACAAAGAAAGCAGATTGGAGTCTGGCTATTAAAAAGTATAGTGTCAAGTCTTAAAAGATTGAAGCCAAACAAACAGACATCTAGCAGGGACTCAACAAAGCCCACATGGAAGAAGCACACCAGACTGCATAATCAGGAGGTGTAAAGTGGAACAGGCATCAGAAGTTCAAAACTAAACAACCTCCTCAAGGTAAAGGAAAGGGGTCAAGGTTGAGACCCAGAGCCCATCTTGGGATGATCAGACATTGCAGCCCAGGGGGGCCAGATGAAAGAGAAGATACATCCAGAGGGCAGTAGAGCACTGATGAAACACATTTCTCTAGGTCCTTAATCTTTCCTCACCCACCTCTCCACTATTCTGATCTCAGTTTTACCTTGCAAATCCAGCTAATCCAGAACACATACATTGGTATAGATGAGAGCATTCAGTTTATGAAATTCAGAGTAGAAAAACTCCTCAGAAACAGTAACAGGAGTCATGATGACTTCAGGAGGAGAAGGGGAACTGATAGCATGATGGCAACAACAAAAAACCACCCTCATGGTGGAAAAATACCAGGGTTGTAGGAAAAAGGAGAGAGGGGCCAGAGTAAGGTATGTATAAACAGCAATGCATAATATAAGGGTTGGTGAGGGTGGTAGCGTGAAGGAGGGTGAGGAAAAAGCAGAACTGAAGAAGAAAAATCCAGGAACTGAAGAAGAAAGTTAAAGTTTTGAAACTGGTGATGGTAGTGCTTGTAAATATCCACTTAATATTATGGATATATGGACTATTATAGTATATATAGTATATTATATATAGTATTATAGTATATGGACTATTATGGATTATGGACTATTACAGTAAAATTATTTATTATTATTAATAAAATGATAAATCATTTATTCAGTAAATGTAAATGAAGAGATTAAGTCATGAGTATCTGAATTAAAATTAAATGATATTAAGTTGCAATTTTACAAATGTTTACAGTTGTTTTATACTGTATGTCCTCTATATACATTCCTTTTTATCTGAGTATGCAAGTGTGTTGAAAATTTCTGCTACTAGGGTTCCAGTTTACGAATGCACTGGTTTATTCCAAATAACATGCGTTTAGATATATCTCCGAGAATAGTTGAAGGCTACATTAACATTTTCTCAGTAATACATGATCCTAATCTGGTCATTTTTCTTTAAAAATAAAAAAACAGGACAAATCAAAGCAGTCCCTTCCAAGTAGATCTAGTTAGCAAGTCAAATTCAAGGCATCAAAGAATTTGTAATCACTTATTTGTCAGTTTACCATACCTTTATTGCTTGTTGCTGTTGTGACGTTGGAATTTAAAAAGTCAGTATCACCCAAAGTGAAAAGACTTCAGTAGAACTCCCAGACTACAAACAGACTACAAAGAAGAAAGAGGATATCCACTTCTTAAGCGTTAGACCCTGAAAATCACATGGACAGAATCAAAACGTTGTCAGATACTGAAAACCACATGAAGTAAACATTGTCAGAATTATTTCCAGAAGATGAGCTTCTCAGGTTGGTAGACACTCAATATGAGACAGAGAAAGAGCTGCCTTCTCTAACCAGAGTCAACCACAATGACATAGATGGAATAAATCTTGCAGGAATAAAGCATTCAAGACTTTAATTTGCTGATGTTGCACAAACCAAGGTGAGAAAAACAAGCTGTAAGCATCAATTAAAAATCAAACTTGAAATGTACAAAGTATGAATCTAGAAAAATTGGAAGTTGTAAGAACTGAAATGGAAAGCATAAAAATCAAGATTTCAGGCATGTGTGAGCTAAAATCGAATGGTATTAGTCATTGTAAATCAGAAAATCATATTGATTAAGATTCTGGGAATGAAACTCTCAAAAGGAATGGGGTTGTATTCATTGTACAAAAGGGACATTTCAAGATCTCTCTTGAAGTAGAATGCTGAGAAAGGATTATATTTAAATGCATTCAAAAAATCTAATCAGCACACCTGTTATTCAAATTTATGCACCAGCTACAAAAGCTAGTGGTGAGCAAATTAAAGAATTCTACCTATGTCTGCAGTATGAAGCTGATCAAACATGCAATCAAAATTCATTAATAATTATTGCTGATTGGAATATAATAGCTGACACAAAGTATTAGGAATAGTAACTTGAAATTGTGGTCTCGGTGATAGAATCAGAGCCAGAGTTGGTGTGACAGAATTTTGCAAGACCAAGAACTTCTTCATCACAAATACCATCTTTAAAAAACACAAAAGGCACAGACAAAAAAAAAAAAAGGCATGTAGACCACTGCAGATTTAATACAGTGAAATCAAATCAAATAAATCTGTGGGAGGAACTGTTCAGTATAACTAAAACTAAAACCAGGACAAGGACTGACTGTGGAATAGACTATTAATTATTCACATATACACATATACATGCATGCTAAACCTAAGGAAAAATTTTTAAAGTTCATGAGATCTAAAAACCAACCTTGAGAACATTTCAAATGAATTTTAATGATATCTACAGAACAGATTTGCTTCATTGAAATGACAGAAGGCCTGATGGGTTATGGGGAGGCATCAAGAACATCCTACATGAAGAAAGCAGAAGGTCATTAAAAAGAAAGAAAAGACCAAAATGGATGTCATAAGAGATGCTGACACTTGCTCTTAATTGTAGAGTAGCTAAGGTACATGGAATAAATGAAGCCAAAGAGCTGAACGTAAATTTTCCAAGTACAGTATGAGATGACAAAATAAAACATTATAATGAAATGTGTAAAGAGCTAGAGTTAGAAAAACAAAAGGGAAAACACACTCAGCATTTTCTTAAACTGAAAGAAGTTAAGAAAAAAATTCAAGTCTCTAACTGCAATATTGAAATATTCTGTGAGCAAAATAGGAATGCACAGTCACTGTCCCCAAAAAGAACTAGTTGACATGCAGCCATTTCAGGAGGTAGCATATGAGCAAGAACCATGGTGCCAAATGAAGACATTCAAACTATACTGTATGCACAAGCCTAAAACAAGGTTCCAAGAATTGATGAAATATCAACTGAAATAGTGTGTGCACCATAAAAAAAACTATGCATGCTTCTGAGAAGAATGAGACTCCCAGAACATTATGCTGTGCTCATGCAGAACTCAACATAATTTAAGACACAGTTGTGGGAACAGAAAGAATGGACACTGTATGGTTCAAAGTCAGGAAAGGTGTGAGTTAGGGAGGTATCCTCGCAGCACACTTGTTCAATATATATGTTGAGCAAATCATCATATAATTTTATGAAGAATGTGGCCTCAGGATAAATAAAGTCTTATTGACAGCCTGCGATATGATGATGAGACAACTTTGTTTGCTTAAACTAAGGAAGGCTTGAAGTATTTGCTATTAAGATCAAGGATGGCAACTGTCAATAATGATTACAATTCAGTACAATATGGCTTACAACTAATATCATTCTATGCGTTCACATCATTCTAAATGGAGAAAAGATTGAAGCCAAGGGTTTTATTCTGCTTGAGGCCACAATCAATGTTTTTGGAAGCATTAGTCAAGAGCTTAAAAGACACACTGCATCGAATCAATCATCACAAAATTCTTCTGAGTATTGAAATGCATGGGTGTTACTTTGAGGACTATGGTATCCCTAACCAAACCCATGGTATTTCCATACATATATGAGAGCTAGGTATTGAATAAGGAAGACAATAGTAAACTCAATGCATTTAAATTATGATGCTGAGAGAAAATATTGAAAGGACCACAGACTACTAAAAGAACAAAGAAATATATCTTGGAAAAGGTATGGATAGAATGCTAGAGGCAAGGATGGTAAGATTTCATGTCATGTATTTTGGAAATCTTGTCAGGATAGATCAGTCCTTCGAGAAGGATATCCTACTGTTAGCATACCAGGGCACTAGAAATAAGAGGAAGTTCTTCAATAATATGGATTGACATAACGGCTACTCTGAAGGGCTCAAAGATAATAATAAATATGAGGATGGTCCAAGACTGGGCAGTGCTTCATTCTATGGTATGTAGGGTTGTTATGACTTGGAACTGATTCAACTGCATCTAACAGCAACGCAATTTTCTAGAAATACTTTCTGATTTCTCTCAGACTGAAAAATCTTTTAAGAGCCATGTGTTTAAGAGCCCTTTTCAATGATCTGCAGTACAGGATAATGGTTGGATACATGCAAAGATCTAATTGATATAAAGATTCAGGATTTTCGGCTATGATTCTATGGCAAGTTAAATTATTGCTTATTCCCTGGTGTCCAACATATCATCCTCAAACCCAACTCGTAGCTTCCTTTAAAAAGGGATGGCTCAGATATTTGGTACTACTGCTCATTTTATGTGTAACTTTGTAAATGGATAGCATTTCTGTGAGGACAAGGGTATGCCAGCTCAGTTGCTTATACTACCCCTAACGTTTTAGAACAGAGAAGCAGAAAAAGAACTAAAAGGATTTCCTGCATCTATAGATCAAGATTTTCCAACTTCACACCACGGACATTTAAATTATCTGTTATGTGGATTCTTAACACATAGCAGGATATATAGTAGCCTCCTTAGCCTTTCCTTACTAGATACCAGTAGCTTCCTGCATTTTTGTTGTTAGGTGTGTTGAAAGAGGACCAGCTTATAATGACCCAAGTACAAAATACTGTTCCACCTTGCTCCAGTCGCACAATTATTACAACATTGTGGCAATCATTGTAATATTCCATTTCAGTGAGGGGCATTCTCTTTTTTCTTTTGTTTATTCTCTATTTTATCATGCAAGATATCCTTCTTAAGAGACTGATGCCTCCTGATAATATGTAAAATGTAAGTATGTGAGACAAAGTCTCATCATTTCCCTTCTATGGAACATTCTAGCTTTCATTTTCCAAAATTTATCTGTTCATTCTTCTGGGAATCCACAGTATTCTCAATATTTATCACCAATATCATAATTAAAAGGCACCAATTCTTCTTCAGTCATCCTTATTAAATTGCTCAGCTCTCATATGCATATTAAAATATCATTATTTGGATCAGGTGTACCTTACTTTTCAAAGAAGTCTTGTAAGTGGTCCTTTGTAGCAGATTTGCCCAATGAAACACATCATTTCATTTCTTGACTGTTGCTTCCATGAGCATTGACTAAGGATGCAAGTAAAATGAAATCCTTGACAAATTCAGTCTTTTCTCCACTTATCACTATGTTTTCTCTAGGTGCAGTGTGAACCAGATTGTTGTATTTCTTACATTGGGTTGTAATCTTTACTGAATGCTGTATTATTTTTCGTCTCTTAAGAGCTTCAAGTCTTCTTCATTTTCAGCCAATAATATTGTATCATATGCATATCATAGTTTGCTAATGAGTCTTTTTCCATCTTGTTTTTTTTACAGATAATCAAGATTCTCAGATTATTTGTTCAGCATATATATTGAACAATTATGAAAGGATTCAACTTCACAAATTTTAATCCCACAATATCCTTTTATTCCCCATCTTTACCAAAGGAAGTGGGAAGGAATATTCAAAATCAATGTACCAAAAAGATTATGTCAGTGTTGAATCATTTCAAGAAGTAGTATATGTTGAAGAATTCATAGTATGAAAGGAAGAACTCCAAAATGCAATGAAGGCATTAGTGAAAAACAAACCTCCAGGTACTGACAGGACACCATCCTAGATGTCTCACCAAATGAATGCAGTGCTGGAAATGCTCACTCTTGTATGCAAAAAATCAATCAGAAGATAGTTACCTGACTATTTGATTAAAAGGGGCTATATTTGTGTTCATTCCAAAAAGATAATTCAACACAACATAACTATTATTAAATGGCATCATAAAACAACACATGAGTAAAATTTTGATAATAATTCAGAAATAGTTGCAGCAGTACATTGGCAAAAAATGAGATACTTAACTTGTATTCAAAGAAAACATGAAACAACAGACTTTATTGTTGCTGTCGGTTGTACTTTTGGATGAAAGCAGAGAATGTCAGAATATGTGTATGACCTCTGACGAAAGGTGCGGGGCAGCAGAGTCAACAGAAATCATAGCAAAGAGACCAGGAGATAAAGAAGAGCAGCCAAGGAGAGCCTGAGGCAGCGCAGTGGTGGATCTTCCTGTGTATGGAGGCAAAAGCCAAGGGACCATAGAGCTGAGATTTTTGAAAGCCAGAGAAACGTGTGCAAGCATCTCTACAGACAAAATATCTGTATCCTTATCATTTTTAACCTATTAGCTTCCCTAATAGCCTCCCATATTCTAAGTGTTGTCTTTTTTTATTAGGCATCACTGCCCTGGTGGTAGGAGTAGAAGGCCCAGCCTTTGCTCCTGTGAGTGGGAATTGAACCTCCGTCCCAGTGGGCCGCAGTCCCGCGCACAACCACTACGCCACCGGGCTCAGCCCCCTAAGTGTTGTCTTTAAGTTTTGTGTGATCATCATACTTGATCATCCACCCCAACCATGGAGAGACCAGAATGTGGTTAATGAAGTTGGAAGGTGAACTATGTCTGACCGCTGCCTCATAAAAATAACCCATGAGGTTGGATTCTCTTTCCCTCTCATAAAGCTCATATACAGGTTCATACATAGCCCTCCCATTATCTCCTCAACCAGAAAAAATGTTTATTTATATTTTGTGGCCTGTGCTAAACTATACAACTGTGCAGCTCATACTAATTATGAAGAACACTAGAAAGAATGAAAATTCTAGAGAAATATTGCTCATGCAGAACCCATATATAAGCCATAGGCAATTTCTAGAAAAAAAAACAAGGGAATATTATTTAAAATCATGAGAGGTGTGTATTAGGATTACATCCTTTAGCCATATTTGTTCAATCTAATGCATGTGGCATCATGATTAGAGTAAAATTCATTAACAATATGTAAAATGCAGGTGACCCATCCTTGTTTGCTGAAAGTGAACCTTACTTGAAGGATTTATTGATAAAGAACAAACATTTATCTCACTGCTCTCCAAACTGCAACCTTCTTATTCTCACAGTTCCTGTTGGCCAGATTGGCACAAAAAAGTACATAGTCTTTAGAAATGGATTACACCTCAAAGAATACAAAAATTCTTGTATCTGGAATCATAGGCAACATCATAATAAACATAGAAAAGAGTTAAATTGTCAAGGATTTCATTTTACTTAGCTCCACTACGAACATTAGGGAAGCAGCAATTCAGAAATCAAATGATATATTGCATTAGGTAAATCTACTGGGAAAGAACTCTTAGAATGTTAAAAAAAGGTTACTTTGATGATTAAAGTGCTCCTGCCTCAAGTCATGCTATTTTCAATTACATCACATGCACGTGAAAGTTAAGCAAGGAAGAAGGTCGATTGTGAAAGAACTGTTACCTTTGAGTTACGGTGTTGGTGAAGAATATTGAATTTACCATTGACTGCCAGAAGAATAGAGAACTCTGTGTTATATTATAGCCAAAGAATACCTTAGCAATGAGGAATGGTAAAACTTGTGCCACATATATTGCACTTGGTATCAGGAGGAAGGAGAACATTATGCTGGAGAACATTATGCTGATTAAAGTAGAGGGTGAGCAGGAAAATAGGAAGGCCTTTGATGAGCGGGATTAATGAGGTGGTTACCACAGTGGGAAACGCCGTGAGAACGGAGCAGGACCAAGTAGGATTCTATTCCTACTCCAGTAACACTGGAGTCAGCACTGACTTGACAGCACGCAACAACTGCTACAAACGTGTATCTTGTATTATTGGATGACTACTTCAAGTCATTAGATTTTCAATAAAAACATAAGATTGTTTGGTGAGACTGCACAAAATAATATCTATAGTTTCTTATGTAATTGGTAGCAGAAATGCTGCTGGTACTTTTAATGCAATATTGTGCTTGGGATGATACTGAAAGCCAAAGTGGTATTCTTAAACAAATATTATCACTAGCACTGCTGTAAGCTCTCATAAGGTACACAGCTTAAAGAATTTATATAAATAAATTTTATATAAATATATAAATAAATTTATATAAATATAATTAAATAAATTATATAAATAATTTAGATATATTTATATAAATAAATAAAATAAATAAATTTATATAAATAAATTTATACATTATAAATTTATATGAGTAAATTATATAAATAAATAAATTATATAAAATAATTTATATAAATAAATTAAATTTATTTATATAAATAAATTAAGGAAATGGCATTGTAACAAGTTTATCAAAAAATAATTAGCTAGTGACCAATATAATATGGTGAGATTTCTCATTATCTTCTTAATAATTCAACTAGGGTGAGCTTGCATATTCATTTGATTGTTTGCCATCAAAAATATTAGTTCTTCTTCACCTTGACCAAATGTTGTACAGTTTTTCTAATTATTAGTACTCATACTGTTTACTTATATTCTTGATGGCCACAGAGGATATTTCAGCAATTTCAGCACACTAATCATCTCATAAATAGAGAAGTTACTCAAAAGTGTACATCTCACATGTACACACATACACACACACTGACAGTGACAGAGAGAGGGAGGGAGACAGACATGACAGACAGGCAGATTCATATTCAACATTGAATGTAAATAGTATCCTGAAATCTTAATTTGGAAAAAAAGAAGAAATTATAAAATATCATACACATAAATATTTCTAATAAGCCATATGCAGCTTTTTCAATATGAGCCTATGGGTTTGAAGTAACATGGAAAACAATTGAAGGCTATTATTTCAAATCATGGTGTTTTCATATGTTTGACAAAACATATTTAAGGCTTTTGAATGAGTTTAACATTGTCAGGAAGGACAGGATTGGTTCTTTGGTCTTAAAAGTTTGCCCACCCCTGGCCTAGAGCCCTAAAATACCCAGAGTCAAAAGAACCCCCAAAGCAGATATTTTAAGCTTCATAGTGCTTTGTTCCTGATTGCATAAAACTCACTTGGTGAACTCTCCTCCTAGACTGAGCAAAGTAATGTATTATGAGAAGGAATCAAAGATGTTAACAAATAGTAGACAAGATATAATACGATTTGCTATATTCCTAATTTATTTGTGTCAAATACAATCACCACTCAATTACCATCTGTATCTCAAAGTTTGATTCTTTAAACAATGTCTAAAGGTCCAAATCTTAATCATGTATTTTTATGTTTTTTTTTCTTTTTTATTTATCACAACAAGCTTTTTCAGTGCTGGGCACTCAGCCTCTGTTCCCTCAGTGTTAGCGTTATTGTTAAGCTTAATAGGTTTCCACTTTCCGATATAGCTGGGCCCAAGTGCTCAGTTAGAGCCTCAAGCCACTCGTGGCATCATTAATGCCATAATGATTAAGTGAGACAGCCAAGCACCAGTGCACCATGAAGAACAACAGGAGATTTGAAAGTCATCAAGTCTGAAGCACTGCCATGCTTCTTAAACAAGGCAAAATGCATTAAGTTCCTATTATTTCCACATTGTGCAGACAAATGAAAGGGGCCGTTTCTGGCCTGTCAAGAATACTTCAGAACTTTAGCTGCATGTGTTAGGACACATTGACGGATAATCATAACATTGTTATCATTTTCAACCCAGCACTATTGACTTATATCTACTAGAATAAGTTTACATTTACAAGAAAGCAAGAGAAACTGATTTCTTACTCTGCAAGGAAATAGACCATTGCCATGACAAGGAATCTGGTTGATGAGTTACTAAATGTCCAAATATATAGATAAATTCCCCATAAAATATAAGGCAGTAATTAATTATGTAACTTCATTAATTCATTCATTTATGTATTTTATTATTTGTATTAAGCACCGTGCTTAAGGCTAGGAATATAATAGTGATCAAAGTACACATATCCCTTGTTCTTTTTCTAGCTAGGAATACAGACATTAAAAAAAAACTTGCAAGTGTGATAAGTTTCAAAAAGATGGAAATAAATTGATAAAATGTACTGTTTAAAGTAGTAAAAAGTACACAACAGAGAAATTAGATAGTGGTTCAAATCCTGTACTCATAATTTACTAGTTTCATAGTCTTTGCTGCCCCATGTATGATTCTGCATTATCTTTGTAATATTTTTCCTGAATTTCTGTTTTCCAATATTTAAAGTATATCTAATATACCTTTCTTATAGAGAATGGTTGAGCAAAGTATAAATTATATATTATGAGGAAATACCCATGATATGCTTAGTTCAAAATAGATACTCAGAAAATATTAGTATAATTTTAAGTCTTCTAGTTACTCAGACTTTTTAAATGTGGTTTGATAACTGAAAAGCTTTTGTCTTAAATGCCCTATCAATCAAATTATTAACAAGCCATATATTTAAATTTATCAATTATTAAAGCTACATCACTAGAGAAAGACACTTCTCAAAGGGGAAAATTTAGAAAAACTGGCTAGAAAACTGCTGTCTTGGCACAACAAGAAATGATTGAGTATATTTGCACTAGGACTGAAAATCAATATACAAGAAAAGTGAAAAGGATGTTCCCAACTGTTAAAATGCCATCATGAAAGCTAAAGAGATATAATAATGTTTCCTTCAAAATCACTACCATCAAGTCAATTCCTGTATATCGTGACCCTATTGGACAGAGTAGAAACACCCTTATTATTTCCTCAGGCTGTAATTTTATTAAATAAATTATTCTATTAGGGGCTTTTATACCTCTTAAACTAATCCATACATCAATTGTTCATATATTTTCATCATCATTTTCAAAACATTTTCTTTCTACTTGAGCCCGTGGTATCACTCCTTTCCCCCACTCCCCACCCCACTCCAAACCTCATGAACCCTTGATAAACTATAGACTATTATTGTCTTTATATCTTACACTCTGCTGTCTCTCTTCATCCAGTTTCTTTTGTCCCTCCCCTGGTGAATGGGGGATTATAAGTTGATCCTTGCAATCGGTCCCCCCTTTTACTCCCTCAGCCCCCCACCTTCCTCCTATCGTCGTTGTATCGTGACTCCCACTACTGTTCCTGGAGATTGTATCCGTCCTGAGTTCCACATGTTGAGAGCTCTTATCTGAACTAGTGCACACCTAGTGTGTGCATCTAGCTGGGTATGAAAGGTAGAAGTGGGTTCATGATAGAGGGAACAGAAGGCATGAAGGAACTAGAGGAATGCATGTTTCATGGATGCTATACCACACTCTGGCAGATAGTCCCTTCCTTGTGACCCTTCTGTGAGGGAATTGCCAATTGAGGCTGCAAATTTTTAGGAAAGCAAAACAGCCTCATCTTTCAACCACAGAACAGCTGGCGGTTTAAAACAACTGGTCTTGCTGTTAGACCACCAACATATAACCTTCTGAGAAAAATCTGATGAACATGAAAACAAATGGAAAATGAACAATCATTGTCCTTGGGAGTTTATAATCTATTTCTAAATATGAAAATGGCAATTAGTGAAATAAAAATCCTAAAAATCATTACCTTTTAAAATAAAATAGTCTCTTTGTTTGGAATTTAAAGTGCACTAACAAGGTAATATAATTATTAACTAACAAAACAGTTTTTTAAAAAAATAGATGTTTATACAAAGAGTCATACTTTGGTCTTCTTTTTTAAAAGTGTGATATATTTGTTATTTTAATAAAATAACCATAAAGGAAACATGGTAATGAATTCACAAGATGTACTAAATTGCCAAGAATTACTTATCAGTTGTTAAAATGATTTGCCAATTTAATGACAGATACAAGAAAGAAAAAAATGTTTATTAGTATATAAATTGCTTCCCAAGAAGTTCAACTTTGGATTTTTACTTTCTGTTGCTGTGAGCAACTGAAAAATAAGACAAAAACTCATAATTTCCTCATTTTTTTCAGTCTATAAAGATTGAAAACTCACTTTATTTAAAAGGTTCTAAGAAATACACCTGTTCTGGTTCCCTGTAACTTGGTGGGTTAAGGACAATAAAAACTCTACCCATATGATAATGGTCTGTGTTGTTCATTGGGGTTAAAATATATCTTTCTTGTATAAATTACTTTATACTGCATGCTATTCAAACCTAATGTTATTATTTTACTGTGCTCTTTTCAATCTTCCTCTACATTGTGACCTCGCTGTTCTAATTTGGCTTTCTTCCCATCACAAATAAAAGACTAAATCTGGAAGCTAAAATCTAGTAACAATGCAATCATCCTCTTGTGATTTGACTGTAAGAAAACCATCTCTATTACCTAAATGTTTTCTTTGGAAATGACAGAAATGGGTAAAATTATTATTCAGTTGTCTTCTAATTCTGCCACTCCATGATTTCTAAGACTTGATCAATTGCCAAAACCCACTAGAGCAAGATGTCCAAATTGTTGCATTGGCACACTTGAGAAAACCATGTCAGCTCTCTGAATCTAATCTATTTTCTCTGCCAGACAGGGAAAATTATATTTCCCCTATTTACCTTCCTAGGCAGATTATCCAATGAACTAAAAACACAGGTTGGAATATAGTGTAAACTTTCTTTTTACCAAGCTAATAATATATGGCAGATGTAGTACAGAGAAAAGACTTTGAGTTAAGAATATATTACTAAAATTGAGAGACAAATGCAAAAATAGGTATCCATTAACTAATAAAAGAACTGATTCATTTATCTTAGTAATAAAAACTGAATGTTTGAAGAACTTAACTGAATTGTTAACAAAATTAAGTTAAATTTGTCAGAGTTAACTAGAAAATCAAAGACAGTGACCTGGATTATACCATGTTTTGCCATTAAATGAATGAACAAGTTATTTCAAAACAATTGCAACTTCATACATGTTTCACTGTGTTAGACTGTGTAGACTAGAGAAACAAATTCATAGAGACACTCATATGTGTATAAGACATAGAGAGTTTTATAGAAAAGGGTAATTGTACATTAAGAAACATCGCAGTCCAGATCAAGTCCATAAATCTTATATCACCCCATATGTCCCGACTGGTTCATTAGTTCCTCTTTAGAATCATGCAGTCATGCAATGATGCTGAATGTAAGAAGATCACAGGCCCGTGGGTGGAAAGTCTTGTGTATCCAGTGGGTGGAAGTTTCTCAGCACTGGTGTGGGTCTCCACATGGCCCGTCCAGTTCCAGTTCTCTGGCTATATCAGTGTAGCTCCATGAGTCAACAAAAGGGACTCATAGTGAATGAGCCTGTATCTGGCCTCCAATGAGTGGTTTATCTCCATTTGCCCCTCCCAAATGAGGTCATCAAACTGACAACCTGATTGACAAACTATTCTCCACGCCTTCACAAGTTAATACCAGATGATGTAACTACCACAGACCACCCTTGACAACTTGACATTTTATGTGACTCTTTAGCCATATATAATTTTAACAAAGCAATAATAAAGTCATATATGTGTCTATAATTAAAACTAAAAACCATGCAATCCAATATGTGCCATTCTCATTTAAATATAATATTCTATAAATCACAAAACAATATTCTATGCCTAATATTGGCACTAAATGAACACATTTACTGTAATCCTATAAATATATCCCCCAACTATGAAAGTTTGTAAACCAGCCACTTCATGTTTTTATCCTCCCAATTTTGGGTATTCGCTTTCTATACTGGCCACTTACATCAACCCAAAGCTCTGAGGAGAAAATCATATTATTTTATGTGAAGAATCTTCTTTCCAGTTGGAATATTGTGAATCTGCATTCATAAGCAAAGTCAAATCAGGACAGACCATCCATAAAATCAGCAACAATATGCACCAGTTCACAGATTAAAATATCTGTTTATCTGATCAGGTTCTGATCAACTCAATGTAGACTGCCTCACTTAACCTCACCAGGGTGTCCATAGGTTGCTTTGCCTGTAGACCATGTGTCCCTTTACAAATTCTAAGCAATTCTAACCCTCTTGTGATATGATATGTACTTTAGACCAGTCAACCTGCTCAAGGGTTCTCCTCTAGTCCCTGTGAACCAAGCCTACAGGTATCAGTGGCCAGACTTAACCTATCTCTTTATTGCTGCTTTTCTCTCACATCCACTCTACAAGTGTATCCAGGTGGTCACCTAGCTAGCATTTCAGTCAGTCCACAGGTTCCCTTTAACAATCAGTTTTAAAGAGGAGAATTTCTTCATGATTCGAGATTTTTTTAGCCTCAAGCACGAACCACTACTTCAAAATTCAAAAAAATCCAAAGAGTTCATTTATTTCTTCTTCAATCTGTCAACAACTCCACGAGGCAAGTCTCTTCAACCTCAAATGTCCTGAGCACTCAAGACACTGGTTGGGGATTAGCTTTTCAGAGGTAATGATTGAGCACTTATATGTCTATCCAAAAATCATTGGTTCAATCTACAAGATCCTCCACAGGAAAAAGAAAGATGTGCAATCCATAAGGATTACAGGTTTGGTAATCTTATGAGACAGTTCTGCTTTGTCTGATAAGGTCACCATGAATGGGAATTGACCTTACAGCACACACACACACAACAAAGATAAAAACAACTTGTTATGAGAATTAAATAGACATTAGGTATGTAATATGAAGGTTACAACTTGGCATATGTACACATAACAAAATGCAAAAAAATCATTATTAAAATATTGTGCCCTACATTGTAAAAGTAGGAGTACATTAAAAACATTATGTCACAATCATATCATGAAATGCAATGCAGCCATTAGAGAGTCAGTTTACAATAGTACCAGAAGAATAAAAAGAACATTTTTTTTTGGCATCACTGCCCTATGATGGTTGTGGGAGCTACCCAGCACTGTTCTCAGAGGCGCCACTGGATTTGAACCGCCAAGCCTGTGGGCCACAGTCCCACACTCAACCACTTACACCACTGGGGATCAGCCCTAGAAAGAACATTTTAAAAGCTGGGATAAAATGTGGAATAATGGCATGATCTCCATACCGTGCTACACTTTATTAAAAGATTGGAAAATCAGGGTAATAAAAAAACTCCACTTCTGAATAGTGGAGTATGTTTCTTTGTATTTTTCTGTATTTTCAATTTTCTACATCCGTATCATTGTAAATTATGAAAGGTGGATAAAACCTATTAAAGTCATATGAGCATAGATCTTAATAACTATACTATTCTATATATAAACATAGTTATTAAGATCGATGCTCCAGTGTCTCATCATTTAAATGGCAAAAGGATGGCACAGGACAGTGCTGTGGTTTGTGCTGTTGTACATAGGGTCGCTATGGATCAGAACCGCCACAATGGCACTTGCCAACAATATATGCATGTACAATACATATATATGCAAAACTCACTGCCATCAAGTCAACTTTGACTAATGACAACTTTATAAGGTAGAGTAGAACTAGCTCTATGGGTTGGCAAGGCTTGAAATTTGTACAGGTGCAGAAAGCATTCTCTTTATCCTACAGAACTTCAGGTCAGTTTGAATTATAGACTTTGAGTTACCAACCTGAATCATAGCCCCAGAGGAGGTACTTTAAGAAGTGTGGCAGTCACCTAATCTGGTGTCAATTTGACGATTAAAAGTGTAGGTGTGGAGTACAGTATATTTTGCCAATCTGGAGATAGCCAATGAGACCTCTGTCTGGGCATGGCCATCTCTGAGAATTCTGGGAAAGCTGGTAATTTCTTCTTGGAGGAGACACCATCTCTCGCAGCTAACCTCCCTGAAGACGCTGACAAGGTTGGCTCCCTGGGACACATCCCTGATGTAAAGCCACATGGACCTACCCAAACGGAGCCAGACACTTAGACCTAGAGAAGCCACTTGGAGGCCCCTGCCAGTGCTGAGATGTTCATACCACCACAGGATCCAAAGACTTCCTACCCACTTGCTTGTGATCCTTCTGCATTTAACAACATTTCATGTGTTTCATGAGTCTGAAGAGGACTTCATAGATTGGCATCAAACATATGGGTTAGTATCAGATTTAAGACCTTGGGCTGGCCTGGCCTAGGATGTTTTCTCGATGTTCAACTCCTTTTGTATATAAACTTCTCCTTTACACACATATATGTGTGTTTATGAATTGGTTTCTCTAGTCTATCCAAACTAACACAAGAACTACGATGGTTTTAAAGTAAAATAGAGAAAAAATTACTGAAATAAAAACAAGCAAACAGATTTTAAAGTGCTATTATTATCTCTTTTTTTCACAGACCTTTAAACTGACAAAACATTATGTAAAGGAAAAATTGTATCATAAATTTCTTTTAACATATAGATCAGTATTTAAATTAGACTGAGAAAGAAGAGAAACAAAGAAAAACAGAACTTCTATTTGAATTATGATAAATTTGTTTACAACATTCCAAAATTCCTGCCAAGAACATCTCAGAGGGCTGAATTATTAAATGTTTAAACTCAGTGCAGAACAACCAAAATTACCAGAAATGGAGGGGCCAAAATCCCTGAGAGACAAATACTTTCTGAGGAGAGTTCCACACTCAACACTTCTTTAGCCCTCAAAGCATTTTCCGATTTGTCAGCAATTGAAAATAAGGGACCGAGAAGTTGAATAGAGAGCTAAGCAGAAAACTGAGAAGAGTTTTTATCAGTATCAATGGGTGGAAGGTTGTGTGTAAAAACTGGAGTTCAGGATTAACATGAAAAGGAGGATTTGAAAATCCTTTAATGAATCAAAGTACTAAGAAATGAGCCTAATACTGTGTGTATCTATCTATCTATCTATCTATCTATCTATCTATCTATCTATCTACCTATCTATCATCTATCTATTTATCCCACTGTCTGTCTGTCTGCCTACCTATCTTTCTATTTTTCAAAGCAGAAAGAGACAGAGAAGTTTAGGAAAACCCTCTGAGAAGATTAGAAGAATTTCTTTTTCTTATTTTTAAGTAAATATTTACCCCTCTTCCTCATTTGCATGCTATAGATATTTCATACTAGTAGACTATACATTATTGAACTTTGGGTTTTTTTATTTTTTTATTCATACTTTTAATTTGGGGCTCTTACATCTCTTAGCACATATTCATCTAGTGTGTCAAGCACATTTGCACATATGCTGTCATCATCATTTTTAAAGCATTCTCTTCTCACTTGGGCCCTATATCAGCTCCCAATTTTGTCCTCCTCCCTCCCTTTCCTATCCACCCTCCCTCACAAATACTTGATGAGTTATAGATTTTTATTTTCATATCTTATATCACCCTCTGCCTCCTCGCCCCACTTTCCCAATGTTCGTCCTCCTGAGCGGAGGTTATGTGTTGATCCTTGTGATCGATTCCCCCTTTCTCTCCCCACCCTTCTCTAATCCTCCTGGTATCTCTACTCTTATGGTTGGCCCTGGGGGCCTGGGGCGGTAGTAATCTATCTTGGATTCCCTGTGTTGCTGACTCTTATCTATAGCAGTGTGCATGTTCTAGTCTAATCCAATTTGTAAGGTTGAACTGAGGTCATGATAAGTGGGGGAGAAGGGAGCACCAAAGAGCTAGAGGAAAGTTGTGTGTTTCACTGGTGCTGGACTGCATCCTGACTGGCTTCATTGTTTTCCTGTGACCCTTCTGTAGGGTGATGTCCAATTGTCTATAGATGGGCATTGGGTCTCCACTCCATGCTCCCCCCGACTCCACCCCTGATTCACCTTGGATATGATTTTGTTCTGGGTCTTCTTCATCACCACAATTCAAATGTATTGATTCTTTGGTCTTTCTTATTCAACGTTAAACTATGTATTATTATTCTAGGCACTAGACAGCTGAAATAGACTGGTATTTCCATCTTGAATAAAAAATGCATATGGTTACTATGCAGGAAATGACAGATTCATGAGACATGGCATTGTGTTCATCAACAAAAATGCATTTCAATATCTATCATGACCTATAATGATGTCTGTTATATGATAATACCTATCTGAATACAAGGAAATTCAGTCAATGCTATTCTTATTCTAATTTGTAGACCAACTATTAAAGCTAGTGATGCATAAATTTAAAAAATGTTACCAGCATCTTTAGTCATAAATTGGTCAAACATGCAGACAAGGTGCACTGATAATTATTGGTGATTGAAATGAAATATTTGGAAACAAACAGGAAAGAACTCAAGTTGGAAAATATCATCTTGGGAATAGAAATGAAGCTCAAGACCACATGAAAAAAATTGTAAAACAAACAAATTGTATATAGAAAATACCTTTTTTTTAACTATGCACATGGATTCTACCAGATGTAATACATAGCAATCAAATTGACTTCATTAATAGAAAGAGACACAGGAGAAGTTCAGTATCAGCAGCTAAAATGAGTCTTGAGGCCTACTATGCAACAGATTTTAATTGCTCATATGCAAGTTCAGGCTGAAACTAAAGAAAGGAATTCCATAAGAACCAAAATACAACCTGGAATATATCCTGAATTTTAGATTCTCTTAAGAACAGAATTGCTGCATGTGTTAGAGAGGGTTCTCTAGAAAAACAAAACCAGGACACTTATGGTGCATATGGATGGGTTTATACAGCAAGAAGAATATAAGAGCTAATTAGTCCATACAACAGTACAGAGGACTCAGTTCAACTAACTTTCATGGAACAGTTAATATACTGCATACCTTTCAACTCATGTGGGCTGATAGTGCAAGGTCAAAGAATCAGATGGCAGAGTCTTCCCTCAGGGAAGGCAGGCAGAGTCTGCCAATAGGCTGAAGACAGTCACGTGGGTCAACAATAGTCAGAAGCTCAAGAGACTAACAAAGCAGACTCTAATGGGATCTCAAAATCAAGCATGGCAATAGGATCGACCAGTCTCAAGCTCAAGCAATGTAAATAGCAGTGGTGTGGTGAAGCATGTCTCAAAGGAGCTTCAAGATCTAGAAACATGACCCACAGGTTGGGTTGGTCCACAGGTAGTGTAGCACACAGGTTGAGGCAGAGAACTAGTTAAAACAGAAGTATGCTCATCTGATCGCCAGGGAGCAAAAGGGAGAGGGGATGTCAGCTGTCTATATTTATTCAATTGTCTTCCAATCAAGATACAACCTGATTAAACTCCTCCTACATGTTACTGCCCTAGTTGGCACAATAAACCCAATTATCACACTGCATTTAACACTAGTGATAGAAATTCTGGTGAGCCCTGGTAGAACAACATTATTCATAAAGAAAACAAAAGGTCAGTAAAAAGAAAAGATCAAAGGGGTGTGGCGGTCATCTGCTTATGTTAATTTTATGATTGAAATTTAGGAGTGGAGTCTAGTCTGTTAATCTGGAGATAGCCATTGAGTAGCTAAAGAGGCCTCTGTGTGGGCATGGCTTTCTCCTGATACATCTGAGAAATCTCTTGATATTTCCCTCATGGAGATGAGAAGCTCTCTTCCCCCAGTGGTTGGGAGTTAGTCTCAAAGACGATGAAACCCAGACAAGACAAGATGGCAGCATCCGAGAAGCTGGAGGAGACCACACAGAGAGACCACACAGCTTTGCCCTGATGGAGCCAGACCTCTGAAGCTGGGGTCGCCACATGAAGACCCCTGCCAGTGATGAGTTGCTTCTGCCAGCAATGAGTTGCTTCTGCTGTTGATGAACCCTGAGCCCTGGAAGCAAGGAGCCATGTGGAGTCCCCTGCCAGCGCCGGGATTCTGCACCCACCGACCTGTGACTTTGTGAGTCGGAAGGAGACTTAATAGACTGATTTCAGGGATATGGGTTAATATTGGACTTATGACTTTGAACTGGACTGGGCTCAATGTCCTGTTCCTCTTGTATATAAACCTTTTTGTGATATCTATATGCGTACCTATGAAATTTGTTCCTCTAGTCCACCCGGACTAACACAGGAGGTGTCAGAAGAGACTCCTCTGAAATTTGTTCTGAAACATAGTGTGCTAGTGAAGAATGCTGAAAGTATCATGAACTGCCAAAAGGACAAAGAGGTCTTTAAGACGCACAGTCAGAAAGTTCCTTATAGGGAAGGATGGTGAGACTTCCTCTCATGCACTTTGGATGTTCTGTCAGGAGAAACCCGTCCCTGGAGAAGAACTGTATGCTTGGTAAGGTAGGGTGGCAGCAAAAAGGAAAGCCCTTAACAAGATGGATTGACACATTGACTTCAACATGGGCTCAAACATAGCAACAATTTTGAGGATAACACAGGACTGGGCAGTGTTTTAGACCCTATTATATTTAGGGTTACTATGAATCAAAACCAATTGAATAGAACATAATAGCCACTACATCACATTATGTTAAAAATCAATTCCAGGGTTATTATATGAGTAAATTCTGATAGGAAAAGTTGACATAGAAAAATATTTTCATAAGGTTGAGTAGGCATACATTTCTTTAGATGGACACAAAAAGCACTAAATCATAAAGAAGAAAATTTATAAATTGGACTAAATTAAAATTAAAGGACCATTAGCTAATGGAAAAAGAAAGCGAAAAAGAGGAAGAAAATATTTGCAATACTTATGTCCCCCCCTCAAATAACTAGTATTTAGAATATATAATTAAACTGAACCTGTTACAAGAAACAAGAAAACAAACAAGAAAACCCGTATCAGTAAACATGAAAAGATTATCAAACATGCTAGTCATCAGAGAAATGTGAATTCTAAGCAACACTGTTACTATTCAGTCACCCTCAAAAAAAGTAAATAGCAATGTTACTACAAACTAACCCTACACTGACAATTTATAGAGTAACTGCAACTGATATTTATTGATTGATGGTGGGAGTATAAATTAATAGGCTGTATTTCATGAAAACAGTTTATGCACATTGCATGGCTTAAATTAAGTGGGTGGCCTGGTTACACATTAGTGCCTTATGCTGGCTATGCATGCTGGATGTGTGTATATTATTTTCATAGGAGTGTGCGTACGTGCAAAAATAGAGTAAATTCTTTGGAAACCTCAGAACTTTTTTCTATGACGAATCTTATGCATATTCTAAAAAGAATCTGCAAGACTGCTCTTAGCCAACTTAGTCAAAAAAGTCTGAAACTGGAAGAAAACAAGAAAAGCAATATACAGGAATGAGAGTGAACAAATTGATTCTTTATGCAGCAACTTGGATAACTCTCACAAACATAATGTTGAATGAAAAAATAAAAATACTGTAGAAGTTCATATATATGTTTTGTAAATAGTACAATTAAAGTGATGGAAATCCAGCATTGTTGGTGCTACTGACTGTGAGAGGACACAAAAACATGGTTATAACTATTTGATTATTATTAAGATTGTGGCCATTCATTAATCTGTACATAATGTTCACTTTCTGTATATTTATATATTATTTCAATACAAACATGAATGGGTAATAAGTAAGTATATCTGTAGATTAAATCTGGTAACTTTTTAAATATAAATTTTGTCTGAGTTATTGTAATGCCTATCTGTGATGACATCATTTTTCTACTTACATTTTTCACAAATTTTTTATTTGTGAAATAAAAAATCCAAGTTACTTCTGAAACATAAAACCCCTATGTTGGAGCCACTATATCGATCCATCATGTGTTCACTGAACTTGCACCTTACCAAGCATGATGTCCTCCTCAACCAAAATATCAGCCTCATTTCTAAGTAGCATTCTGTTGGTACTTCTGCCAAAACAGGTTTGTTCATTCTTCTACCAGTTCATGGGATATCCAGTGTTTTTTGCTAACATAACAATTTAAACGCAGCACTTCCTCAGTATTCTTTGTTTATTGACCAACATTCACATATATGTGAAGTGATTGAAAATGCCCTGACTGTATCAGGCATACCTTAGCCCTCAAAGTGGCAAATTTGCTTTTAAGCACTTTAAAGAATCCTTTTGCATTATATTGTCCCAATATCATCCTCTGAGTGCGAGGATGTTGATTCCAAGTGAATCCATGCAAAATAAAATCCTTTACAACTTCATAACCCTTCCATTTCACATTGCGCTTTGTGTTGGTCTAGTTGGTGAGGCGTTTTGGTTTCTTTATTTTGAGTTGCTATCCATATTGACCTTTATCAGTGCTTCGAGATCTTTTGTTTTAGCAAACAAAGTTGTCATCTTCATATGCCAGGTTATTCGAGATTCTTGGTGCAATCCTGCTTTTTATTTCACATAGCCCAGCTTCTCAGATTATTTGCACAGCATACAGATTCGATAAATGTGGCATAAAAATACACATTGACCACAGCTCTTCCGATTGTAGACCATGCATATACCCTTATTCTCCTTAAACAACTTCCTCTTAATCTATGTACATGTTTCATAAAACACAATTATGTGTTCTGGAATACACTTTCTTCACAACATTATCCATATTTTGCTATGATACACAGTTAAATGTCTTTGACTAGTCAACAAAATGCAGATGAATGTCATTCAAGTGTTTTCTGCCTTCAGAAATGATCCATCTGATATTGGCAAGGATAATTGTAGGCCTTCTTCCCTGAATCCAGCTGGCCATCAAGTTTCAAAATAATAAGGCAACGAATTCTGAAGAAATTTAGTAAAATGAGGCTTCAACAAGTTCATGGGAAAATATAATTAAAAGACAATGAATTTTATACATAAACATTTTGAAATTCTTTTGCATTTTCTCCCAATGGGAAGACTGATTATTAAATACAAATATTTTACATGTTGTTGTTGTTCCAGAAACACATATGTAATTCCAAACTTCACTAATAATTATATTGAGAAAATTCTGACCAATTCTCAAATTTTGCCAAATGCCAATTATCTCAGATCTCTTAATTGTATTTTATCCTCTTATGTTCTAATAAAAACATTATAAAGAATAAAACATAAAATAGCTAGGCATCAAACCCATTAACTGCCCCAACTGTTTTGTTCTCTTACAATTTCTCAGGCAAAGACTCTCTCTAATACTTATGACCCATCTTGTATGTGCTTCTGAAAAGTTCACAAAGCCCGTTTAACCATATTTAATTCTTGAATTAGTTTGCTGTAGGATTTGAGGCTAGAGCAACCAAAAGATGTAAGATGAGCACAACCTTTAAAAAGAGAGGTCATTTAAAAAGTTCCAGTAGGGAGGGTTTTCCTACTATTGCACTGATAAAACCTGAAATTGTGCCTTTTTCATCTGAAATTAAGGGGAGTTCACATTATGTACTCACACTGCTTTCAGAAAGTTTGAGAAACTAGAAGGAAGCTCTTATATGTCATGGAGAAAGGTAAAATTGGATATGCATGGATGAGTGTATTAACCAAACAACTGAAAGTATATACGGGGAAAATTCAGTTTAGTTACTACTGTGCTCTACATTTTTACTTTTATTTAAAATTCTGTGTAAAAATATTCTGCAATAGAATAATATTTTTACTTTTAAAAAACATTTGAATTTTTTGAATACTTGTTGACCAAGTATTTCTTCCTTCCTTCCTTCCTTCCTTTCTTTCCTTCTACTTTCCAAAACCTTTCTATTGGGAGGTACTACAGATAGCATATCATTCCATAGTTCAAAAACACAAGCAAGCAGTATTGTACAATTACTCCGACAATCAGTTTCAAAGCATTCTTTCTTCATGAAGATCTTGAATCATCTCCCCTTCAGTTTGCATCTGCCAGTTGGGGGCAATGGTTCCTACCACACCCATTCCATAAGGTTGTTGAGCAGATAGTAACAGGCTGAAATTACTGTCACTCACTTTGTCAAACTGTGGTGGTTTGCGGGTTGCCGAGATGCTGAACGTTTTGGCGTTGGCATTTCACATACTAGCAGGCTCACCCATGGTGGATCAATTTCAGTGGAACTTTCAAAGGAGGATACACTAATAAGAAAAATCTAACAATCCACTTAAACAATGGCCCAAAGCTTATGAAAAATAGTAAAACCTTGTCTGATACAGTGCTGGAAGATGAGCCCCTCAAGTTTGAAAACATCCAAAATATATTGAAGAAGAGCTGTCTCCTCAAAGTAGAATTAGCTTTAATTAAATAGATTAAATTTCTATTTCCTGATGGAATGGGGATCAAAAATGAAAAGAAAGAACAGTAAACACTAAGAAAATTAGAAGTAATTTAAGATGAAATAGAACACATAAAGACCAGATTAGGTATGTACATTGGTACAGAGAAGAACTTGCAACATAGGCAATCCAGGACAGAAAATCCCTCAGGACCAGTAATGAAAGTAGTGATAGCAGGAGAGGAAGGGGAAGGTGGTGGGAGAAAGGAGGAATTAATCACAGTTATCAACATATAATCCCCTCCTGTGGGGATGCACAAGAAAAAAACATGGATGAAGAGAGACATCAGTCTCTCTAAGATATGGGAAAATAATTTGTAAATTATCCAGGGATCATGAGAGAGAGAGGGAGGGAGGGAGTAGAAGTAGGAAAACAAAGAACTGATACCAAGGATTCGAGGAGAATGGAAATATTTGGAAAATGATGGTGGCAACATATGTACAAGTGTGCTTGATGGAGTGGATGAAGGTATGGAGTGTGGTAAGAGCTGTAAGAGCACCCAATAAATGAGGGAAGAAATCACTCACCTGTGAATTATGGAATTAGTGAAGATTTTTAAATATATCATGACAATTTCAAAGGACAAACAAATCTTCCTTGGAAGAAATATCCAGGATGCTCCTTAGAAGTGAGAGTGGCTAATACTTCCTCTTATCCCCGACTTCTACTTCAGATAACCACAGGCTGAGGACATGTTATCAGGAGTGATCTGTTGCTGGGGAAGGAAAACTTGCTTGGAAAAGAAGAGGCTCCATGGAAGTGATGGGCTGACACAGCAGGTACAACAAGAGACTCAAATCGAGCAGTGATGTGGAGATGGCATAGGACCTCACAGGGTTTTTTCTTTGGAAGGCATGGTTGCTATGAGTCAGAACCAACTTGATGGCTCTTGTATATAAGTATGTCCTAAGCACTATCTGAGTTGTTTTAAATCTCTCTGGGATTGAAAGTATAACAAACAAATGAAATTTCTGAAACACAGGGAATATAAGTCCCTTCTATCATTACTGAGTTGTAATTAACAAATCATACAATGCAATGATTCAATCATATCAAGAAGGGCCATGCAATCATTGTCATAATCAACTTTGGAAATCCCCCTTCTTTTACTCATTGATGTTAAAGCCCCATCACCCCATACCTTCATCCTTCATGTCTCCAGATAATCATAATTCCTGTTTCAATCTGTGTATTTCCTTCAATCCCAGTTTCTCTATATACTATCCAAGACTAGAGCAGACCTCAAGCAAGGATCCATCAACAATGATCATACAGCATGAACCAAAGTAATATTACTAGCAATATAATGGCTTTACACCCTAGGGCAATGATTCAGAATGAACTGTAATAAATTTAAACAAGTAAAGATACACTACACTTTATTTTCTTGACTGCCCTTAGACATTTTCTGTTCAGCTTTTACCTCATTATTTCTTCCATTTGCTATAGGGCTCTGTGATCAGGCAACTTTCAGTGTCTCTTCTGACAGTCACTTTGATCTTTTCTTTCTTTCCCGTCTTCATATGATCTTTGCTTTCTTCATGCACAATTGTCTCAATGTCATTAGTGTTCAATGAGTCAAATATATACTTGAGATGTTTTTGAAACTCAGATTTCAAAATCCTCAAGGTCTTACTTTGGCTCTTGTCAACATGTTTTAATTTTCTTCAACTTCAATCTGAATTTACATGTCAACTATTGATGGTTCCACAAGGAGGCCTGTTTCAGGATTGATGGGTTTATTCTCCCAGTTGGCAGGATTCCTATCTACTAAAAATCACAGCTGAGTGCTTTCCAGTTCCCTTGAACAACATCACTTGTTCTCGTAGGGAAAACTGGTATTCAGAGACAGATTTATAGGAGGCAAAGTATAGACTCAGCAAACATTGCCGCTATGAGAGAAAGTCTAAATCTCCATTCCACTTCCAGAATTTCCAGTAAGGTCAGCTGAATTTCTGTTGCATGTGCTCTGGGGTTAACAACTTCTTTTGCCCAATCCTGTTTCCCCTCACTCCTTACAGGTATTGTTCCTAATATACTCTTACATGCACATTTCAGAGGCTCTGAACCTGTCCAATGGCAAACATCATCCCAAATTTCCTCTAATCCAGTGTTTATGCTCCTTTTGAATAGCTAGAACTATATAGACATAAATAAAACAAAACATTTAGTCAATACTACATGTACACCTCAGTGACACTGATTACATTATTCAACTTGTGCAACCATTCTCATTATCTTTGTTTCAAGTTAACTCAACACCATCAACATATATTCAATACATTGTAAGCAAAAGCAAAACAAAATTCCTTCCCTACATTCCACTTCTGGTAACCACGACTTACCTATAGTTTCTCTATATTTGTCTTTTTATACCTCCTTTATTTCTCCCCCATTACATTTTCTAGGCTTATCCATGTTTTGTAATGCTTTGTCATCTATCAATACTCTGATCTTTAAAATAGGGTAATATTGAATATTTATAATCACATTTGTTTTATCCATTCATCAGTTGATGGACAATTTGTTTTGAAATGTTTGGATCATTGCAGTAAGTGTTGCTATGAAATATGATACATATATGTCTGTTTATAGTGCTGCATTTTGTCTATGGAACTATTATAAGATATGCATTTTTTTCATTACTCCAATATCAATTGATACAATACTAAATTTTTTATGTGGAACTGACTTTACTTTTTGTGTTGCTAAAAATTCAGTACAGTATGCATACATAAAGAGATAATCACACAGAAAAATTGTATATCGATGACAAAAATAAATTTTAGATATATATTACTTATCATCTTAGATGATTTTTTCTACAACGTAGCTTGAATATTATAAAGAACAGACTTAAGTAATAACAGGCATGAGCTTAATACTGTGTTTTCTCAATAAAATAGAAAATCTAGGTTGTGTAATGGAAATAATCCCCACTGCTTCATAAACATATGAAATGTGATTTAATAAAAAGCAATGGCTGTGGACCAGGTCTTTCTGTGCTTGTGATGAGCTACAGTGTCAGAAACCCACAGGGGTCGTTGACCATGTCTCATAGCACTACTCTTAGTTGGCACTAACTTGATGGCAGTGAGTTTGGTTTGATTTTTTTGGACAGAATTAGTTTAATTTTACCAGAAATCTTTTCTTCAATAAAGGCACTTATATGTGCAAAACACTTGCCTGGGTTCTGTGAGAACTAATAAAATGAATTTGTGCACTATTTGTTGACTCATTGACTCCTACTTGATACATTCAGGAGTCTACAGCTTAGGGAACAATGGCAGAATAAAAAAGAACATGAATACACAGCAGATAGTAATTATATTCTCAGGTATGTCTATTAACACAGCAAATATATAAATGAAACTAAAACTCTCACATAAATAAATCTTTGTTCTTTGTGTATTGTAATGTGTATCCATGCAATAGATATATATTATAGCCAAACAAATGGAAACATTTGAGAGGATATTTTAGATCAGAATGGTAAAAATAAAGGAATCATAAATCAAGACGTAATAATATTTTAAAAACATTCTGTAATTTTTTACAAATATAGGCTTAGGCAGCTAGAAAGGCTTATGAATGAATTTATTGAGATGTCACTGTAGAATGTCCTCATCATATTCCACACCAAATCTGTTTATTTTTTCCCTTATTTCCTCTTCTCAGTGAATGGCACCACCATCTGCTCAGTTACTCAAACTAAAAATCTGGAGATTGATTTGTATGTCTTTCTCTTCTTTCCCTGTACACTCAATCAATAAATATACCAAATGCACCTTGTTTTATTTTCTAAATATCACATTCTCAACAAGATAATATCACCACAAGGAGATCAAAATTGATTATTGGTGACAGAGGACAAAACACATCAGCAGTTAAAGAATCAAGTGGACACTTTCCAACATCATTGACATGTTGCAACACGTTTCTGGGAATGCTGTTCCAAACGAAATGAATATTTGAGTGGATCAAGTATTAAAATGAATACTCAAAACAAACTCACCACCCTTGAGTTAATTCTGACTCAGTGTAACCCTATAAAACAGAGTGGACCTGCCTCTGTGAGATTCCAAGACTGTAATCTTTAGAGTTGAAAACCTGGTCTTTCTCCCACAAAATGGCTGGTGTTTTGGACTACTGACCTTATACTTAGTGGCCAAATATACAACCACTATGCTACCAGGGATCTACAACGGATGTTAGGAAGACCTAAATGATGAGTCCAAGTCATAAAGTGCCACTGAAAAGGTTATAGTAACTATTTCTTTTTTTTGAATTTTAAAGGGGCAATTTTTGGAGGAGTGCTACATGTTTAATAAGGTTCTAGGAACACAATCATTAACAGGTACACATTCATTAACAAAGGATGAAGAGAAACCAGTTTGTTCAGTGGTAGAGAAAAAGCAACAGCAAGCTTCTATTACAAAAGCACACAGAGTAAAATTTTCTCCATAGACCCTCAAGAGATACAAGATGTCATAAGGTCGGAAGAAATCAAAATGCATTTAAGAGGAAGAAATCAAAGTAGAGTGTTTCTACCAAATAGCATAAAGCTCAGCATGTTCTTCATACACATGATTTTTGAGTCAAGGACAGAAGTGTGAAAATTCATAGCTAAGTCAGTGAAGAAATGACTCCTTAAACAGGTCAAACCAACAACTTAGAACAGTTTTCAAAGTCCATTGTCTTTAGGATGCAAGTTTTAGATACATTGTACTCAAGAGAAATCTCCCCACCTCCACCCACTCACCCTGCCAATTTCTCACCTTCAAAAACAGGACTTAAGGAAGTTTTACATGGGTCATCAAAGTCATTACTCTCTGTGCAGGAAGACGAAATCTCAGTCAATGGTATGAATGAGAAAACATAGAAGAGGCTCTCCCATTCAAAACAAGATATCTAAAGAATTTTTAGCCATAGGATCATCTTGGCTTCTCTTGGACCAAAGAGGAGCCACTCACTCATTTCTTTGAAGGACAAAACATTTGGGCATTTTCTCCCATTTAATAACTTACACTTGGAAGACTAGTTGCATTTGTCTTCACTCATCACAGTATTTTACAAGGTCACACTTTTTCGTGACCCAACAAACAATGCTCAGATTCTTTTGTGATAGTGGGATGCAAAAGAGTTGGTTCATTTATTACATTGAGGTTACAAGATTACAAAATGTCTAGAATGTTTAGGGGCTGAGAAAAGAATACTCCCTCATTCATGTGCACACTGTCCCAATTATTACATATTTTCAAAGTACAGCTGATATTGCGAGAAGAATGAGATCTTCATATTCCCATATCTGAGAAGGAAAAGTGTAGGATATTTGCCATTCACATCCATCAAGTCAGGAGAGTTTTAAGAGCTAATAAAGTCAACATGCAATTCCAGTGGAAGGAGGAGCCCAGTATATCTGAGCACAACATATCACCAAAGGGGTAAGAACACAAGAACTAAATAGGAAGTTGTTTGTTTCTTTTTAATCATTTTACTGGGGGCTCATGCAACTCATTACAATCCATACATCCATCCATTGCATGCTAAGCACATTTGTAATGTGTTGCCATCATAATTTTCAAGACATTTGCTTTCTTTGTTTTTGACTGAAAACTGAGAAAATAGCGAGGGAAGTTGTCCTGCGGAATTATTTTCCATTAGAACAATCAACCTGCTCATTTTTCCAGAAAGATTTGTTCCATTAGAATTTCTTTGGGAAACATTACCGCTTTCATCCTACAGCACTAATCTTGTCCCTCCGGAGTTCTTTTTATTCTCAAAAATCAAAGGAAAATGGAAAAGGAAACCATTTGGATCCCTTGAATATGTCCAAACTGCCATTCTGATGTGGTGTAAATTGAAGCAAGAAAAAAAATCTTCTAAGAACGGTAAGAGCCATGGAGACACCACCTTCAGAAGTGTATAGATCCAGATAAAAGAAGTTTCTATGATTTCGTACAAGAAGTGGGATGTGAGCACAAAACAACCCAAGCAAAGGAAGATACTGGGAAGAGTAAAGAAAGTATAGGCAACAATGTTAAAGACTATTATATTCCAAATTCTGCAATGACAATAATCTTTCAGTGATTATAGAGTGAGATAGTCTAGCCGGAGAGATTTGGGAAGCAAATGGCTCTTCCACCATGAATATTACACACATCTAACAGAAGGGATTTCTTGTATGTGTGGGCAATACATCATGAATATAGTTGCACATGAAAGAGGCAAAGTTGTGGAAAATTTGTAACCATAACCAAACACATTGAGGAAACTAATTGCTGGACTTGGAATTTCAGGATCATCACTTCTGGGAGCACCAAGATCAATTGGAATTATATCATGCACAAGGACAATATTTTTCAGATTGTGATCAAACGGTGACCTTAAAAACTTAACAGCAGCCATGCATGGTGCAACTATTTGTCGCTACCCATTTGCGTCAAAATTGAGTGAAGAACATTTTTTAAAATTGTGTAAACAGTAGCCCAAAGGAATAATGGACCATGCAAACATTGGCTTCCACAGCCCTCAAAACCAGAAGTAGTAGATGAATCTCACTGCCTGGCTGCTACTGCCCAGCTACCACTGAAACGGATCACAATAGGAGTCCTAGATAAAGTGGAATTAAAATTTGAAATGAAACTCAGAACCATAAAAAAGACCATGACTACTAGTTTGCTAGAACCTGGGGAATTACCAAGACTATCTCCTTAATCACTCTTCACGCTTGAACTGAACACCCTTATTGCTCAACTCTCAGCAAACAATAGGCAAGACTATAAGGTGAATAATAGCACCAGCAAGGGATGCACACCTCAAAACAATAAACTGTCCTAGATCAAAATGGTAACATGTACCCATGGAAAAAGCTAAAAAGGAAGACAGGGTTAGCAAGGCCTGATGTAAACATTAAATACAGGAAGTGGGAAGAGGCCTGTGACACAGAAATGACTGTAATCAGTGCTATGAATCCAAATGTGCACGTATTGTTGAATGAAATACACAATTTTCTCTGTATACTTTCATTCACAACTAAAAGGATTTTTAAAAAATAAGGTTTAGAGCTTAAAAAACACTCATTATTCTACCATAAAGTTTGTTCCTTTCCAATATTTTAAAAAGCATTCATCCCAACTCCCACTGAAATGTGAACAATTAAGGGATACTCAAGTTTGTTTAAATGGTTTTACTCATATTGAGGCAAAACATACTTCCATTTATTACCATACATTTTTTCTTTTCTGGTCCTTTAGTGGCTGGGCATGTTATCCATTGATCTTTTATCATTCTGTATAAAAATGTGGTACCTTGACAGCAAAATAATGGTATCATATAACCTAACAATATAACTTTAACTTTTTCTTTCAACATTGTTAAAATGCTAGACAGGGGCTATGTTCATTGACTGATTACTTGGAACCCATTCACAATTAAAGATTTAGTAACTGATTACTTCTTATATCAGCCATTAAATTTTTGTCTTCAGCCATGACTTTCCTTATACACTGTGAATGTTCTATTCAGTATTTCTACTGAATAATTATCCTCTGTCCACTCAAATTTAACATCTTTGAGGAGAATTAGTGAATCCTTAGAGACCAAATCTCCTTCCTGAGTGTTTCTATCAGTCTACCAGAATTCAGGCTTAAAAACATGGAGTTATAATTCTATGCAGCTTTTCTCTCCTTCCCTGCTTCAAATCTTGCTGATGGATGTCTCTTTAACAGCCCCTCTCCTACCCACACCTCCTATTTCATGCCCCATCCAGCTAGTTTGTCACAAGCCCTGTCTGGCTGTCAGAACTCTACGGGCACCTCACTGAACTTCTTTTCCATTATGCTCAACTTCTCTTGCCTGCCTGCCCTTTCTAATAGATGCCCCTGACCCCACTTCCATTCTGGTTTTCCTGCACCATCCTCCCTTCAATTCGTCCTACTTAATGTTAGCACTTTGTACTGTAGCACGATTTTCATCACTTTATTCCTTTGAACAGGGATCATTACTGCCGCTGTAATAATACTAATATGTAACTTTATTAGATCACTTAAGTATGTGTCACATACTGAGTCTAAATACTTTCCTGCTTTGTTATATCATTTTAGATATAATAAAACAAGGACAAAAGGGCAGGGGCAGTGACATCTGGGGGAGGTAAGACTGGAGCATCAAAGTGCCATAGTTTCTGGGTAGTAAGAAGTGAAAGTGAAATTTGAAATATATGTACAATATATGTACAAAAGTGCTTGATACAACTGCTGTATGGGTTGTTATGAGAGCTAAAAGAACGCCAATAAAATGATTGATTAAAATTTTAATTAAAATATAAAATATAAAAAAGAAATTTAAACCAAGGTTATCTGCCCAAAACTAAACTTTTAAACGGTACATTACTTAACAGACTTCTATTTCTTCCACGTCATCTTTTTAAATCTCTCTTGTGACTGCCATGCAGCACTTGTTTCCTTCATTTCGAGTAGATGGATTACTCTCTCTGGGATCATTCATAAAAATTTCTGCTTTCTGAATTTGTATCTTGGGTGTCCACCACGACTCAAAAATCTGCTCTTCCTCCATTCTTACATATAAAAATAAACAAGTAAGTGTGTATTATTATTACTATTTTAGATGTGAAAAACAGATTTTCATTTCAAAAGAATTTAAAACAGCAGTTCTCAAGCTGTGGGTTGTGACCCCTTTGGGTGTCAAACGACCCTTTCACAAGGGTCACCTGATTCATAAGAGTAGTAAAATTAGTTATGAAGCAGCAACAAAACCAGTGTTATGGTTGGGGGTTCACCACAACATGCGGAACTGTATTAAAGGGCCGCGCATTAAGAAGGTTGAGAATCACTGCCTTAAAGCCACATGCAAGAACTGAAGCTTGAATCCGTCTCCTTTACTATAAAACTGTGCTCCTTCATTCCAGTTTACAATGTCGTATGTAATCACTCAACAGCCACACTCGAGGGAACAAATCCTCTCCCATTTATTTTCCAAAGCCTACTCTGGTGCTTTGCATCCAAGCCATTTTCTGCAGTCTAAACTCTCACAGCATTTATGGCTTCCCTCTTGTGAAATTTCTAGCTGTGTTGTCTTTAGCCTTCATGCTATTATTTATAGTCTTTGAAGTTACCTTCCTCTTCAACAGCTCATTGGAAAAGAACATAGAGTGACAGTTAAAAGCATGGTCCTTGGAGTCAATCTGCTTGAGTCAAATCCTAGAACTAGTGTTTTCTTTTTCAACAGCGTGGCCATGGAAAAGTTAATTAACATCTTTGTGTTTCAGATACCTCATAAAACAACGACAATAACAATAATGCTTAACACATACTTGCTGTGAGATTAAATGACTTAAGTTATATAAAGGTCTCACACATTGTCTGGAGCACTACTTATCTATTGTGGGAGTTGAGTTTTGTTCTCAAGGTTTTTACAGTTGCAACCCCTCATGGTATGACTTCATAATCAATTCTGCTGTGACTACCTGAGCACTTAGAAGATTAGCATGGAGTACAATTCCATGCTCAGGTCCAGCCCTGATGATTCTGAAAGGAAACTTCCTTGCAGGGTGTGACATTTTTCTTATATAAGTGAACTCTGTGGGAATATTTGTTTGCATTTTCTGGGTCTGGACCTGACAAGACTTGTCAATCTCAGGATCTGTGGATTTGAGCCAAAGACCTGCTGATCTGAGTGCCCTCAATGCTCTGCCATCTGGCCTGCTTTTTAACCTGTTAACCTTGGATTCAATCACCTCTGGAGTTACTAGTCATTGATTTTCTGCCAATCTTGGATTCATCAGCCCCCAAGGCTAAGAAAAGCTAGTCAGGGCAAGTCTTCAAATTAAGATCCAAACCACAGATTTGTAGTTCAACTGGACCCTGCCTGGTCTTCCTGCTTCTAAAACTGTGTGAGTCACTTTTCTTGAATATATATGTATATATGGGAAGACTTCGAAACTCGACCTTAATTTATTTTATGGTATACCAAGTCAGACATATAAAATAAATGAACATTAGAATAGACAGATATTTGAAATGGGGATTACTCTGGTTGCATAGGTTGACTACAATTAAAGTTTTACAAAAGGTAAACCAAACTAGACTGTGAATATGTTTCAAGGAATATTGTTTTCAAAAAAAGGAGCTGCATTATTAACTGTATAAATGGTAATATGATAAATTATTGTTGGCTATTATTTAAGAATGATGGCACATAAAAGGCCCAAATGATAAACATTACAACAGTTGAATCTATTGAAATTGCCTTCTCTAGAAATGTATTAAAATGATTAATTAGCAGATGGATATTGGACCCCCACTCAAGCACTTCCTCAATGCAAAAACACTTTGTTCTATTAAATTGGTATTCCAAGATTCTCACCTTCCCAGCACAATCACTGAAGACAAAGGTGTGTAAAAGCAAAAGTGGTGAAGAAAGCTGATGGTGCCCGGCTATCAAAAGATGTAGTGTCTGGGGTCTTAAAGGCTTGAAAATAAGTAGTCATCTAGCTCAGAAGCAACAAAGCCCACAAGGAAGAAGCACACCAGCTGGTATGACCACGAGGTATCAAAGGGATCAGTTATCAATTATCAGGCTTCAAAGAACTAAAAATCCTCACATTGCCTACCCATCTTCCTGATATGATCACTGACGACAAATGTGGTGAAGTAAGCTGAAATGTCTGGTTATCAAAAGATATAGCATCTGGGGTCTTAAAAACTCAAAAGTAAACAAGCTCAGAGCAACAAAACTCACATGGAAGAAGCACACAGCTTGTGTGACCACGAAGTGTCGAAGGGATCATGTATCAGGCATCAAAGTACTAATATTATATCATTATAAATGAGGGGGAGTACAGATTTGGGGAACCAAAGCCCATCAATAGGTGAGGTGACATCCCCTTACAGAAGGGTCACAGGGAAGAGATGAGCAAATCAAGGTAAATTGTAGCAACAATGAAATATGCAACTTTCCTCTAGTTCTTAAATGCTTCTTCCCTATCATGATCCTAGGTCTACCTTAAAAATCCAGCTAGACCAGGGGATGTACACTGGAGCGGGAAACATGGGGATTTCAGGACAGATAATCCTTTTAGGAACAGTGGTGAGAGTGGTGATTCTGGGAGGGTGGAGGAAAGGTGAAGTAGAAAGGGGGAACCAATTGCAGGGACCTACATATAACCTCCTCCTTGGGGTACGGTCAACAGGGAAGTGTGTGAAAGGACACATTGGATAGTGTACAATTTGACAAATCAATGACAATTTGTAAATTATTAAGGGTTCAGGGGAGAGGGGTAGTGGAGATGGAAGGGAAATATGGGGAACTGATACCAGGAACCTAAGTAGAAGGAAGATGTTTCAAGAATGATGATGGCAACAAATGTACAAAGATAGTCTGCATACAACTAATGTATGTATTGATCATGATAAGAGTTGTATTAGCCCACAATAAAATGATTTATTAAAAAAGAAAAATGCTTAATTAATGAAAGGCATATGGACATGCCAAGTCCTTGCCATAAACAGGATGAGAACCAACTCCAAAAGAATGCACTGTATATCCATTTAAGGGGAAAAATCAAACATAAACTGGTCTTTGTAACATTAGAAAAATAAAGCACCCTAGGGAAGAAATATGCCTTAAAGCACAATTTCAAAAGCAATTTAAATTCTGGAGATTATTCTGATTGGAATAGACTAGGCTAAGCCTTGAAGCCAAAAGTCACTTTAACTCTCCTTACATCTTTTTCCTTTATGCATAATGAGAACTATCTCTCTAAAAATGCTCCAACAAGATGGAAAAAAAAACTTAACCTGTTTTTTTTATCATTCACTAAACAGAGAATATTACCACTCCGCACACAATGTCATGCCAGAACAAGAATGGAAATAAAAGACATTTAACCTTACCATCACTACATCACTCAAAGGTGGATATGTTACCATTTATATATTTCCAATAAAACATGAGTAATTATCTGTCTTCCCTTGTCAGTTCATTGTCCTCAGCATGAAAATTGTATCTGCCACAGAAATGAGGGCTGTCATTCTCTGGTACTCTGATTTTTAAAATAAGCCATGCTATTCACAATGATTTTACAATTCCTTAGATAGATCCTTATATAGATCAGCCCTCATAAGTGTAATAAAACCAAACCAAAGAACAAAGTGCAACCACTTCCCCAACTCTTCCTATACCTGTAGTCCTCAAATTTCAGTATGTGTGAGCTCCTTAAGTGCCCCTGAGAAAATTCCATGTGCCTCCTTCCCCAGAAGAGAATCTGATTCAAAAGGTCTGAACTGAAACCCATGGAGCTACTGTGATTTCTTCAAACAAACATTTCAGAATGCCACTAATAGAGAAGATCCAGTGGTACCTACATTTTCAGGCACACTATTGTTTCATTGACTTCTTAAATAATGGTAATGATGGATAACGCATATTGAATACACCCTTCATGTCAAGGAGGCAACATACAGTGACTCATACAATCTTCATGGCTATCTATAAAATACACTTTAAAATCATAACACTTCACTGATTTAGAGTATTAAGGGTTGGGGAATTTAGGTAAATCTAGAATACAAAGCTCATGAGATACAGAAAATTCTAATCAAGGCCTTTGTTTCCAAAGCTCATGGTTTACACTCTGTTGCAAAAAGTAAAGGTTGTGATCTGCCAACAAATTTTCTAGGCAACACAGCAGTATATGCTACCCACAAATATGGTTGAGAAAATTTAAATTAATCAGTCATTTAGATATATGACATTCCATCATTTAATAGCATCAACGAATAGTTTGGATGATGGGTCCCACCAAGGAAAGTACAATCAACAACCAAATACATTCAAAATGAGAACACTTGGTCCAGGTATGTGTCAAAAATTAGAACTTTTTTTCTCTTGGAATGACAACAAAAAATGTTTACTCGATAATAACACTTGCATTCTTCTGATTAATGTATGAGGACAAAAACTAGCCAAAAGTATAGATTTTTATCACAGATGTACTGAATAAATATATCTATTAATAAATTTGAAAATGATATATTTTTCCATTTTACTATTAAAGATAGGGTAAAGTGAAAGCTGATATATTTGTGAAGGTTATAGATAAGCCACTAAGTTCTTTCTTCCAGGTCCTGTGCAAAGTAAGAAATTTGGAAGACTCAATGCTATAAAGAATGGGATTTTCCCACCAGCTCATTCCAAGGGGCCCTCTGTCTCCGCTCTATTAGAACATCAAGAGTGGGTGTTCACCTTGAGTAATAATGACTAAGAGAAAGAAAGCAGAAAATGGTACCTTCTTTCATTATAAGCCCATTTTAATCATGACTTAGATGTATCTCCTTTGGAACATTCCTAATGTTTCTCAAGCTTATTTTTCTCATGTGAAAATGAGAAAATCAAAATAAATATGAGAATAATAAAATAATAATGTGCACCTTAGAAGATTACTATACGGGTTAGCCAGTATAACACAGACAAATCTCTTGAACAGAGTTCATGGCAAAGTTGTATAGTGAAACAATAACTGTTGTGCTGTTGATTTCCATGTAGATATTTGCATTTAGCTTCTTGTTAGCATCATGTCCAGGTTTAGTTAGAAGTATACCTTCCTGCCATGTTCTGGACTACAAAATAGTGTTACATAGCACCCAATAAGCACCCACTGAACTAAGCCAACTAGTAGATTGAGTACTTCTGAGATAGATTATTCTTTGTGCTATTGTAGGAAATGGTATCTTTCGGTCTCTTTGGAATTGAGCCCTTTTTCTAAATACTCTCAAACAATCTAAGAAGTTTTGCCATTTCTATGCGTATAGGTTAACTCTGACTCAATGTGGCCCCATGTGACAGAACTGCTCCACAGGGTTTCTGAGACTGAATCTTTTTTTTAAAATCATTTTACTGGGGACTCATACAATAGTAATCACAATCCATACATCCATCCATTGCGTGAAGCACATTTGTACATATGTTGCCATCATCATTTTCAAAATATTGTCTTTATACTTGAGCCCATGGCATCAGCTCCTCATTCTTTTCCCCTCCCTCCTAATCCTCCCTCCCTCATGAACCCCTGATAATATATAAATTTTTTAAAGTGGCTTACACTGACCAATGTCTCCCTTCTCCCACTTTTCTGTGGTCAGTCCCCCAAAGAAGTGGTTAAATGTAGACCACTGTGATGGGTTTCTCCTTTCCCCTCCCCTCCTTTCCCTTACCCTCCTGGTATTGTTACTCTCATTATTGGTCCTGAGGGGTTTGTCTATCCTGAATTCCCTGTGTTTCTAGCGCCTATCTGTACTTGTGTACATCTTCTGGTCTAGAAGGATTTGTAAGATAGAATTGGGATCATGATAGTATGTGGAAAGAAGTATCAAAGAACTAGTGGAAAGTGGTATGCTTTACCTATGCTATTCTATACTCTGACTGTTTTCTCTCCTCCCTACAACCCTTGTGTATGGGGATGTCCAGTTACCTACAGATGAAGTTTGAGTCTCCACTCTGCACTCCCCCTCATTCACATTGAAGTGACTTTTTTTCTTTGCTGCCTGATACCTGATCCTACAGACACCTCAAGTTCAAACAGGCTGGGGTGCTTCCTACATGTGGACTTTGTTGCTTCTCAGTTAGATGGATGCTTGTTTATCTTCAAGCCATTAAGACCCCAGACACTGTATCTTTTAATAGCCAGGCACCATCAGCTTTTTTTACCACATTTGCTTAAGCACCCATTTTGTCTTCAGCAATCATGTTGGGAAGAAGAGCATCACGGAATGATGCTATAAATCAAATCATTATGGAAGGATATTACTACACTCTGCCCTCCCATTGAGTAGCTAATGAGCTAGCAGTCAGGCCTTTTAAGCACTGTATCACCAAGACTCAATTCTAAGATTAAGACACTTCCATTTCAACTGCTCTATACCACTAAATTAGCAAGTCCCAAACATAAAAAAGTAATGACTTATCATGTGCATAATTAGTAGGCATATAACTTCTCTCATGAACACATAGGGTATTTACCTTTCATTTTATTTAATGGATTCACAATAGCTGGTCATAAATCTTTCAACAAAATACATATACCAGAAGCACATTCAGCCAGGAATAATGAAAGGTAGAAGAATATAGACATGTACTCTTCTCTCTTAGAAAAGGTGGCAATGGGATTCAAAAGTTAGTAATAATGCTATGACAAATATTATCTGGGATTTTCAAAAATCTGATCCTCTGACAGGTGTTTCCTTATGATTGTAAGCTTTGTAAGTGGATGGCAAGCGGTCCCTACTAAACTCTTAGCTCCAAGTATGCTTGCCACATAGCATGTGATCAGTTTTCATTTGACAAATAAAATAGTACACAAAGGTCAGATTAACTTAGAAAAAAGAGCTCTATAACAGGAGGTTAAAATAAGTCTGAGTCTAAATATTGAAGCCTCAATGCCTTTTTCAGAGTCCAATAAATTATTGTAGAAAAGTGCAAGTCCACTGCTATTTAATCAATTTCAACTCATAACTCAACCCTATATGGCAGAACAGAACTGGACTTTTGGGTTTCCAAGTTTGTAAATCTCTCCATGAGTAGACAGTATCCTATTTTTCCTGAATAGTGGCTGGTAGGTCCAAACTGCTCTTGTGATAAGCATCCCAACACAATTATGACACCAACATACTCAATGTCCTCCTGAAAATTCTAATAATAAAAATATATAGCCTCAGAAATACTACATAAAACTCTCCAACACACAACACTGAATTAAAAAGGGCTCTCTCTCTCTCTCTCTCTCTCTCTCTCTCTCTCTCTCCCTCCCTCTCTATTTCTCTGACAGTATTCTTGGATAAATCAGAAGTTGCATAGACATTAATATGTAAAAATCAAGGTCTGGAAAAACATAACAATTAATAGTTTTTATATTAATTATACTGATTAAGTGTTCTTTTATTCAAAGAATTTCTGCAAGAGATATATCAACTATTATAAAAATGATAAATCTATGTGTTGCCTGAGAAGTAAAAATTTTTACCAAGTGTACCAATGGGGAGACAAATATCTTTGACTAAATTGACCTTCAGTTTTATTTGTAGCACCCTTCCTCTGGTGTTCCCAGTTCTTCAGATAAATTATTTACGCACATATTTGACCTGTTGGCCAAATCTTTCACCAAAGCAGTGGATATCTACCTAAGTGTTAGAAAGTACTTTATAACTAGAGATGCACTGATGAATAAGTTATTATACTGATCTCACAGAGCTTATAAGACTTAAAAAAAAGTTTAGGGACCCCACTCTACATCAGAAGGAATACATTTTCTATCTCATCACTTTGGAGAGCGAGTAAGAGACAACCTGGGTTTACTTGAGTTGACCAGTCAGGAAATGATGGATCATGACATCTGAGGTCAAAAGTCTTAATTACAAATTACTGACAGATGAGAGAGGTCATATTAGAGGAAGCACTTTCTGAAAAGTTCAATTTTCAGGAAATAAACAATTAACTTTATAAACTTTGTTCACCCACCTGGAGATGACAGCCCTGAATAGTTTTGACAAGTCTTGCAGGTACTGAACATGTCCCAAACTTCCCAAATTTCCAGAGTGATTCCATGTGTCACCAAAATGTAATCAAGTTCTGCCAGAGAACTGCCGGGAAGCACGAGCCCTCAAACGTGGTCCTTCTTCGAAGAGGAACAGCAGCCCTCTGTGCAACGAGTCATTACCTGGCTGACTCATCTAATCAATCTAGACTATTTCTTAGCTAGTTATTAGCTAGATTCATGTACAGAAATTAGTTGCCAGAGAAACAATGATTAAAGGCCTTATTTGAACCAAGGGAGCACAGAGATTCATTTCTCATGTACCTTCTTGTATGATCTATCCCGTAGGTAGGGTAAAATACACCCCCCCCTACCCTGATTGCCCACCACATACCTTCCACAAAACATCTGCTAAGCCTTCCTAATGTGCTAAGCTCAATGCTAAGTACAGAGAAGACTTTATCCTCTTCAGGGGCTCCTGCTCTAATGTTGAGACATGTTCATTCTACACACATTTCATTTGTTGTTATTAGTTGCCATTGAGTAGGCTGTGACTTATTATGGCCTTTTGTATAACAGAGCAAAACTTGCCCAACCCTACATACGCTTCAGCATTGTACTCATGACCAGGTATAGACAGGTAATAATCTTAGTCATTGAATCCCAATGAGATCATAGCCTAATAAAAACAAGTTGCTGAGACCATGTATTGCACATCTTTGTACCCATAACTTCCTAACAACGCTTGGCATAGATTCAGGAACTCAATTAAAGGTTGTTGAATGCATGAGTAAATCAATGTACGAGAAACGTTGTCATTACCCAGAATAATCATTATCATGGACACATAACAGAAGCATAGAAAAAGCACTGTGGTTTGGGTTAAGAGTTTAGGAAAAGGAGCACTTATATTCATCTATAAGGCACCAGAGTTACATAGTGGGTTATAAGTTGGGCTACTATCTCCGAGGTCAGCAGTTCAAAGTTACAAGTAGCATCATGGCAGAAAGATGAAGCTTTCTACTCTATAGAACTCTGCCTTATAAGGTCACTATCAGTTGGAGTGAACTGGGATGAGATGAGTTTTGTTTTTGGTAAACCTATCTGGAGGTCAGGGTAGCATGGCAAACTCTGAGAAAATATATACACTATCTGAAACATAACTTCTTAGTGGGATTTTGTGAACAAATCTGGCCCACAGTATTGCTTTAAAAAAATGATGCTAAGGAAGTTATTTGGCAATAAAATTACCAAATGCCTATATCCTGAAGTTTTTATGTCCTCCCTGCTACCTCCAACTTCTTGGCTGGAACTTGAACAAAATCAGATGCAAAGCTAAAAGTAGTAAACTTAAATGGCACTGAATAAAATGATACACTCCTCACTCAATATTAATGCAAGTCTATAGTTTAAAAATGTACTTTATAACAGAAATTGCCAAATTTTTACATAAAAATGGAAAATGTGCTATTGCACATATAATGTCATTCTTCAAACTCAAAGCTGACACTATTTTTATCTCTGTGTGGGGAATATGTAAAAAAATTAAGTAAAAGAGAAAACTAACAGTTTTATCCTGCTTTATATATGTAAATCAGTTCTTTCCTTGACATTCTCATTTCTATTTAGAGAGATTTTCTCCAGTGTATATGATCAAGACACGCCATTGTTGATTTTTAAAAGGTAGCATTGAACTATAACAAGTATTATGCATTGCTCCATAATCATTCTACAATGGTAAAAATGGTGTGTGGGGAGAGAAGGGGGGGGTCGTGGGGATGGGGTATCTGTCTTCCTCTAACTTCTTAATGAGGAAGAATCATCATTCCCATCAGCTGTTGGCTGATTCCTAAAGGGCAGATGTCACCCTTACCTCCACCTTCCAAACTTCTTGCCAATTTTGATACCAGTTACCCCTCCCACGCCACATTGGTGGTTTTTCTTTATGTGATTCTTGTTTGTGTTTTGCATGATTTTCTGTATATTAAGTGCAGGATAGAAAAATCTGTAAAAACAGTAACTGGGTTAACACCTAGAGGAATGGCATGAGAGTTTGGGGAACATATGAGGAGCTAAACACAATGAATATGAGAAGAACATGTTCAAAATTGATTGTGGTGAATACTACACATCTCTTCTTAACACCTTAAAGACTGGATATATTAAAATCAAGAAGTTAAAAGTCAAGGAACCAAATCATTGTGAAGGGGTGGGGATGTAGTAGAGATCCCAAACCCATCTACAAGTAAACACATTAAAGACCGGCTAAACTCGGGATACGTCCACAAAGTTAATATGAATTGTATGATATGTGAAGTATATACCACCAAAACTATTTTAAAATAAAAAACAATAAAAGAAATTACTATAGATGGACAGAGAAACAAATGAGTTTGTATGAAAAAAGTACAGCCAGAATTCTCCTTAGAAGATAGGAAGGTGAGACTTTGTTTCACATCCTTTGGGCATGTTATCAAAAGAGAACAGTTCCTGGAATAAGACATCACACTTTGTAGAGTAGAAGGTCATTGACCATGAGGATGACTTTCAAGGAGAGGAATTGCCAAGTGGCTGCAACAGGAGGGTCAAACATAACAATAATTGTAAGGATGGCCCAGGAGCAGGCAATCCTCTATCCTGTTACAATGAGATGCTCTGAATCAAAACTGAATTGTTGACACTTAACAACAAGTCTAAGTCAAAAGAATCTCCTTCCTATCTAAACTATTTCAACTTTAGGGACACTATAGGACCAGGTCTAACTTCTTCTGTGGATTTCTAATGCTGCAAACTTTACGAGAGCAGGAAACGTCATCTTTTTCTTTGTGGTTTCAAACTGCTCACCTTGTGGTTAGCAGTTCAACGTGTAACCCACTATGCCAACAGGGATCCTTACATATAATTATAGGCTTCAAAAATTTGTGAATTAATTCTATTTTCTTTCTATTTCACGTTTCACAATTCTTTGGAAGTACTCCCATATGTTCTCAAGACAGAAAACCCAACTTACCGCCATTGAGTCAATTCCAACTCCTCAAAACATTATAGGACACTATCATGCTCGGCCTTCATTTGGGTTTCAATAATTTCTCTCATTTACATTGCCCTTGATCAATCCCTACCAGGCCTCTCACACCCTCCTTGCTACTGGTTTTGGATCACTTGCTGTTCCCTTGGTCCCTGGGTTGGTCAACACCACCTCCTTCCCCGCCCCCCACATGTTCTCCCCAAACCATCGGTCCCATTGTTTTCTCCTCTAGATTGTACATACAGCCTACATTATCTACATAGACCTGCAGAGCTAATAATATGCATGCCAAAAAAAAGACATAGCAAGATGTAGTGACAAAAGAAAAAACGATGACAACTACCAAAAAAATGCAGAAAAACATACAAATAAGTAAAAAAATAAAAATAATACAGGAAAACCTGTAAATGGTTCAAGGTCTGAGCCAAAGGGTATTTGCCAAGATCTAAATACAGGCAGGTACATTGGTAAATATATTTATATATGATGATGAGGAAATAGATCTGTGTGCATATACTTTTAGGGTTAGCATTAAGGCAGCAGATGAACATTGGGCCTCCACTAAAGTACTTCCTTAATGCAAGAACACTTTGTTCTATCAAATTGACATTCCATGATACCCACCTTCCTGACAAAATCACTGAAGAAAAATTGTGCATAAGCAAAAGTGTTGAAGAAAGTTGATGGTGCCCAGCTATCAAATGATATAGCATGCTGGGTCTTAAAGGTTTGAAGGTAAACAAGTGGTCATCTAGCTCAGAAGCAACAAAGCCCACATGGAAGAAGCACACCAACCTGTGTGACCACGAGCAGTGGAAAGGATCAGTTATCAGACATCAAAGATCAAAAAAATGATAATCACATGCCTTCCTTCTGGATATAATTGCTGAAGAAAAATGTGTACATAAGCAAATGTGGTGTAGAAAGTTGATGGTGTCCGGCTATCAAAAGATATAAATAGCATCTAGGGTCTTAAAGGCTTGAAGGTAAATAAGCGGTCATCTAGCTCAAAAGCAACAAAGCCTACATAGAAGAAGCACACCAGCCTGTGTGACCATGAAGTTTCAGAGGGACTAGGTATTAGGCATCAAAAAACTAAAAATTATATCATTATAAATGTGGGTGAGTACAGATGGCCAAAGCCCATCTGTAGGTAAAAGGACATCATCTTACAGAAGGGTCACAGGGAAGATACGAGTCAGTCAGGGCACAGGGTAACAATGATGAAACATACAACTTTCCTCTGGTTCTTAAACACTTCCTCCCCACCCCCACCACCACCACTATCATGATCCCATTTCTGTCAAACAAATGCAGCTAGACCAGAGGATGTACACTGACACAGACAGGAACCAGAACATAGGGATTCTAGAACAGATGAGCCCTTCAGCACCTGTGGTAATAGTGGTGATCCTGGGAGGATGGAGGAAAGGTGGGGAAGAAAGAGGAAACCGATAAGGTTCTTCATATAACCTCCTCCTTGGGTTATAGACAGCAGTGAAGTGGGTGAAGGGAGACATTGGATGGTGCAAGATATGACAAAATAATAATAATTTATAAATTATTAAGGGTTCATGAGGGAGATGGGAGCAGTGGGGGTGGGGAAATGAGGAGCTGATACCAAGGACTTAAGTAGAAAGCAAATGTTTTGAGAATGGTGATAGCAGCAAATGTACAAGTGCTTGACATACAATGGATGGATGTGTGGATTGTGATAAGAGTTGTGTGAGCTCCCAATAAAATGATTTTTTTAAAGGGAATAAAGGAACCATTATAGGACAGAGTATAAAGTACCACGTATACTCTTTGACTCCAAACTTTTGTAGGACAGTCTCATTCTTCTCCAGCAGAATGGCTGGTGGCCTCTAACTTCTGATCCTGTGGTTAATAGCCCCCAAAGCATGCCTCTTTCCAGGGCCATTTAGATCCAAGAACAGAGCCCCACCACTCATCTGTTACCTTATCCTACTGTAGTATGGTTTTCAGGTTGCCGTGAACAGAGTCCTGGGACATTCAGAAATTTAGATTTAACCAGAATGCAATCTGAAATTTACATATATGGAAATGAAGTGGAGTCATTGAAAGAGAGAGCGGAGCTATTGTGATAAGAGTAGAACCACGAGAAAGAGAAATACTTGTGAAACAAAGTGAAGAATAGTAGATGATAATGAGAAATTCTTTGGAGCATCATGAAGGTCTTTGGTAACTTTAACAATCCTTTGGCAAAGTAGTAAACACAATACTTTGAAAAACATTGGTTCAGATAAGATTGAGGACATAGGAATTGTGGATTTAAAAGTTGAAGTTACAAACTTTCTGTGGGTTTTACTTTAAAGTGGGGAGAGAAATGATTTGGCAACTGGAAATGTACATTGGGTAGCTATTAATTTTTAAATCAAATATATTACAGGTATATAAAGGATATTAGCCCTAGGAAGGGAAAATGTATGATTCATAAGGGAGAGGAAGAAAGAGATTTTCTAAAGAAACGTCTTTAGGTAAAAAGGAGTGCACAGTGGGTAGTAAGGGACCTCAAAGAGAATCATAAAAGGGCAGTCAGAATATGTGGTCATAGGCGTAGGCAGGTTGGAAAGTATAGGAGTAAAGACTTATGAATAGTCTTTTCTTTTGTTCCTACTTTCTCAGTGAAGTAGAAAGAAAGAATCTAAGAACAGAGGTAAAGTAGAATTTTGAGGAACAGAAAGGTATACCTAGCTAAGCAAACAATGAATGGACAAGGGATACATAGTACAATTAAGAGCAGCCCTTACAGCCTCTTTAAATGAGATTATATAAGTATATTGTGATACTAGTCAACATCATTTAGACAGATGATGTTATCAGTGAATCAAGTACCTCATGCCTGGTGATTGGCTGCATCAAAGTGAATCCATGCTCTTTTTCTTTTTTTTTTTTGGTAGGTTTTCTCGAGTCAACCTTCTACTCCACTTCTGATAGAAAAACTGTGAACTCTATCACTTCTGACAGAAAAATCAAAGTTCTCCTAAAGACTAGCCCAATCCGTATACATAGTTAGTTGGAACTGACTATTTTGAATTGCCTTGAGCCAGAGAAGCTTTAATTAGAAAGAACAAGAGTTCTTTCTGAATGGCAGGATCTTAATGGCCCACTTTGGCCTTGGCCATTGGATTTGTTGTAAACACTGCTAGAGTTTCTGATAATGTTACTATTCACTGTACTGACACTTTGAGCTGCATTTTGAGAGTATGATGCTGCCTACCACTCACACTTTGCCTACCTGCCTCTAAGCAATGATGTACTCTTTAGTCTGTTGTTTATTATTATTGCTGTAGCACATCTGTCCATAAACAATCTCTTGAGATTGAAAAGTAATCAGGGAAAGGTGACAATCTTTTCTTCTATATCTCTGAGAAATGTTTGGTGGGATTTTTGGCCTTACTCCAGTACAGTATTGCATCTTACTTGGAATATCATCAATCTATAATGTCATGCTAAGTCAACAAAGCAGTCCATCATTCCATGCAAGTTTTTTTTTAGTTATGGGCTTCTAAATTTAGTACTAGGAATATAGAAACTCCAAGATACTATCTCAAGGACATTGATGATGTTCTTTCTTCATCTGTATATCTGCCAAAAAAAAAAAGCAGCATCTTTTCTTTGTAACATAATTTCTTATCTAAAATTGATCACTATCATTTTGTGCTCATGTCTGTTTCTCAATAACATTATAAACATATTGTAATAACCTAACATTCAGTAGGATGCCTTATCTATAGTTGTCTGTTAATGTCTGTCATAGAGTGAACTACCCCCCCACCACCACCACTGAGGCTAAATATTTATGCTATCACAGTACCCAAAGGTAGCACATGCTCGTACTTTCCAGGCACAAATGTTCAAGCTTGTAAGCCCACACCCACAAAATTTTTGAAGCACACACACGGCAATTTATATGAGAATGCGGATAGAGGGCACAGTGACTCCAACACTACCTGGCCAAGAAAGCCACAGAATCACAAAGTTCACATAATATATTTTCTTTTCATTTCTTTTTCGTCATTTACAGGTGAAACATCATGGTGATTCAAATTTATATGAATCCTACCTGTATTTTCAGTGTCTCTTTTGCTAGTCATTACACCTGTGTTATAGTAACCCAGATAATATGCAATGTCACAGCCATGCCATGTTATTGTCCACCTTCACAGGTCTGTCCCAGCTTACTCTCTTTTTTCTTCCTTCTCATCTTCCTGGGAAGCACTTAAAATTTTTTTAAGACACAGATTCAATTTTTACCCCCTTTTCAAATTCAAATCAGAATTCTAAAATCACACATTCTATTTACTGAATATGACAGTATATTTAGCCATCTTAAGTAGAGATGATAGTCTAAAAATATATGTTAGTGAAGACATAATTTAAAATTCTAATAAGAATTCATTAAGGAAACAAGTAAGTAACTTGTATTTAAAAGATGTATAGAAGGAGAAACTATAAAGAAGAGAGAGACATAAAAAGACAGATTCCTTAGGAGGAACCTAAGGTCAAAGAAGTTATCTCTGGAAAGATAACAAGAAGGAATCAGTCATCCGATGTGTGCAGAAGAACGCTTCACACATATAAAAAAGTGTTGGTAAAAATCTTTAAGCAGAAAGTCCTTGGTGCCTTTTGTAACTGAAAGAAAACTATTCTCAGAAACAATGGACACATTGTTGTGTCATTAACTGAAGGATATAGAGCAGGTCACCATACAGGGATTTGAGGATGCTTTGTCAAAGAATTTAAATTGTTTGTTTAATACAACATGAAGCCAATGAAAGGATTCAAGTAAGGGCAGGGGTGACCTGATAAAATTTATATGTGTGGGGATTTTATCTGTAGTGTGCATGTTCAGTTCTCATTCAACTTGTAAGGTAGAATTGAAGTCATGATAGTGGGTGGACAGAAGCACTAAAGAAATAGAGGAAAGTTGTATGCTTCATCAGTGTTATAGTGCAACCTGACTGGCTCATTTCTTCCCTGTGTCCCTCTGTGAGGAGATGTCAGGGAATTCAGGATCGATGAACCCCTCAGAGACAGTAATAAGAATAGAGATACCAGGAGGATTAGGAAATGTGGGGGGACTTTGGGGAATCAATCACAAGGATCAAACTATAATCCCATCCCAGGGAGAAGAATAACAGAAAAGTGGGTGAGGGGCAATGGAAGTTGATGTAAGACATGAAATAATAATCTATAACTTATTAAGGGTCCATGAGAAAGAGCAGGTGGGGTGGGGGAAGAAATGGGGATTGAGTTCATGGACTCAAGTGGGAAGAGAAAGTAATCAAGACACTGGACTACATGAATGCTTTGAAAATGATGATGGCAGCATATGTGCAAATGTGCTTGACACATTGGATGAATGTATAGATTGTGATAAGACACATAAGAGCCCCCAATAAATGTTAGAAAAAAAGAAGATTAATATATTTCAAAGATTATACAGACTGATAGTTTGGGGAGGGTAGATAAAAATTAGAGGTTGGGCTGGACCCCAGTGGCGTAGTGGTTGAGTGCAGGACTGTGGCCCACTGGCTTGGCAGTTCAAATACAACAGCTCTCCAGGAGCAAAGCTGGGCCTCCCACTCCCACCAGAGGGCAGTGATAACCACCACCCCCCCAAAAAAAACCAGAAAAATTAGAAGATCACATAAATTGCTCTTGTTTTAGATCAGGTAAGAGGTGATAATGCCTTAGACTCTGTTGTTATCAATAGACATGAGCAGAAATACATTCTAGAAAAATTTTTGAGGCAAAGCCTGATCCAATAATGATGGATTGAATATGGAAGCTAAGAGAGTAGAAAAAATTAAGCACAATGCCTGGTTTCTGATTTAAGCAACTAAGTATGGTTGGTCATGGGAATTAAGAAAGGAACAAGTCTTCTGAAAAGTAAAAGAAATCAAGAAAACAAATAATTGATATATCTGTAAGTTAGCATTTTCACTTAAATATAATTCAACTTCAAAAACATCTACTGGGCTTTTTCCAAGTACCAGACGCTAAACTAGGTTCTGAGAAATTAAAGCTTAGTAAGATCCAGGCACTTCTCATAAGAAGCTCATGTAAATGTGGAACAGAATCATGTAAACATTTAAATGCTCTTCCATGGGATAGATTTCACAATCATTCTGATGAGACTCAACTAGAAAAATTTCAAAGGAGAGACAACACCTGAAGGATTAAAAATAAGAATCATAATTTTTGTTGAATAAAGTATGGAACATTTATCTCTATATTTTATCAGATAAATCAAACAAACCAACTATCATTATGTCTCATAGAGACCATAGAAGATAGAATAGAACTGCCCCTCAGGGATGCCAATGTTGTAAATCTCATTGATATTTTCTCTTTCCATATCTCTTTTGCGTCATTCAACTGCAAACTGCGTGGCCAGCAGTTTAGTCTACCAGTCATTAAGCCACTGACCTTGCTGCTTGCAGTCCAATGCATAACCTATTGTACTGCCAGGGCTCTTTACGGCTGTAAAACTACATATACATTAAGGAATCATATTTTTATTCAGTTACCTATATGTAATGGTCCATCTTTATTAACCATTGCTACAACAAGAAAATAATCAGGAAGCTAGACTACATGAAAAAGGCTGTATTAGGATTGGAGGAAGACCTACTAAGAACCTTCAATATGCAGTTGATACAACTTGGTTTGCTGAAAGTGAGCAGGACTTGAAGCACTTTCTGATGATGATCAAGGATTATAACTTTTGATATGGATTACAACTTGATGTAAGGAAAACAAAGATCTGCACAACTGGACCAGTCATTAACACCATGACAGACCAAAAAAAAAAAGAATGATGTGGATAATTTCATTTTGCTTGTATCCACAGTCAATGCTTTATGGAAGCAGCAGTCAAGTGATAAAATAACACATTGTGTTTGGCTTATCTGCTGCACAAGGCCTTTTTGAAGTGTTGAAAGGTAAGGATGTTATTTTGAGGAATAAGGTGTGTCGGAATCAAGGCATGGTCTTTTGAATTGCCTCCCATGCAATGGAAAGTTGGACACTGAATAAGGAAGACCAAAGAAATCCATGCGCAAGAATTATGGACCGGGCAAAAAAGAGTCAAAGTGCCATGGTCTGCCAAGAAAAACAAATAAATCCATCATGGAAGAAGGACACCACAGAGGCGAAGATGGCAAGACTTCATCCCGCATGCTTTGGACATATTATGAAGAGAGATTAGTTCTTGGGAAAGGACATAACACTTGGAAAATTATAGAGACAGCCAAAAAGAGGAAGACCCTCGACGAGATGGATTGACACAGTGGCTGCAACAATGAGCCCAAGCATAACAACTGGGAAGCTAATGCAAGACCGCAGTGTTTCCTTCTGTTGAACTCAGGGTTTCTGGGAGTCAGAACAAACCTGCAGCACCTAACACCACCAGCGTTAGCAGTTGGCTTCAACTTGACACTGGACTCATGGAAACTCCACTGTGTCCAAGTAAAACTATGCTCCACAGGACTTATGATGGCAAATTTTATGGAATTAGATCAAAGATATTTCTTCTAAGGTAATTCTGGGTGGATTTAAACCTCCAACCATGCAGTTAGAAGCTTATTATTTTAACTATTGTCATCAGTCAGGGAATGACAAGAAAACACAAGAATTTTATTATGTTTAATAAAGTCCTTATAAGCACAAAATTCTATCAAGTATTATGGAGCAATGTTTCCTATCCTTGAATAATCTATACTTCTGTGGGAGAAATTATATAACCATAGATAACCAGGTAGAGAATCATGTCAAGATGAGAAAATCTACTAGGAATGATGTGTTCAAGTTGGCCTCTGTGTAAAAGTTCAGGGAACTCAAAGCAAAAATGCTGCCAGGTTGAGGGAGAAGAACATCTCTCCTTTACTTTCGGCAGTTTATCCTCTCTCACTTCCTATTTCACAGTGGGAATAGACACCACCCTTCTGGAGCTCTCTCATCTGCCCACCATTTTCACACATTTATCCCAACAAACCATGGCTGCCGTTTTTGGATCTCTTCCATGTTCATCTTCTCAGGAAACATTTACTATTGATTGTGCCTTCTCACTCTTACATACTTAACTTGTCTCTCTCCAACAATACCCCTCATCAGCATTGCTTTAATGAAGAGTAAGCTTTCGTTTGTCCTTCAGTCCCCATCATTTTATCGAAATGCCCTATCAATAATTTTCTCATTGAGTAATCTATTGAACACATCTCAGCCCTAAACTAGGTGGATTTTGCAGTCTCATCGGCCTTTAAATATGCTGGCTTTTCACTACTATAAACAAACAAAACAAAACTTCTTCCCAGGCCTTACATCTCTGACCAATTTCCACTCTCCATTCATCATCACAGGTCGATCTGATTACGGGGCTTCTTTCTCAAAGATTCCTCAAATGTACCGAGAATGGGACTCGCGATCTTTCTACCACCACATTTTAAATTCTCCTTTTCTCAGAGTGCATAAACCAATTAAATGGCATTCTACTCACTGTTTCATGCAAACTGTAGAACTAAGACCATCAAATGGCATTCTACTCACTGTTTCATGCAAACTGTAGAACTAAGACCATCAAATGGCATTCTACTCACTGTTTCATGCAAACTGTAGAACTAAGCCCATCCCTGATATCTTCCTCCTTTCACCCTTAAATGTATTCATCATTGTGTTCTGGCAAACTTACTCCTAAAAATTTCTCAGATCTCTTCCTTGTCTCCCTGCCACCTTAGTTCAATTTACTACTACTGGTATAATTTGCCTGGACTCCTGCAATGGCTTAATAACTAGTTCCTCCATGTCTATTCCTCATATACCTTTTCCATTTTTTCATTGGTTCACATAGTTTTATAGTGATAAACTGATATCAAATATGACTGTCACCAATCCTCTCCTCTCTTCCTTATGTACTTAAAATACTTGAATCAAATTTAAACATTGTCTCATTCATGTCATTCTCCCAAGCCTTCTCTCCTTCTCTGCAAGGGTCCTCCTAACGAACTCTATGTGCTCCAGTCAAGTTAACCTTACAGGGCCGCCAAAAACAACACTCCCTTCTGCAATGAGGGCTTTGTATAGATTTTTCCTTCTTCATGAATGAATTGCTTCTTCCCATCCCCTTTCCCTTACTGATACAACTTTTCAAAATTAAGCTGAAAGAAACCTTCAGTGACATCCCTCTCTGTGTCACTGCCTTCAGACTTGTCCTTCCAGGGCACCCTGTGGTGCCTATCTGTAGCACTTGTCACAAGAGCAACTTTACCATCACTTGTGCAACTACCTAATTTATTGCTGCTTTCTCCTCAGGGGTGGAAGTTATGCCCGTTTCTCCACATGCTGATGTATTCTAGGTAAGGGGACACAGTAGGTACCCTGGAAATATTTATTGAATTGGCAAAGGAGGAAATAAGAAAGGATAGATGGATGAATGAATTTAGGTGGCAGAGAAAATATTGCTTACATGCCACAAAAGAATTATGCTTGCTCATATAACACATACTAAGATAAGGAACCAGCTATAAGCAAGAAAATAGTCCTTTTGAGAATAAGAAATTCTTTTTCTTTCAATCACTGCTCCCAGCAGAAGGCCATATTCCTGCTACCAAGGACACCTCCTTAGCCATAGGGCTACCAGATGCCTGATCATTGCGTTGGTTGAGAGTTTGAGCTTTCTGTATCTACAGAATATGGGACTACATGAAAAAAGACCTGAGGTTGAATGGAAGAAGGGGTGACTCCAAATCAAGTCTGAAAGCGAGTGAGATATCTGCATACCCCATATAATAGGGAATAGGGTGCTCTCTTTAAAAGTGAAACGGGAATTGGTTTATCATTTCTTACAATTTTGTATTTAGGAAACAAATTTAAAGAAAGATACACATTTTAAAATGGACTCTCCTAAGTACCCTGCATAATCATGAAAGGGAAATGAAAAGCTTTAAACAACACCATAAATCACAAGAAGAAAACAAATAGTTTGCTGAGACATTATGTATGTCATCTCATTCAATCCCAATATATAGCTCCAAGATGTTAGTAAATTTTCCCAATGCATGCAAGGAGTAAAGATAAAGAATGCTAACTTAACTCCAGTGACTCCGACGAGTGCTCGGAGTAGTACTTGGATTCTCCAGGGCACTGACATAGAAAACTGTAATTTCGTCTGCAGTTCAGTTTCTTCCTCAAACTCTCTGTACCTATCTCAGTGCACACAGGCCTGGGATACAAGTATTTCTTTTATTGATTTCTTATAGGTCTTCCTAATAAACTCTGAGCTTTCAGAGTCTTAAAATTTACATTCAGTAGACTTGAGAAAACTGCTTTTGAACAAAGACTCTGGGCATTAAGTTTTAGCTCAGAGTGCATTTCTACTTCCAAGATATAAATAGAGTACAACTTGTTTAATGCTGTCACAACCTAACGAACAATGGTGCATGACCAAATGCATTGCAGAAACAAACTGATTCTTTCAGCTGAGTATTAGCATCTTCAAAGAGGCTATTTATAGGATGTTTTAATTAAGTTGTGGATATTAAATTATGCAAAAAAATTTACTTTACCAAAATGCAATCTAAAATAGCCACTAAGATCAATTATAGTTATTCCTTTCTACTAAGTTGAGAGGTTTACCCAATCCAGATTTAAGTGGCCTTTATCATTTTTTTAAGTAGGAGTTTGTTCTGCATTGCTTAAAAATATATGGGTCATGAATAAAATATTTAAATGTTTGTGTGCAGTTTCATCCTTGCTAAATGCAAGAGTAGCTTTCATAAAACCAGCTCCTCTATCAGGCCGAGCTTTGGGCTTTTGATTAACTGCACTTATTTTACCTTGTTATTGCTGAATACAAAGAGTCAGTCTATCAATCCCATCTGGGAGGGGCTGTTTTATAAGACACCTATGATGCTATGCTACCTGCTGCCCAACAGAACCTCCATGAGGAGCTGCAGCAATTAATATTCCATTTCTGTGTCAATTGTTTTTAAAAGTTTTCTGCAAGGCAAAGTTTGCCCAAGAATTTTGTAAAACTGTGCAGAGGTCTGGAGTCGCTGGAGGCTACTACAAGAGGTTTGACACTGACCCCTGCACTGCAAAGGTAGTCAGAGCTGGCTGTTGCGACAGACATGGCCTCATGGAATAGCTTTCCTGTCTGGACTACCTGAGGCTAAATGTAATGAGGCAAGCACAAGCAAGGGATGAGCAGAATCAGAACACCAGCACAAAAAAATCAGAATGGTAAGCTTGTCAAAAAATCATTTGACATGAGCTGCTCCAGTTCTCTTTATAGAATCCAGGCCTTTAATAACATGTTATTGCTATTTTCTTTGGGTTATCAGTTTCATTATAGATAACTTGGAGTATATGAAAAAATACAAATAATAACTATTTAACATGCCTGTAACATTATTCAGAGCACATTCTTGCTCATGTCTAATCTGTTTTTAAACTCTATTGTCCTGGTGCGAGTAGAAAGAATAACAACATACTTATTCCAGGATTTAACCTCAAGAACTTATGAATCCTAACTCTACTATTCCTTGCCTGTTACAAAACCCAGTTGCTGTTTTCAAATACAACGCTAAGTTTATCTCCTCTGACTCCATCTGATTCCATTCATGGAAACCTTTTTCAACCATCTGTTCAGAGGGTTGTTTTTTCTTCACCTTCTCTAAGTCATCAAATTGCTGTCCTTCTTCCTTTGTGGAAAAAAAAAAAACGAAGTGGCACAAAGCAATGTCAGGTGAGTAAAGTATGAGCAGCAGGAGAGGCATGCTGTTTGTTGCCAAAGACTGGTGAACTGTGGTGGCTGCGTAAACAGGTGCACTGCAGTGGTGGTTAACCAGTCCCCAGTGACAAATCAGACTTTTTGTCACACCCCTTTACACAAGCTTTTCAGAACCTCTAAATAGAACGCTTGATTAATAGTCTGACCTGGTGAAACAAACTCCAAATGCACTATGAATCAACATTTTGGTGTTGGGAAGTTGAAGGATGTCTAGAATGAGGTTTGTCACCAATGGCATTTCACCTATTTTGAAACTAGAAAACCACCCATACACTTGAGTTTATCCCATATCATTGTTCCTGTGAGCCATGTTCAACATTATAGTAGTTTCTATGACATTATTCCCAAGCAGGGAACAAAATTTCAGAGCTTCACACTGTTTTCTCATATCGATCCTCAAAAAAAACAAGTTTCAAGTAAAATTGCTTTTATAAGCATATTCGCTATGACCAGAAAGAACCTACCCAGGTGACACCATTGGGGGACACTGACTCACATCAAGTTGCTTGATGTTCACCTAGCAGGAAAAATGCATTTTATGAAAGTTCCACTCCACCCAGTGCAATTTCATTTTCAAGGGGGTACCCCCACATATATTCACATATATAGTAATCATATATGTGTGTAAATATCTATATGTATACATACACATATATACAAAATTTTAAAAAACTTTTCACTGAGTTATAATATACATAGATATGAATTATGTTAGTCTGGGTAGACTAAAGAAACAAATTCATAGAGAATCATATGAATAAGAATGAGTTTTATATACAAGAGCAATTCAACATTGAGAAAACATCCCAACCCAATCCAAATCAAGTTCATAAGTACGATATTAGCCCATATGTCTGATACCAATCTATAAAGTCCTCTTCAGACTCACAGAACACATACACTGAAGCTGAATGCAGAAAGATCACAGGGGGGTGGGTTAGAAGTCTTCTGGAACCAGTGGCTTTGGAAACATCTCAGCACTGGCAAAGGAAGCCACATAGCTTCTCTGGCTCCAGAGGTCTGGTTGCATCAAGAGATGTCCATGTGGCTTCTCCAGCTCCCAGGGCATAGAACCATGTGTCTTGTCAAGAGTGTGTCTCTCAAGGGGTGAGTCAAGAGATACAGTGTCCCTCACCTCCAAGGAGAAAAAAAAGGAGTTCTCTGTATTCTCAGAAGGCCATGTCCACACAGAGGCCTCCTTGACTATGACCCGATTGACAGAATAGACTTCACTCTATCACTCTTTATCCTCTCCAGTCCCAAACTGACACCAGGTTATGTAACTACCACAGGCATGTGCGCATATGCACACAATCGTGTATACATGTGTGCACATGCATGTGCAAGAGGAAGAGATACATATGTCAAGGAAATGGTTCACCTGGTTGCAAAAAATAGCAAGATCCCAATTCAAGATGGGGTCAAACTGGAAGCTTCTCCTGACTCATTAATTCAAGATAGGCCAGGAAGATATCAGGCTTTTGACTCACAGATTGCAGAGAACAGTGAATTCCAAGATTGGCAGGTCAAAATGGAAGTGCTGACTCACAGTTTCAAGAACACCCAAAATTCGCAATCAGATGAGAACAAGCTATCTACAAGATCCTCAGCAAGCAAGTGAGCTTTGCCCCAAAGTCCAAATATATCTTAAATACAGATCACAATCTTGAAAACTTTCCCCTTTCAAGTGACTGAATGATCACATCATGGATAAGGTCTCATCAATACATAACTACCTAACCTTCTAAGAATCAAAATCAAACTCAACGCTGACTTATATTAGCCCTAGGGTGGACACTAGAACTGACCATCTAGGTCAGTGGTTCTCAATCTTCTTAAAGCTGCGACCCTTTAATACAGTTTCTCGTGTTATGGTGAAATCCAACCATAAAATTATTTTTGTTGCCACTTCATAACTGTAATTTTGCTACTGTTTTGAAATGAACAACTCCTGTGAAAAGATCATTTGACCCCCAGATAAGTCATGACCCACAGGTTGAGAACCACTACACTAGGTTTCCAAAGTGTAACTATAGGGGAACAGAAAACTGCATCTTTCTCTCAGGAGGTGGGTGATGGTTTTTCAACTGCTGACTTTGAGGCTAGCAGCCCAACATGTAACCACTACACCATCAGGGCTCCTTACTAAGAATAAAAGCCCAGCCAAGCTGACACACAACATTAACCATCACAGATGGGAAGAATCTAGAAGAAAAGAACAAAGTGTATTTCAAGAAGCAGCAGCAAGTATCAAGGCTCTGAATTGGGAGATGTCAAGTGTACTGCATTCCTTCTGTCAATAAATATTGAGAACTGCTGATAGTTCTATGCCTGCAATGAAAAATACAGCCAAAATGACCTTTGTTTTCATGTAGTTTCCTCTTTAATGAAAGAGACAGATTATAAAGTAATTATATAAATAATTATTTATTCACAATTGTGAGTGCTATAATGTAGTTCCCCTGCAGAGAGAAAAAATTTTTAGTATAACTGGTATTCTTTGTGCTGAACATTTGAACTTTAGTGGTCCTGGGAAAATATGCAGAGGAGAGGGTTTGCTATATGAAGTTTGTTTCGGGCTTTGTTTTGATTTCTGGTAAAAAGCCTGGTTATAGAAATATTATTGCAGAGAAAGACCCCACAAAGAGATATGCAATGTGATGTTTTTTTTGATGTAAAACTATCCTCTTGAAAGTGCTGCTATCCTTTCACCATGTCTATAGTTGTTCTATGAACATCTACCAGCACTCTGAGCAACAGTTTTGACAGTGCCAGGCTTGTTTCCTGGTGACCTAGTGAGCTCAACTAAAGTAGACTATGAGATCCAGGGGAGACACCAGGAAACTTCATAAGACACACATCTATATTTTTTAGAAGAAATGAGATTTCATAATAATTGAATCATTGGCAATCCATAACCAAACCAATCATACATGTTTCTAGAGACTCTTCAACCACTAGGGTTGGGATGTATCCATTCTCCTCAAATCCTTTTTAGGAACTCCAGTAGCCCAGACAAATAGAACAATGTCTCTGGGTTTGAAAATCATTTTCCAAATATAAACCCGAGATAAATAAGTAATTGTCAATAAAGTAAAATGAGATTTTGTTCTTTTAGAAGAAAATTAATTTAGACATCCAAGTAGCTACCAACTATCCTTCAATTATATCTTACCCTATTTGAGATGAGTGTAAGTAGGCCAAGTTCTCAAGGAGTTTGCTCAACTGTTTCTAAAGGGAAAATATAGAATTTAAACCCTAATCACCTTAAGGATTCTCTATTGCCAAAACAATAATGCTATAAAAACACAAATAATAATTATTGAGCAATTGGTGTCAAATACAGATTTGGAAATTTATTATATGTTGTCTCTAATTATGAAAACAAGCCTACAATTAGTCATTTATTACAATTCCTATTACAAGTGAGGAAAGTGACTCAAAGAGATATTCAAGTGTGACAGGGAGGGAATAGAAAATTCAATAAGTTTCTTCTTGACTCTAAAGCTTCTGTGCCCTTAATACATGATAAGGTTCTTCCTTAAATACTGGATGCAGAGTTGACAGGAAAGATGCTAAATTATAGGTAGTCTCTGAATCATAATGTGGTCCAGTACCAAGGATGCTGTCATAAATCAATTCTGTTGTAAGATGAATATCACATCATTTTTTCCATTACTATTGTCATTTATTATAAGTATCTTTATAAAACATATCATTTGTCTTAGGAGTTGTAAATTGTACATATAAATTTAACTAATGTTAACTAATGTACTTTAATACACACACATATATATATATCCATCAAGGATACACAAGATATAAAAATTTACTCAAAGGATAAGTAGAAGTAGATTACATAGTCATCTCATCAGTGGTAGTAAGAACTCTACTTGTTTAATGTTCTGCAACATCTGTATTATCCTTGGGAATTGGGGTGGTATATCTAGCAAAAAAAAAATCAGTGACAGCTCTATGTATAATCTTTTTCTATTTTTCTTCCTATACTTATATTTCTTGTTAACAACTCACTGTTACCTACATCTTCCTGTTGACCTTAGCAAAGTGATTAGCATTTGTGTTAATGTTTGCAAGCAACTGAAGTCACTGACTTAGTTTAGAAAGTTAAATCTAGATGGCAGTGTTTTGAACAGGAAATTGTAAACGTGAACCTCTCTAAGTAGGCACCTGAAAAGAATCACATCAAAAATTGCATGTTCTAACACTACATGTAGTGTATCACAATATTGCTAACAATAAGATGTATATACAAACAAAACAGGGTTGTCATAGAGGTGGTTCATCATAACTCATACATATCATGCTCATATATATTCAGTATCTGTATAATGAAAAGCTCATGTGATGCCAAAACATGCAAGAGATTTACTGTTACTGATTATCCACAATCAGTAAGGTTCTGGCAGATTTCTCTTTCTTACAAACTATGTCTCCCTTCATCACCACCTCTATAATATCCACCACTTCCACTGTACCTGCTTGAGTCAATACCATGCACACTAACCTTGGTGGACAGAAGAATCTACTACACTAAGATTTTATAAAAGCTGAAACATGCCTACTATCTCTTACCTACAAGAACTTTAAAAAGATGTCCACAAATATGAATATTCCAGAGAAATGAGGTTTATTCTTTGTAATATTTTAAGCATTTAAAACATTTCTAATTTTTCAGTAGTCACAGTTAGAAGGCACAGAAGTAATTGTAGCAACTTCTCCAAAAAAGTTTTGGATATAATTTTAGGTGTCTTTTTTTAATGTTGACTCATTATCCATATCCATTAACACCAATTAACATAGTTTATAACTCACCAATACCATATCACTGAATTTATCTCATAGAAATTGTTTGTGCTTGCTTTTAATGCTTGTTTTTTATCTCACTTTTGGCTGCCACTTCTCATGTCTACTAATACATGTTGTTTTAGGAATTCCTTTCCCTAAATCCTCTTCACCTGCACTAATTACTTGAATCTTTTAATAGGCTACAAATTAAGAGGCATGTCAATTACTAATATTTTAAATCTTCCAGAAATATGACTTTGTGGCTCTCATATATTCAAAGAATTTCTCTGAAAAAATATTAAGAAATTAAGTCTAGTCACAGAATAGGTGCTCAGTAAACAGAAATGTTGAATTACCACAATTCAATACCATTTCATTTTGTTATTTTTGAGAATTCTCAATTCATATCACATAATTGAAGTTGATATACATCTTGTCTCTAAATAAGTAAAATGTAATTAAGTAAATATAGCTAAAACTTCTTTAAGTATGTGTCAGCAAGAACAAATACTTTATTTTTCTAGGGAATATTTTAAGGCTTAGAAATAGAAACCTTTGATTAGAAAATGCATCAGTACTGCCAATTTACCATTTCGGTTTCTAATTCGTTTACAAGTGGTTGAAGTACCACATTCCAGGAACATACTCCTCTATAAACCTGGGGAAAATAATCCTGTTATGTACAGTTCTAACACTGAAGAAGCCCGGGGAAAATATTTTATTGCAATTCCTACAGCAAAGAATAAAATCAACAAAAGAAAGTTAGAGCCTTCCACCACCTTAAAGAACACTTTTGGCTACAATTCCTTTAGTTCTAATCACAGAATTTAATTAAACTTTTAAATCGTTTTATAATTCTCCTTACACAGTGACTGGCTATGTGATTTTATCCTCCATGGGTCATATAATCTAGAAAGTTCAATAGTCATGAGAAGGAAGATTTTACAATGTGCTGCCATGGCTGCCAGTATGGTTTGCAAATAGTGCACTACATAGAATCCAACTGGTCCCTTCACTGACAGCAAGCATAGTTACTAAAGAAACATGTGTCTGTCCTAAATTCGTCATTTACTACAGCAGACCCAAGAGCAAACATTTTCCAAAAAAAGATAGTGAATAAAATCAGAAAGAGAACCAGCATGGAAACCCAAAGAACTTGACTTGACTCTCCTATGAACTAGTTCTGTGATGCCAATGAAGACATTCACTTTTCTGAGATTATGTTTTCTCAGCTTTCAAATGAAGTAAGATTACCACCCCTGCTCAAAGTAAATGTAAGCTCTACAAAGAGTGAATGTAAATTCTAGAAGGATATTTTAATTGTTTTCCAGAACTGTACTCACCAGAGAGCTTTAATGACGTTATGACACAGGTGGGTCAGGAAGGTGGGTGCTCTTCAGACTATTCTTTGGCCTAATCAGGTTGGCCTAAATAAAGTAGGTGGATGATGTTATCAGGAAGCCTAGAAAAGTACTAGTGCTATTCTCAATAGAAAGCCAACACTTTATTTTAGCAAGTGGAATGTGTTAATTATAAACATAAAAATAAACCAATCAAAAATTATTTCCATAATAAAAGCACTCAGAAAATTGGAAGTAGAAGATAATTCCCTTAACCCAATTAAGGGAATTTATGTAAACCCCATCATTATAAGTAGAGAAAATATTGACTTTTTAACAGATTTTATCTTGCTAGGATCCAGAATTAATATGTGGAGACAGCAGTCAAGAGGTAGAAAACAAGTAAACAACAACAACAACAACAAAAAGACACTGCATTGAGTAAATCTGATGCATTAGCTCTATTTAAAACGTTGGAAAGTCACCCCGCTTTCTCTTACCACCCCCCCCCACTGCCCCACCTACCCTTTATGCTCCTGGTATGGCTACTCTCAATATTGGTCTTGAGGGGTTTATCTGTCTTGGATTCTCTGTATTTTCAGCATTGTACATGCTCTGGTCTAGCCAGATTTGTAAGGTAGAATTGGGGTCATGATAATGGTGGGGGGGAGGGTAGGAATGGAAGCATTAAAGAACTACAGGAAAGTTGCATGTTTCATCAGTGCTATACTGCACCCTGACTGGTTTGTCATTTCCCTGTGACCCTCTGTAAGGGAATGTCCAGTTGCTTACAGATAGGCTTTTGGTTTCCATTCCACACTCCCTCACATTCACAATGATATGATTTTTTTGTTCTGTGATTCCTCATACCCGATCTTAGTGACACCACATGATCACACAGGCTGGTGGACTTCTTCCATGTAGACTTTGTTGCTTCTGAGATAGATGGCTGCTTGTTTACCTTCAAGCCTTTAAGACACCAGTCAATGCTATATCTTTTGGTAGCCAGGTACTATCAACTTTCTTCACCACATTTTCTTATGCACTCACTTTGCCTTCTGTGATCATATTGGAAAAGTGAGCATCATGGAATGCCAGCTTAATTAAAAAAAGTATCCTTGCATTGAGGGAGTATTTGAGCAGAGGCCCCCTGTCCAACTGATATAACCCCAAGGGAATGGACAACAGAAAAGTGGATGAAGGGAGATATCAGTCAGTGTAAGATATATATATATATATAGATAGATAGATATAGATATACCTACATACATATATGTAGGTATATATCAATATTCATGAGGACAGGAGGGGGAGGGGAAATGAGAAGCTGATACCAAGGGCTCAAGTAGAAAGAAAATGTTTAGAAAATGATGATGGCAACAAATGTACAAATGTGCCTAACACAATGGATGGATGGATGGATGGATGGATGGATGGATGGATGGTGAAAAGAGTTATATGAGCCTCCAATAACATGATTTTTTTTAAAGTGTTGGAAGACAATGCTATTACTTTGAAAAGTGAGATGCATCCATCCCAAGTCATGGTATTTTCCATTGTTCATTATGAATGTGAAAGTGGGACATCGACTAAGGAAGCCAAAGAAGAATCGATGCATTTGAATTGTGGTGCTGTAGCAGAATACTGAAAGCACCATGGACTGACAGAATAATAAATAAATGTGTCTCAGAAGAAGTACAGCTGAAATGATCTTGAGAAACAAGAATGGCAAGGCTTCATCTCATGTACTTTGGACATGTTATCAGGAGAAACCAATGCCCGGAATGGTCATAATATTTGATAAAGTAGGGGGACAGTGAAAAAGAGCAAGACCCTTGACAAAATAGATTGACACAGGGGTCCATAAATGGACCGGAACATAACAACTGTTGTGTGGGTGGCACAGAGCTGGGCAGTGAATGTCTTCTATTGTTCATCAGTTCTCTATAGTGGCTTAACAGCACCTAACAGCAAAAACAACAAAAATAGCCAACTTAAAAATTAAATGAAATAACAATCCCATGTGCAATAGTATCAGGAAGAATGAGATACTTCGAAATAGACTTTACAACATAAGGGTGAAACATGTCTGAAAGCTGAAAATCATTCTAAAAAAATTATAGAAGTTATTAATAAAAGGTCTGGAGATTTATTGACAGCTATATTCTTCAAATGATCTAAAGCAGTGGTTTTTAACCTTCTTAATGACATGATCCCAACAACTCCTCCTGTTGGGGTGACTCCGCACCCAGAAGATTATTTTCATTGCTACTTCATAACTGGAATTTGCTACTGTTATGAAGTAGACAACCCCTGTAAAAGGATCATCCAACTCCCAAAGGGGTCATGACCCACAGGTTAAGAACCACTGATGTAAAGATTCAACACAGACATTTTTGTACAAATTGCAACATTAATTTTAAAATTCATTTAGAATTGTTCCATGTGTTCTGCTGCATCACCTCTGCAGTGATCAAGGACCAGATTATAGAATCTACAGAGCTACTCTGGATTTGAACCACTAACCTTTTCATGAGCAGGTGAAAGCTTAACCATTGAGCTTCTAGAATGACATGGAGTACCAGTCATGCTTCAACAAAGCAATAGTAAAAAAATAACAATGATATAACATAGCATTGTTTTAATACCATAAGAGGAATAAACATAATTCTATATCTATGGATTTCATTATTCTATAACCCTGACAATGTAGTGGGTTATGTATCAACCTGCTGTTAATCTCAAAGCTGACATTTCAAACCCTTCAGTCACTCTGAGGAAAAAAGGTAAGGCAGTCCTTCACCATCAAGATTGACAGTCCTAAAAACTCTCAAAGCAGAAGTTCTACTTTTTTTCACTAGCCTCCGTGGGTCAAAACCAACTTGATGCCAGTTTTCTTAAATGTTCTGGGTGTGTATGTATGTATGTATATATATACACACACACACACATACACCATAGAGACATACACATATATATATATATACCTATAAATATAAGACTTTTGTGACTGCATTTTTTTTCATTTCACTTTATTCTATGGGGAGAGGATTCCTGCGGAAATAGTTTAAAAGTTGGTATGTTAGCATTTGTTTTCCCTTTTGACCCATTTTTCAAGTTTTCTATTCTCTATTACCTTCTGCTTCCATTAGGGTCCTATTTTTTGGGGGGGGTGGGAGACATCAATGCCTCTGGTGGTCATGGAAGCTACCCAGCCTTGCTCCTCGAGGAGCCACTGCTGGCTTTGAACCACCAAGCCCACAGGCCGCAGTCCCGCACTCAACCACTACACCACCGGGGCTCAGCCCGCGGGTTATGTTTTATTTTGCTGTTTGAAAATTTTGTATAATTTTCTTCATATGAAATCCAGGATGGGTAAATTTATAGAGACACAAACTAATTAATATTTCCTTTTTAAAATCATTTTATTGGGGGCTTATACATCATTTTTCACAATACATAAATACATATATTGTGCCACACTTCTTCACATGTCTGCTGATGTCATCATTCTCCGAACCCCCACTTTTCCACTTGAGCTCTTGACATCAGCTTCTCATCTTTTCCCCTCCATCCTTGTTCCCCACTCCCACCAACCCTCAATACTTGATAAATTTATATGGTTTTGTTATAATTTACACTGCCCAATGTCTCCCCTCAACCTCTCCACCAAAAAGTCTGTCCTCCCAGTAGGAGGTAATGTGTAGATCCCCATAGTTGGCTCCCCTCTTTACCCCACCTTTCCTCTACCCATCCAGTAGTTCCACTCTTGCTACTGAACCCAAGAGGTTCATTTGTCCTGGGGGAGGTTGGGCTTAGTGAAGAGCTAACAATGAAGAAATAAAGAAACCTTTCTTAAATTGATTGTGGTGACAAATTGTACAACTTCTTTTAATATTTTACATAGCATACATATTGATTAATTTAAAATAAAGCCATTTTTAAAAAGAGGATGGAAGCAAATGAGAGATTTATGGAGCAATATGGGAAGCTTGATTCAATTAAGCTAAAATGTATATACAATATATAAGGGCACATTTTTAAAATGCTACAAAATGAAACTGTGATTTTAAAAAATATCAAAATGTGAAGAAAAACCTTTCTGTATTGTGTCAGATCTTAATTGAGTTGAAAAAAGAGAGAGAGGAAGTAAGAAGTGGTAGATTAATGCTGAGGTCTAAAATTGGAGTTATCCAAAGAGGAAATTTCAGGGAACTATTGGCAATATATTTTACTTATATCAGCTTTTACCTTTTTTTCACACATTATCCTTCCATTTAGCTTTTCAGAATTTGCCAGCAAACTCAACATTGAAAGCTCCATCTCCCTGCATGCTGGGTGTACCTGTCTATGTCTTCTGACGATGTGTGCTGCATAGTTTGTAGTGTGTGCTCACTAGGAATACCTACTCAACTCTCTCATGAACCAACAGCTTCTCTGAAAATTACCTAGGGTTCCCCCTCTGGGCACGTTTGAAAACCATTGAAACAAAATTAATTTAAGTATGACCACTGTAATCCTCACATGTAGATTGTAGACCAAGATAAATGCAAAGAAGTGAAGGGGGTAAAGGAGAGGAAAAAGAAGGATGTGTCCACTGCTTCATCCACTGTTCCTCATATTTTCCTTTATTTAGAAGCCATGGCGACAGCAAAACAAACTGGTAACAGAGCCATTCCACACAGCTCACATTTCTTAAATGGTATTGTACTGTTTCTGAAAAGGTTTTCTCTCTGGAGTCTTTGCTTACCTGAAACCCACCACCCCCATGCACCCAATTCCAGTGCACACCGATTTAAAGCTCTGTCCTCCGCAATACTGTATAATTTTCTTCAAATGTGGTCAATTGATAATGCCAAGTGTTCGTTCCATAAGAACACTACTGATGGCAGGAATGCGCTGCCTCAACGAACAAGATTTCTCCGCAGTGTTTGGAAAGAAAATCCTCGAAGCAATCCACGGGGTCATTTCCCAGCAGCAACGTTAGCCCAGCAGGTACTGTGCTCATAGAAAAGCTAGAAACACCAAGAGAGCAAACAGTACACTATTTTATGACTGGGTTGGATGTTGCTAAGTGCCATGGTGTGGGTATTTAATGTGGACTGTAGGCAAAATTAGGCCATGCAATAAACTCTGCCGGGGGGTGGGGGATTTGGAAAGAAGTTACAAAGATGTGTGTGTGTGTGTGTATGTTTGTGTAGCATAAAACCATAAGGACTATTATGGAGAGCGTATACATATGGTATATTAACTGATTTCAATTAAAGTGAATGATCCCAACTGTGGGATGTGAGACGGTCTGGGAGAACATACTGAAACAATTAACGGTTTTAAAAGAACATCTCTGGTTTCTTTGAGGAGCGTCTGTGTTTATTGATTTTCTATAAAAGAGAAAAATTACTTTCATAATCTAGAGAGACATGGTGGGGAAACGGTAAGATGTTTTTAAATGAAAAAGGGTACCCAGCCTTTGGAAAATGGTCTTAATATTACACAGAATACAAACATCTCTTGCTAATATGACACTCCTAAATCATTAGTTCCTGTCTGCCAGAGAACATGTTCTTTTTGTTTTAATAATCTAATTTTAATAGTTTTATTAGTACTTCCACAGATAATACAACCATATCAAGAAGAGTTGTACAACCATTACTACAATCAATTTGAGAAGTTTCCTCTTCCTAATATATATTGTTATTAGTGTAATTATTTTTTAACTAAGTCAAAAATATACACAAAACATTCTGCAGTTCAACAAAATTCTGCATGTATAATTCAGTGCCATTGATAGAACAAGTTCTTTTCAAGAGATGCAACATTTCTTCTTCCAAACCTTGACAAGTTTTATATTAACTCTTGAAAGTTTTCCTGTGCCAACCTGAATCACTTTCTGAAGAAAGAACCCAAATGAATAATTGTCTTTTTCTTTTTTCTTTAAAAAAATACATTTTATTGGGGGCTCATACAACTCTTACTTACATAAGTCCATTATGTGTCAGGCACATTTGTACCTCCGGTGCCCTCATGATTCTCAAAACATTTCCTTTCTATTTAAGTCCTTGGCATTGGCCCCTCATTTTTCCCCTCCCTTCTGCTCCTCCCTCCCTCATAAACCCTTGATAATTTATCAATTATTATTACTTTGTCATATCTTACACTGTCCAATGCCTACCTTCACCCACTTCCCTGTTGTCTGTACTCCAGAGAAGAGGTTATACGTAGATCTTTATAATCGGTTTCCCCTTTATATCCCACCTTTCCTCCACCCTCCCAGTCATGCCACCCTTATCACCGGTACTGAAGGGATCAACTGTCCTGGATTCCCTATGTCTCTGGCTCCTATGTCTCTGGTACCCATGTACCTCCTCTGTTCTAGCCAGATTTGTAAGGAAGAATTGGGAACATGATGGTGGGGAGGAGGATACATTGAAGAACTAGAGGAAAGTTGTATGCAGTGTATCATTGCTATACTGCACCCTAACTGGTTCATCTCTTCACTTGGACCTCTCTGTAAGGGGAAGTCCATTACCTACAGATGGGCTTTGTGTCCCCAAACTGTACTCCCTCTTCATTACAATAATATAATTTTTAGTTATGTAATGCCTGATTTCTGATCCCTTTGATACCTCCTGATCACACAGGCTGGTGTACATCTTCCATGTGGGCTTTGTTGTTTGTGAGTTAAATGACCACTTGTTTACCTTCAAGATTTTAAGACCCCAGATGCTACATTGTTTGATAGCTGGGAACCTGATAGTCTGTCATCATTGGCATTCATCACCACATTTGCTTATGCACACATTTGTCTTCAGCTAACGTGTTGGGAAGTTGAGCATCATGGAATGCCAGTTTAATAGAACAAAGTGTTTATGCATTGAAGAAGGACTTGAGTGGAGGTTCAATTTCCATCTGCTGCCTTAATACAGAACCTAATTTTCATTTTAATCTTCTTCCTTGTTATTTTATCCTCATTCTATCCCATTCTCTTCTATAATGCCCTTTCTGATTTAATTATTTCATCCTACTGTTGACCAAGCAATTACTAGCAAGAGCAGGTTTTGTCTATTGCCACTCCTCAGCTTATATAAGTCTTAAGTTTTCTATTAATAATTGTCTAAATTCATATAACATGTAAATTGCTGAACTAACATTTTAACAAAATATCATTCAATCCTAAAGTATTAACTCTTAGTTATTACCAAATATATCTTTTGTCTTAAAAAATTCATTTTGAGTCAACTTTTCATTCTGAAATGTCTTAACTTTTTCTATAGAATACTATTACAGCATGTCACATCATCCATTATAATGATTATTTATTTATGTGTATACTCCATTCTACTACATATTAAGAAGTCCAAAAATTAGTTATAACTCATAATCTGTACTCAGATATGTTTCTTCAATGTGTAAATTTGGGTTGATATATTCAGAGTGCAGTGCTTCAGTTTGCAAATTCTTGTATGATTCTTAGAAAATATGTCATATCTATTTTTGGGTGACTATCGTATAACAATTTAATATTCTAAAAGCTACAGAACAACAGAACCTAGTATTCAACTTGGCTTTCAAAAATTCCTAGCATCATTCGTTAATTTTCAGTAATTAATGGGTATTAAATAGGAAACGTTAGCAGTATAATAGGAGTCCTGGTGGCCTGGTGTCTAAGTGTTAGGTTACAATCCCATGGTGGACAGTTCACAGCCACCAGGAGCTCTGAGGGAGCAAAACTGGATCTCTGAAACTCACAGGTTGTCATCATGAGTCAGGACTGACTCCATGGCAGAGAAATTTTTGTTTGCTTGTTTGAATGGTGTAGTGGGTTCAGCGTCCGGCTGCTAACTGCAAGCTTGAAAGCAGTGGAGGGTCCCGGGGGGCAAGGAGCGGCTTCCCATTCCTGTAAAGGTTTGCACTCACAGACACCCCCAGGAACAACCTACGGTGTCCTATGAGGCCGCTCTTAGTTGGAATCAAAGCAATGACAGGTAGAGATTTTTTGTTTTGTTTCGTTTTATTTTTAAGGGTATAAAAAATGCAGAGAATTTTACTACAAGACTATATATATTATGTATGTCTAGTAAAAAAAATCACAAATTGTAGTCCTTTTCAGATAATGCCCACCAAAGAAGAATTTTCTTTGGGAATATTCCTGAAAGTAATCAAAACTACACATATTTCTTGGCCAGAGTGTCTGGAGGCATGCCCTAAGTCTTAGCAAACACTCAAGCCAACTAAAGTATATCAACTCCATCGCTCTTTACCTCCAATATGCCAGAAGCTAATTCTTAGTCTAGTTTACCAAGATTCAGAGATCTGCTTGTCTTCACTCAAGACAAGAACCTATGGGCATTTTTTAATATGTCAGTGGCAGGTCCAAGCAGTGTTGGATAACTCAATAAGCAAGTTAAGTATGGGGTTATTGGTGTTCATATATTAACCTGTAGTGAATAATTTCACAATTTTCAACCACATCAATGATTCTGCTTCTATATAGAGATGGGACCTGTCTCTTTCCCAATTCCATAGCTCCTCCCTACATAATCAAAATCTCTTTTCAAAATTACAATCTCTGGAAAACTAGGAGTTCCCCATAAACAAAATAAACATGAGCCTACTTACTAATTCATGGTGAAAATTTCCATAGGCTTCACCACATCATCACCTGTTCTTTTTGTTTTTGGACTATGCCCCTCACCACTCAGGCAACCAGTGTGGCCATGTTCATGGTCATACAAATCAAAGAGACATACAGCTCAATTCAGTGTAAAGTTTAGGAATGAGGGTGTGATTCCAGTGTTTGGTGTAGCTATACAGTGAGAGATTAGCAATTAAACATTAAAACTGCCACTGTTCTCGCTAGAAAATATATTTCATTTATAGCTGTTCAGAAATTATAATTATGTTCATATTTCTGTGTAATTACTGGGCAAACAATTTCTTATCAGTTTGTACCCCAATCTGTACATTATAGCTCTGGCTAAGAGAAAAAAAAACATTTCAAAATCCTCTCATCACATCCATTTTCACAAAGCTGTTCTGTTAGCCTAGGTAGACTAGAGAAACAAATTCAAGAATACTCAGAATACTCACATGAGTATATACAATAACAATTGAATATTGAAAAAACATCTCAGCACAGTCCAGATCAAGTCCCTCAGTCCAATACAAGCCCATATGTCTGGTGAACTTACATCGGTAGAACAATATATTCATAGGAATATGTTCATAGGATTAAGGTGTGGGTGATCATGTATATATAGGATACTTTTGTGTTGTTCACTTATAGAATATCATGTTTAAATGAAGCTTTGGCCCGTATTGAATTGTAAGCATTTTAGCTGTATCCTTTTAAGTACAGAAATAATTTAAAAATTTTTCTGTTTCAAAATTATACATGGGCAAAGAGTTTTGTTAAACTGTCAAATTGACAAGGAGTGGTCTGTAGTAGTTACACAATCTGTTGTCAATTTGAGACTTAATCGTAAAGGAATGGAGTCTATCTTATCGATCAGGTCGCAATTTGATTATCTCATTTGGAGTGCTCAGGGGAAAATAGCAAGCAGGAGGTGGGATACACGCTCATTCCCTGCAAGATATTCTCTTTGTGTAGACACATGGAGCTACGTTAGAGTCCTGGAACAGAAGGAGCCACATAGAAAGCCCTGCTAGTGCTGAGATGCTTCCACTGCCACTGGATTCATAAGGTTTTCCACCCACTAATCTGTGGTCTTCCTGAATTCAGAGTCATTGCATGAGTCTGAAGAGGAATTTATAGATTGGTATCAGACAAACACATGAGCTAATATCAGACTTATGGACATCTGGACTGGACTGGGAAGCTTACTCCATGTTAAATTGCTCTCGTATATAAATCTCTTTCTCATACATATATGCGAGTCTATGAATTTGTGTCTCTGGTCCAGTCAAACTAACACAGGGGTGGAGTAACACATGAGAGAGCAGAAAAGAGAGCATTCAGAAAGAGACTAAACAAATAGCTGTAGAAGTTGTTTTCAAGGTAATATGTAACAGTTGACTAATTTGTAAAGCAATGGAGAGAGAGGTCTCTTAGGAAAACTAATTGTAGGTATTTTGCACTTAAAATGCACACACAAAGACTAGGACTTTCCCCCACAGTGAGCAATAAAACCCAATACATAAGCATGCAATCATTCTAGAAGAGACACGCAAGAACAAAGGGGCGGGGCAGGGATGTAGGATAGCACGGAGAGAGTCAGCTTCACTTGAAAATGCAGGAAAAGAACAGAGGCTGTCCATTTACTGTACATGTAAGCTTTCTGTTATTTATAACATGTGTCAGCCCATGGAGGACTTGAAACAGTCGAGATAGTCACTAGTTTCTGGGAGATCAAAAAAGGAGAGTGAAAATATCAGAACAACTTTATATTTATATTTAAAGGACACACATACTTCTCATTCTTTAATGAGTTTAGTCACCATCATATAATCATTTGGTCATATTTTTAACCCAAATTCCAATATATCAGCTGTTTACTTTTGTCCAAGATTTGTATTCATTATACTGATTCCAGTGAGAACTCCAAAAATGTTGCTGATGGAGTATATTAGTTAATGATTCTGTTTTGTTTTCCATGGTGAACAAATAAATAAAATATATGCTGAAACAAAAGTACCACAAAATAAAATCTAGCTAATTTGATAAGTAAAGGTTACTAATTATTAGCAGATTGTTGGGACATTTTTCCAAGATCAAAGAAACATAAGAAGGATATATTTTAAGTAAGTCATATCTCAGAATCTAAAGTTCAAAGAACACTTTCAAAGTATTGCTATTCATATGATTTAATATGGATGGCTATGAATTTGGTGGCCTCTAGAACAAATTTTAAAATAGCAAGAGAGAGAATTCAATTAGCTCAGCTGGGATAAGAGTCGGACAGTCATGGCCAGGGTCAAGTTCACATAACAAAAGTCTGGTTTCTGAAAGCCTACGGTGGCTGCAATATGCACTGTACAGCTCCTGCAGAAACCTTATGCTCCACTCAGCTCATTGCCATCAAGTCTACTTGGACCTATGGCAACCCTATAGGACAAGCCTGCATTGCTCTGTGAGCATCTGAAACAGTAACTCTTTACAGAAGGAGATGCTCCACCAGGAAATATAAAAACTTTTCATAAAAGGCAAAAGCAATGCATACAGTAGTCAAAAAGTCATAATCACTGATTCAATTCCAAGTCATAACCACATTATAGAAAAAGAATTACCTCTATAGATTTTTGAAATAAATGTTCTTTAATACAGATGGCATAGGTTTTATTAATCATTTTCAATATGGTGTCACAGGTAGAAGTACAATTCCGACCTCCTTCTTTGCCTGTTAACTTTAAACACAGTTTCTGTACACACATCTGTTCTCCTTTTCATTTATACATTCTGCCAAATATTAATTATCTTTTACAAAAATAATTAATTAAAGGGGTTGCTTTCTGATTTTTTTTTCCAGGCTTCACCCTTCTTTCCTCAAGCAGTTGGTGATTTTTAATTAGCCATCAACCCAATACATAACCCACCACACCACAGGTCTCAATTCCATGGCAGAAGTAAGAAGAAATATACTTTTTCCCCCTTCCCCACCCCATTCAGTCTTTCTATAAATTTAATTTATCATTTATCATTAATTGGCAGTTATATATATATATATATATATATATATATATGTCATATCATCCCATAATTAAATCATGTCATGCAGAATTGTACAACTGCCATCACAATCAGTTTCCAAACATTCTTTTCTTCCAGGACTCCTGGACATAAAACAAAGACTCTGACTCTAATGCTCACACTTCTGACTTAAATCTTGAACACGTGCTTAGTCCTTCAGTGATGTACCACAGGAGAACCTCCCCAGAAGTCCTCAGAGTTCTGGCTCAAGTTCCAGATAATAATGCTGGGTAACTATCTTTAATATATTAGAGACAGAATTCAAATATTTTCACTTACATGCAATAAGATGGAACAGAGTAACTAAAATAGGAAAGTCATACTATTTTGGTGGAAGTTAACAGTATGAAGGAGGATTAGCTGCTGATAAGAAATTATGATCATTGATACAAACTCTCAGGTTTTATAAAATAGGCACAATTTATGTTCACATTTCATTTCCCTGTATTGGCATAACTGGAATACCCACCACAGTTGGGTTATTAAACTTTGCTGTGTTAAAATAATATTCTTCAAAGCACATGGTATTTTCTGAGAAAACATAAAAGGATCCATGAAGGTGAAAGTGAGAATCAACCATCTAAAATTATAAGGAAGGATCATTATTACTTTTTCCCAAGAAATCTGAAAGTTTTAAAGTAATTGACTAAGATTTTCAAAACAGGAATTAGCAGATTAAAGATTCACTTCATCAACAGGACTCCTACCATGTACATTTGTGTAAGGATAGCATTAGGGGCGGCTTGCCCCACAATCAAGATGATGGGTTCACATGTTTACATGTGGTGTAACACATGTGAAACTTTACTAGAGATGAGCAAGTAAGCATGTGCTTACCTTGCTTACAGTGTTTGCCAATCTTATCAGGGATGGTGAATTTGAAAAGACACTGATTCTGTAGGAAGATACTGTGGAGTTGGGAGAGAGACAGATGGCAGTCAGACCTAGAAGTACAATCTTTTGTGTCTTGACTACATGTGAAAATGTTCACTACAGATTTGTAAATAAGCCATTGGCTGCCTTGTTTGTTGAGTAATATGCCCCTGAATCATAAATATACAGGGAAGATCTAAGACCCTGAAGAGGGTCCTCAAACTTGAGGAATGAAGGCATAAGTATGAGAGGCATAAGTATGAGGTGATATTATCAGGAAACACATGAAAGGAGTAATACAAGAGGAAAGAGAATGATTAAAACTCATACTTTTTCTGGCATTTGCACAGTCCCTAAGCATGTACCCACTTCTGACCATCTGCTTACAAAAATGTAATAATTTTATTCTTGTTTGTATTGGGGGGGTTTGCTTTTTTTTTGGGGGGGTGGGCATCACTGCCTCTCATGGTCCTGGGTGCTACCCAGTGCTGCTACTGAGGGCCGCCGCAGAATTTGAAACACCAAGCCCGCGTGCCGCAGTCCCGCACTCAACCACTTATGCCACCAGGGCTCATCCCAATAATTTTATTCTTTTGCCTCTGTGCTTGCAGGCATGTCTCCAAAATAAAGCTACGTTACTTCCCCTTCAACAAAGGCTCCCTTTCCAAAAACAAACAAAAACCAAGGAAATAAACTTTATTCTGTTATACAACCTACATGAGAAGTAAACTCTTCTGGGCCTATTGTTTGAAACAATGTCCCAAGTCTTGCTTTGCCATGGCAATCCAGACAACTCCTTTCAGCAGCTCCTCCACAGCAGAGGACACTATTTGAGACATGCTGTGTGTCACCTTCACAGCGATGACTTGTTCCAATGGACACAGGTTATTTTATAACAGCCAAACTGTTGAGGCACATACAGTGTCAGAGGAAACAATGCTCTTTCCATCAGGTTATGCTTGTAAGAGAATATCATGCAAATTAACCACTTTCTCCATTTACTGCAGAGAAGAGAAGAGTGTACTAGAATGAGTGCAGAAAAGGAGAGGGAGGGTGTCTAGAACCTCTTCCTCGCTCTACAAAGGATGCCCTATTCTTCCTGTCTTTTACTCTCCGGTCTGAAACACAGTGATAATGGCATAAACATTACCTCCTTGTTTCTAAGGCATTTGAAAATTAGCCGATCAAAGATTCCACACAAACTCAGGGACTATCTTTATTCAAAGAAGACTTTACAAATCACAAATCACTATTAACCTATGAAAATGACAGAATGTAAGGAATCCTCTAAGGCATCTAAACCCAAATATTGCCAAGTAAGCAGCTACTTGAAAAAAAATATGTCTGTAAAATATTCATTTCTTGGAAAAAATACATGTGCAAAATATTCATTTTAATAACCATTGGAAGTGAACTCCTCCATGGCCCCTCTAGAGACATCTCTTTCAAGTTATCTTGATTCTAGAACCTCATGCAATCTCTAACATGGGTGTCTTTAAAATGCACAGCTTCCTAAAAAAGACATCCTTTCTCCTTTTAAAAGGATTGCTATAAACCAGAATTAGAGAGAGTCTTTTAGCCCATTCCACTAAAGTTATTCCAAATATAAAAAATACTTTTCCATCAGCCTGGTTAACCTTAGAATGAAATCGAACTTACAGTACAGTGGTGAACAGGCATCCAAGCAGGGGCTCCCACAGGACAATTCTGGGATGGGCATTTTCCTTGGTTTTGCTGCAAATAAGTCAAAATTATGTTATGTTCTATAGATGATCTGCAGCATTATATACTAGCTGACATATTTATTATCAACCTATTTATGACCACATTTATCAGTATTTTTGGTGCAGTGCTGCAGAGATCTAGTTTCTCATCAAAGTGTAGAAAATGATCTTTTGCCTTTTGTTCTGAAGGACTAGGTTTTGGCACCAGACTTTCTCAGCAGATGGCCTTCCAGCTTACCAAGGGAGACAACCATGAACCTTTCTACCCTAGAAGTTAAATTGGTCTTCTTTCTTTCAGACTCTCTAACAAATTGATTCATCCTGACCCCTGGGACAAACTGTGCCAAGGTGTAAAAATATCGGTTTATTTGTCTCCCCTCTCAAGCTGTGAGCTAGTGGTGGTAGCTCTCACTAGGTCACTTCATAGAACACAAGAATGTAGACTCGGTCAGGGTAGATCTCAGAAACTTTTCTTGTCACATCAGAAACTGAAGTGCACAGAAATGAACAATTTGTTTGAGAATCCAGAAGCCATCTGGCAGACACAATTTTTATATAAGAAATATACCACTAAGTAATCAGTCTTTTTGTTGCATATTCTGTAAATTCTCTTTTAACTAGTCATTCAGAACGAATAAAGTGCTTCTTTTAGCCAACAAAAATGCCCTACTCCTGTCATTAAAAAGGTGTAGGCACTCTTATAAAACAATCTTAAAATATTTCATTTATTTATTCATTTAATTGCATGCTCAATGATAATAGATAAATAATAGCATTTTAAAAATTCACAGGCGTGACTTACTGAATATCCAGTGTATATGCCAAAGATTGTTTATTTTATCACTATGTCTGCCAGTAAACATAGACATAAAAATCTTTATACCCATTTTACAGAGATGGAAACTCAGAGAGTTTAAACAATCAATATATAAGGTATAAATACATATAAGGAAATCCTAAATGCCACTTTAATGAAAAACAGCAAAACTGGAATTTCAGCAATAATATGATAAAAACCTAAAAACCCTACTGCCCATGCATGTGGCTTCTCCCATGGAAGTTATCCATGGTATTTTTTATTTTCTACTAAATGAAACATAAGGCATGTATCCACCAATCTAAATTCATTCTACAAATAATCCTAGCATATCGGATATAGCTAGAATAAATTATTGAGCCCAAAACACACATTATGATATGGATTGTTTGCATATAAATGTGATTTCTAAGTTCCACAGAGCAAAAAGGTGATCCGTTTTCAAGACACTACTAAGCTGAGAAGTGCTGTTTGAATGGTCATTGATAAAATCTGCATAAAAATAAACTATAGTTATCAATCTCCATGCAGTTTTCTTATTTAAATAAAAACATAGCATGCAGCAACAATTGGGTCCAGAAACAACACTGAACTGATGTCACACAACCATGATTTCAAGCACATCCTAGTCACATGTCCGCTGCCATAACATAGCCTTGGGAATCCCATCTGTAGAACAGTGCTAGTGCTGTACAGAAAACTACAATTCATAAGAATGTTTGCAGATGATAGAGACAGACTGACCTCAAGTCATTATCATGGTCTACAAGATTATACTGATGAGAATATGCTAAGTAATTTGCCAGTTTTCCTTCTTTTAAGCTTTCTTCAGATAATTAAAGCTTTTTAGAATTTTTAAACATTGTGAAAATGCTAATTACTGTTACTCCTAATTTTGAAAAGCCATATCAAACCATTAATGTAAAGACCATCTACTTTGATATAACTGGCCATTGTTTTCATTATTATTGGTAGTAGAAGAATAAGCTTATTTCACATCTAGATAGTATGCATCTTTATTAAATTTTAGGAAACAAAATTCAATAAATAAGTGAACCATGCTTGATAGAAAAATAAAAATGTTCATACAATGTGATGAGAGCATAAATAAGGGTGCTTTGACTTCTTTAGATCTACAGCAAGGGATAGAACAGAAAAGATTGAAATTTGTATGAATTTCTCTTATTCAATGATTACTTGAATCTCAAGGTCTTCTCATTAGTATTTTAACCTGATAGATTATTAACATAATTACATAGGGACATATTTAAAAAGCCAGCTTATGACATATGCCACATGAATATCCATTCTTTCCAAGCCAGAAAGTGTACTTAGAAAAAAGTAAAAACAAATCAAATGGAGGATTTGGGGTTTCTGGTTACTCTACCCATATAACTTTGAGAGAGTCACTTGAGCACTTTAGACTTTACTTCTTGATTTGTAAATTGAGAAGGTAGAGTCACACTTTCAACGTGGGGAAAAAGAATGCCAAATATTGCCCAAGAATCTTTTCCAAACCTCCTATACCTCCCAAGAAATTAATATGCACCATCCATCGGAAAGTTGGTGTCCTTGAGATCTGCTGTTGCCAGTAGGCGGCAGCCAATTCTCTATGAATTCCAGTGAGAGCAAATGTTGACAACCCCTGGACCACATTCTCAAAAGAGGCTTCTACTCAAATGTGGCTATCGAAGACCCTGATTTCAAATTTTGCTTACCCCTTTACTTCTCAGAAAGATGTTAATTAATGGTGAAAATTATTTAAAATTCTACTTTTCTTTGAATTTGTTACTTTTCTATTCTCTTTCTCTCTAACATTCATTGTACTTTGTATAGCAGACAATGTTTTGATGTGCCTTCTCTTGGTAGATCACCAGTTCTTAGAAAGCCAACTAGAACCATTTGAATACTAGAGGAAAGGAAACACTTAAGTTTTCCATGGAGCTCAAACTTAAAAGAGTTTCAGATAAAGTATTAGAATTCCTTAAAGGTCCAGATCAGTTGTCTAAGCAAGAATTTAAGATACATTTTATTTACAAATTTCCCAGTTAATAATATTGATGATACTTTCTGTTTCATTGATAAGTGACCTAAACTGTATTCTCGGATTTGCAATGCTAATAATGGGTTAGTGTTGGGAGCATCAAGGGGAAGCCTCTTTTGAAATAAAACCACCAGCATTTTTTATATATTTCATAAATATTAAGCAGTTTAGTCAAGTTGATATCTCCAAGCATTGTATCTTCCTCAGATGCATTTTTCTGACTTTAGCATCTTGACATGTTTCATTCCAGAATATCCTGAACCAAATATACGAATTATTCATTCTATTGACTATGTCCATTTATAACTATAGAGAATTTGAACAATGATACATAATACAACACAGAAAAATATAGACTTTCTCCTCAAGCCATCTTGTCACCAAAAACAGTAGAGAATTCTCTGTGTATCAGGGACTTAAAGTTGGTAAAGTGCATGAGAAGTTACAAAGTGTTTTCATAGATAGACATTTAGGTATCTAATCCTCAGAGCAAGTTTATATGGAGGAGGGTAAGAACTGCTTCATCCAAAAAAAAAATTGTTGAGCTAAAGGTTTCATTCAAAATAGCATTTCTTCTGAAACCGGAGTAAAAGTTAAAAAGTGGGTTATTTTACTGTTTATAGTTTCGATAATAGTAGCATTTATAGGCTTGTTTTTGTCCTCAATTTAGAAATATAACACTGTATATACATTAATGCATTCAAATATAAAATGTGATTTACATAGAAGACATCATTCTAGGCACTATAAATAGTAAAATGAAATTTAATGTTTGCTCTCCAAGAGATCATAGTCTTCTAGGATATGTAGTGTGATATATCGTGTCAAACAGGCTAAGTACTATGAATGTTGCTCCTTTATTTAGCTAGTCAATAACCACTTACTAATTCCTATACACCAGGTATTTTATTGAGAATAAAGAAATAACAAGCCTCAGTCACCGACTAAAGGAGTTCTCAGTTTAAATAAAAATGCAAACTAATGAGCATCCAATTATAAAGCAATGCAACTTATCTAAGGGAAATGTAATGTGGCATGGGAAGAGAAAAAGATCCATCTCACTCTCTCTTTGGGTAGAGGCGTGGAGAGAGTCCTGGAAGGCTGTCTGCGAAATTGAGGTGAAAGGTGGGAAGGTTGAACTCTGAGTAAGTCAGGAAGAGTCCCATCCAAGGTTTCCAAATAAAGCTTTTAGGAGGGAAAAGGGTGAGTAGAGGATAGCATTCCAGGCTAACAAAGCACCAAGTTCCATCTCGTAATGCTTAATCAAGGCATCTTCTGCCTTCATGAAAAAGAAACAAACAAAACCTCCTCAGTACGTGCCCTCAGTTCCTGACGATGGAAAGGAGAAAATTATTCTATGCTACTCTGAAAGCTGACTTTGTCCTTTCTCCTCATTTATCTCTATTTCATAGGATTCTAACGTGAATGGACAGCAGAATGTGGGACAAATGAGTCTGACCTGAAAGTGGGCACGGAGATGTCTGATGTTATAAAAAACATGAAAGGCTCTCTTGACTTTAGTCTTCAGAAAAGCATGTCAAGTGTATTTTCTATCCTTTCTGAGACTCTCGGGTGTTTCACAAAACAAGAAATTGAAGTTAAAAAATTATGTCCAAAGGGCAGGATGGAGGATGTGACTTTTTGCAGAGCACCTTTGAAATGGAATAAAATAATGTATGGTAAATGGACTGAGCTGTAAGGTATTTTAGAACTATCACAAATAATTATGTTGGCTTATTCATTATTACAAACATTAAGATTGTAGTTTGTTCCTGTTATTAAAATTATTAGCATATATTTTCTGACTAGTAATCCAATATGCAGGAATTGAAGGAACACCAATGGAAATGTTTCAACAAGTTGATGAAATTGGAACAGACAGCACAGCACCTAAAAATAATCCAACAATCCAATGCTCTCTCTAATACCCATGGGTTTTTCCAAAAACTGGGGGGAGTAAAATTATTTCCAGGATGCCTCCAAGTGATTAACTGTGTATATATAGAGAGATGTGTGATATGCATGTATATATGCATATATATATATATAACAATTTGCAAGTTGTTAAGCACTTGACTGCTAAATGAAAGATTTGTGGTTTGTGGTTCAGACCTTTGAAACCATTCTGAGGCTTTTTGAAGACAGTTCTAGAGATGTTACTGGAAGATCACAGTCTAATGAGCCCTAACGATCAGTTCCACTCTGAACAGCCTGGTCTCCAAGAGATGGAATGACTAGATGACACTGACAACATGTATATAATATGCACAAGAGTGGAGCAAGTCAACCCAAAGATTGATGGTTCAAACCCATCTGAATCTGTGTAGAATGAGCCAAGCATTGTGGTGCAGTTTGGCCCTGCAACACGTGGAGTCACCATAAGTTGGGGTGAATGAAATGATTGAAAACAACAGTGGTATGCATAAAAAGTATGCACATATAAGTCTAGACTATTAACATATATCTGCTTATATGTGCATCAATATGTGCTGATGTAATTTACTTGAGAAAAACAAAATTTTTCTCAATTACTTTCCTCCATGGCAGGAAGAAACATAATTTCAAAGGAAATAAAAATTGTCCAGGTCTCCAAGAAAGCAGTAAACAGTTAAAGAAACAAGGACCTATGTCCAGGGCCATCAAAGATGGAAAGGTTCCCACCAGTACATGCGCCTGAATTCACACTTTTAGCCACCTAAAATGTGAGCAAATATGTTTTTTGCTTATTGACATCATCTACCTGTTCTATTTCTGCTATAGAAATGTTAATAGGACACAAAGATATGATCTAAAAGAGATTCTAAAGGAGATTTAATACGACATGTCTACTTTTCAGTTAAATGTATCAAGAACCATTTTAGAGGCTTTGAATTCCTCAGCTATAAAGAATGTTCTACAAGGTTGGATTGTTAGAGATTCAGAAAGATAATTTCTTTGGCAAGCAATGAGGGGTTAGACGGGTCTCACTAAATTTGGTGAGAGATCCAAAAATGGGACTAAACCTAGGGCTTGATATAACTTGCTTGAATTTTGGATAGTAATATAACAGGGTCTGACTATGATTTAAGAAGCTTAATGAATAAGAGAACATGGCTAATTGATTAAGGTGTCAGGAGAGATAGCTCCATCAGAATCAACCTGCAGTTTGTTGAGACAGAAGTGCCATCCTGGAGCCATGGTGATCAGATGGCTTTCTGTGAGGATGAGACTGCTGTAAAACCTGAGGCTAAAGAAAGACATCATTCAAGTTTGAGACTTAGTCAGAGACTGAGAACAAAAAGCACTCAAAGACTTACAAAACACACTCTTGGGTACTTTTCATTGTCTTTCATCCAAATTTTGACTTCCTTAACTTATGATTTCCTCCCTTCTTGGGCTTGTCCTTCTACTCACTTCCTTTGTTCTCTCCATTTCAGGAGATGTTTAAAATAAATTGAAGTAATTTGTTTCTAAACATTAATGCAGTCAGGTGCTAAGTGAAAGGCTGGCAGTTGAGGTCTCCCAGAAGCATCTCAAGAGAAAGTCCTAAGGATCCATTCCCAAAATCTCAGTCATTGAAAGTCCTACAGAACACAGTTCTAATCTGACATACATGGGTTCATCATGAATCAGAATGAACTTGATGGCAACTGGTACTAGCAATTTTTGGGGGGGGTGGGTCAGGGGGAGGCATCACTGTTCTCTGGTGGGAGTAGGAGGCACAGCCTTGCTCCTGGATAGCTGCTGCTGGATTTGAACCGCCAAGCCAGTGGACTGAAGTCCTGCACTCAACCACTATGCCACCAGGGCTCAGCCCCCTGGTATAAGCAATTTGTCATTCATGAAATCCTTACTTAGACTGAAGCCACATTATGGGGTCACACATTTGTGTTCCTGCTGAATGCGAAAAAAAAATACTATGGACCCGTTCTCCCTGGGTGCTTTTCAGTAGCATGGATGATGGTGCTTATTCATTCTATACTGACAAGAATTTCTTGAATTTCAGGTAGATATTTGACAAGATTTAGTGAATGTACAGGCTGTGACTATTAGATAAGATAATTAAACATTTTTTTCTTACTATGTTCTTCTAACAACTTACCTACCTGAATTAATTATGAATGGTGGATAGAATAGGCTCTGCATGCTCCTGTTGACCATAGTTTAATATTTATTATAAATGGGAACCACTGTTGTGACTTAACATTTCATAGTTTCAATGGGGAGAGAGCATTGAACTGGGGCTTAGAAAGCATTTCCTTGATAGACAGTGACACGATATTTTTAAAGTAGCTAATAGGGTCAGATATTTGGCAAGTATGTTACCAAATATTATCCTTATAAAAACCAAATGCACAGCCACTGAGTAGATTCTGGTTCATACAAATCCTGTAGGACAGAATAGAACCTCCCCTGTGGGTATCCAAGACTGCCATTCTTTGGGTAGAACGCGTAAGCTTTCTCCCATGCAGCTGCTGGCGCTTTTGAACTGCTGGCCCATGGTTAGCAGTCCTACACATAACCCACTACACCCCCAAGACCCCTCAGGGTAACCTTGAAAAATACTAAAGTGGCTAATAGTACAAGGAATCCTCTTAACCTGGATTAAAATATCAAAAAAATAATTTATTACATATATGATTCTAGATAAATGTTTAAAATGATGTGGCTTTTGTTCCTCATCCACAAACTGGAAAGAATAGTAACTAGCCCACTCTCACAACACATGACCAGCAATCCATGCCAAGTCCTGTGACTTTCTGAGACTCTTTACGGGGCTGGTAAGCCTGGTCTTTCTTTGGTGGCGTGGTCGATGGCTTTGACCTACTCACCATTCAGTCACAGACCAACGAGTAACCACTGCCCCACAGGGCTCCTAGTAACAAGTTAGGGCTTAGAAAAAACAACATATGCAACACACTGAACACACTACACATATCTAATCATATTATGATGAAAACCTATTTTCCCCAAGTCAAGCATCTTCCTCCCCTATCACTTAGCTACTTAGTTTTATTTTATAACTTCTAAGAATAAAATAACAATATTTCTTTCACAGCTTTAGTATAAAAATTAAAAGATAAAATGTGCAAGCAAGTGCTTAGCAACTGCCAAGAACTTTTAATATATTGTCTACGCTGCATTTGTCAATTTAATAAATAAAATATAGAAAGGAGGCCTGGAAGGGAGCAGCAGTTCCAAGATATTTAGGAACCACACGTGGTTCCATAGCCTTGGATCACAAATTTGAAATAATTAGCCTGCAGATAATTGCAAGAAATATGATGTCATTTTAGCATTTTTAGTGGACATGTCCCAGTATTCCCTGAAACTTGAAAGTCTAAAGTTGAAATATTAATATTCAGAATCACACAACAAAATAATTTAAACCTCTAACTACAAGTTTAAAAAGACATCATTTTGGAAAAAATTCTTGAATGTCACTAATTTTCAAGTTGTCACTTCATCACCTTATAACATGACAAGATGATTCAATAGGCAAGAACTAAGCTATACTTTTCTCCTTACAAGACAGAACCTTTGCACATTACTGACCACCCCATTTAATGTTCTTCATTAGTATAGTGTGTCTATTACGCTGCAAACTACAAAGTATCACGCAACTGTATGATATGCAATACTTTTCAACATCATCACTTGCCAAAATACAAAGAAAACTTCCTGCCATCAAGATAATTCCAATTCATAACAAGTCTAAAGGTCAGAGTAGTAGAATTATCTTTGTGGGATTCCTAGACTATAACTCTTCACAAAAGTCGAAAGTCTTGTCCTCCTCCCAACAGATTAAAAATATCAAAAATTTCAGCACTCCACCCCCACGAACTAGGTCAATACTTTGAAGAAAGAAATGCTGAAAGGAGATCAACGCCATGCACACTGGTAGCATTGAGACAAAGAAAAAGTGAGCGACTTGACCAACTTGATTCTTCTTATAATTAACTACATGCAAAAGGGGAAATGACCATATTTGCATTGAAAAAAGGACATGCAAAGTCGAACTTTTCACAATTACAAGCTTTTAAATGTATAACACACATCAATTTATCCTTACAATCTTCTTGAATTTCCAAATGCACATATGTTGGACAATGTTTTCGGAAAAAGACGCATGGAGTACCATCAATGTATGTTCACATAACTCTCTTCTATCAGGCTTTTTATCAGCTACTTAAAATTCTGCAAAGTCTAAGAAAAAGAAGAGGTAGAAAGGAGTTTACTTGCTTATGTGCATTGTCTTCCTGACACTGATGAATATGTATTTTTGGATGCTTGTTAATCAATGAAAGAATGTGCAGGCTTTTGTAGATCAGGTGCCATAGTCAACAACAAGCAGTCAGCCAGGAAGAACTAGCAATTAGACCTGTCCTTGATTTAAATAGAACTTCAGATACTGAGTAAATTACATGTGTATTAATTCAGGGCAGTTTTATTTTAAAGGGCTAGCAGGAAAGCATTGTAGCTTGAAATTCTAGGAGATTCATAACAAAGATCAAGAAAGAAAAACTTATTTTGCTACAATTTTTATTATGTTTTCTTTAGCAACTTATTTTAAATACATTTCCTCACCAAGAACATTTAGAAATCTCCTTTACATTTTCTAATTAGAACACTCTTTGAAAAGAAATAATTTCTCTTAATTTAGGATACCTTTAATACATGGTAAGTTATACGTTCATTAATACAAATGTGAAATATAGGTGAGTTAAGTTAAATATTTTAACACTATAAACTGTATTTCCATGAAATACCAATTTCCAACTGGTATTTGTAATAAATGTGCAAACCAAGCATTTAAAATTTTTCTTTTGGATACTACGTTCTAGAAATGTGATTAACTGATCTTCAAAGACTCTATTGAGATAAAGGTATGTCTGATTTAGTCTAAATAATTTCTGCCTAAAGGTCTAAAAATGTTTTAAGGTATTAACTATTGATAAATAAATTCAGTAGGACTACAAACTCATTGTCTGGATCTTAACTGAATAGAATATCTATCTGAATACATATATTTCTCTATAGTGAAAAGGAAATTACACACAAACACACAAGATATACATTTCTTTTTCATAGAAACCTTTATTAAACAAAAATATCAAAATGTGAACTTATTGTTTCCTCAACAATTCCTCCATTCTGGTGACATACACTTCTGAAAGTGATGTGTCCACTTCTCTAATCCTTCCCAGAAAAATTCTTGTCATGTTCAGTAATGCTTCATTGGCAAAGATGGGTCCTGAAAGGTTTGCTCCATCTGGTCACTAAGATCAACTCTACTTTAGGGAGTAGCTCATTTTCTGGCACTATATAGGATTATTATCAATATTTTAGTGGCTAATCCCACAGAACTGGACTTTCTATTCAGTCTGTTCTTAGGGAGGAAGCTTTACTGAAATCTATCACCAAGAGTGACCTTGATGACATAAGATTACAGTGACTTAGCTCCCGGCATCATTTTAACATGTAAGCCAAAATAATGTAACTGACAGGTGAATCGCGGATCATGCTAAATAATTGCCTGTAAATATTATTATTACATTGCCTCACAGCCATAGAAATTTATGTTCTAGCAAGAAGAATGAATATGCAAAATTGATTACACAATTAGAGGAAGTTTTGGCTCTAACAAAGATGTACACATTGTACTGGGTTCACAAAAAAGAATGACTACTGGCTTACTCCTGTAAGACAGATTTAAAGAAAGAACTTTTACAGTATTTGAGATTAACTCTAAAAATAAAGAGGACCACATTAGTCAAGTAAGTATCAGATTGGTGAATTGACAAACATTCTAAGTATAAGGGGAAATGTGCATAGAAATAACATGGGGGATGAAACATAAATGATGATAGTTTGAAGTATGAAAGTGCTGGCATCTGTGCTAAGAAAGTTGGATATAGAGGATCATGGGTTCTGGGCTAATCAACACAGATTTCATCCTGTAGGACAGTTCTGTGCAAATCTTAGTGCACAAGCTAGTAATTAAAGGACCCTGTTAAAATGCAGGCTTGAATTAACTAATTTTAGAATGAAGCCTAAGATTGCACATTTGTAACAAGCTCCCAGGTGAAGTCATTGCAACTGGTCAACAGACCACTCCTTGACTAAAAGGATAGAAACAGGAAGCCACCAGAGGATTCCAACCAGGTTGTCACATACATTAAAATTGTGTGTGGATATATATATATATATATATATATATATTTACAAAGGAAAACATATAAGGGACTCAGGAAATGCAGAGAGATTAAAATGAATGTTATAGAAGAAGTTTAGATGAAAATTAGCAAGAATTTGAACAAGATCACAGGTTTTAAGTTTGGCAAATATGAGGCAAAATATAGGAGTTGGGATAAAACAGCACTAGGAATAATTACGATGTTAAAAGAAAAATGAGAATCAGTTCTATCTTCTCCTTTTCTAACCAGTACAGTTTGGGAGCTGGCTGTACTCTCCACTGGAAGAAGAAAGATTAATGCTCAGTGATCTCAAAAGAGTACAGGTTTCCTAGAACTTTTGACTTACATAGACTTAATTGGGAATAGAATTCCAAATTATAAGACTGAATTAAGATACCATCAAATCAATTTTTCAGAAAACCTTTTGTTCCCTAAAAGATTAGCTCAAGAACTGAATTAGAAAGATGAAAACAAGTGGACATATATAGGTATGAATATTAGAGTAGAGGTAGAAGATTACGAAGGTTAATTTAATAGGGCTTCAATTTTTGAAGGTACACTGGAAGAAGGAGCTAAAGTATTCAATATAAATAAATACTTGAAGCCAGACAGAATCCCCATTACCATGACTATTTAAATAGAAAACTGTCACTAGAGCACTGGCTAATTCAATTAATGATCATTCTGTGAAATTCTTACTTCAGTGTCAGATTCTCAAAAAAAGGTTGCAGTACTTTAGGAAACTATTGGCTGTTTTTATATACTAAACCCTACATAAACATCTGCAATAGTTACCCCTTTGTTTGGAATGTTCTTCCTTAAGATCTTCACAAGGTTCATCCCCTCAAATGTCCCATTACCCTTTCAGAGAGGCACTAATTGGCCACTCTCTTTAAAGTGCCCCTACCTTTGCATCCCTCCATTACTCTGTACTCAATTCCTGAGCTTTACTTTTGATATGTCTGAAAAAAACATTCTCTTTTGTGTTCCTGCTAAGGAACTGTCTTTCCTTTCACTTGTATAGAGGGTAAGTCTCTAAAGAAAGGATGTCAGTCTGGTTTATTCATTGTTATATCCCTTGCTGCATAGAGTATTTCCTGGCATATAGCATGAGGTAAAAAATGTTTATATTTATTCCTTATAACTACTGTATATAATATTCATTATGATTGTATTTTAGAAATAAGTAAATATTTAAGTAGTGTAATTAATTTAACTCAGACAACATGATTCGTAGCTGGCAGAGTCAGTACGAAGGCAATGATCTGACTAACCCCAAGGTTGACTGACCCCAAAGGTGGTTCTTTCAAATACTGCATTATGGTCCCACTCTAAATCAATTTCAGTGGAGGATGTCAGTTTCTTTCCCAGGGTACCACACCCAATTCTCTCAGGCCACCTCAGTTATGTCAGGAGAATAAGTAAATTGTAAAACCCACTCCCCTCTAGTCAATTCGGACTCCTGGAAACCTTCTGTGGGTTTCCCAGGCTGTAAATCTTGAAGGGAGCAGATAGCATCAACATTCTCCTGCATGGCAACTGCGGAGTTTGAGCCTCTGCCCCCTGCTTAGCAGTCCAACACTTCACCTATAGTGCCACCAGAGCGTATGCTGAATAGCATCAAATTAGCTCTAACATTCAAATGGACAGTGCTGCAGCTTTCTTCATCATAGCGGTGATGCTAATGATCATCGAAGATCCTCATTGTTACCAGAGTGTCCACTTTTAATTAAGAGTATATTTGCTTATAGATATTGATTTCTTATCTTTCAAATATATAGATGCAAACTGGGGAGAACAATTCTATAAAAGATGTAGTGAAAAGTCAGTATGATGGTCTCAATTCCAAACTTGAGAAAAGAAAGCTTAGAAAGGATATGAGGACCAAGATTACTAAGATAATAAAAAGCAAACCAAAGTCTGGAACTATATTTTCTAAATCTTAATCTGATGCACACTCCCAAATGACTTTGGTGAAATATATATTTAGTCAGTAAGATAGGTCACTCAGGCTGCTGTAGTCATGGGTAATCTGCTTTAAGAAATCTAATTGACAAAAGCACGTCATGAAATAATGGGTAAATAATAAGGGAGTGATGAATTATTTCGTACTTTATAAAGAGACTTATGATGCGATTTGTTTAAATTTTGAACACAATAAATCTATTTAAATATCATTTGATTTGTACCATGTTTCCTTTGCAAGCCTAGATTTGGCTCGTAAAATAAGATTTACCTCAAGATCTTATAAAGGACAATACACTCAAACTCATGACGCTTCACACAGCAAATGCTGATTTTACTCACAGCATTCAAAAAAGGGAGAATGTTGTGAACAGCATCCTAGTAACCAGATTTGGCAGGAAGGATTATTTACTACAGATGTATTAACAGATGATTGTTATGATTCATACAGTAAGATCGTATTTCATTTTTAAAGTTGACTTTTATAAACTAGGGGTACATATCAAAAATCCACATATATACCAGTGAATTGTAAATAATTCTAAAATAATCATTATGTAGGTATATAATTTTAATTCAATTAGATGTTTAGGTTGAGAAGGAATGGATCTAAAATATAATTCCAAGATTATAAATAAGCTTGAAATGATTCAATCAAGAAACAATGATAGTGACTAGAAATACAGATTTTAGAGACACAAAGATTTAAGTTTAAATCCCCACAATGAAACCCCCTCAGTCCTATAAAGATGCCTCATTTTTAAGATGTGAAGGACTGAACCTAATGAGACTGGTCCGATTAAAAAATGAATTAATCAAATTCATCATATTCCTCCAATTTTCCAGGAAATGTCTTAGACATCACAAAAGTAATAAAAAATGTCACTTTTACCATGGAGCTTCAGTCTAATAAATAGTAGATACTGAGAATATAATCACAAACTATATAATTAGATATAGCTAGAACTAGGAAACAATATGAGAGTACATACTGAATACATAAATGAAGCACAGGATTCAACTCTAAGGTGATACCTAAAAGATAAGTGGGCTTCAGAAAGGGCACAGTCATCTAGGTAGAATAGTAAGTCAAAATTCCCAAGCTGACTCATACTTGACACCTTCAAAACCCAATGGTAGTTTAATGAAAAACAAGAAAAATTTAATAGAAATAAAAAGTATGTGACCTGTGAATTTTTAAGATTACTGAAGTACATAACACAAGGGAGAATAATGGACAATTGCCTGCAGAGGAATTTGTTACAGACGAATGGCATTCTGTGGTAAGAACTTGGACAACCACGCATATTGAGTGCTAATGGAGTGCTTCCAATCAGGGTTACATTGTTGGACTTGTGTATTATTAAGTTGATTGTTCTGGGAGCTGCCTGGAATGCTTAGTAAAGAAAATTTAAGCTATTAAAGGCATTAATACCTCAAGGTGTTCTATGCCATTAAAGTGGTTAATCCTAGGTTAACTCCCCTCCTCTGTTAAAACAAAAATCTTGAGACTCTCTTTGCATGGGTTATTTTCCTTTATTCTCAACATAAAACAGGCCAGGTTATATTCAATTTTCCCTATAATCAGCTTTAAATTTGCCTCTCTCTTCTAAACAATAGATTTTTCCTGGTATACCCAGTGCCCAATCCAATACCCATTCTGTGGACCTGGTACTTTACAGACACTGCTTGAGTAAACAAATGTCTGAATCAGTGTGTAGGTAAAGCAGATATAAGAAAAGAGCACCATCAGGCCCATTACTTTCTCTTCGGGATTGTTTACCCTACCTATCTTATACAGATACACATGAAAATAAAGAGAGGAAAAAAAGCTTATAAATAGTTCCAGGTCTGTCTGATGAACCTTATGATTGTTTTCCTAGCCGGTCTGGTGCAGTGTCAAGCCCTGCCATCTGGGTCCAAAGACGATTTTCAGAATTACACAAGGACTTTGTTGCTTTGCTGCCCTTGCTGCTCTGCTGTGCTCCTTTCAGGTTTTCCCAGATGTGTGTGTGTGCAAGAGGTGGAGTGGGGGGTGTCAAAGTAGACAATTCCTGCACTATCTCTCTGATGCTGCCCCCCATACCCGGCCAACTCTCCCACCCCTATAGTGCTATGGCTCAGTAGGGAGACATCATGTCTCCTGGTGAGGCAGATCCCATGGTCTTCTCTGTGCATTGGCTGTTCTGGGCAGGAATGTCCTCCTCAAAGTTTGGCCAGGTTGCTTCTCTCTCCCTCCCTCCCTCCCTCCCTCCCTCCCTCCCTCCCTTCCTTAGTTTGCTCCCTATGGTCTCAGCAAACTTGCCACTCTCCCCAGCTGTATCCTCAGTGCTATATCTCTAAAGTGCATTTTTCTGGGGAGAGGGGTCTATAGAGCTGGAATAGGGGCTGACCCACAGACCTCTCTGTTAATTTGGGGGGAACAGGAGAGAGGAGAAGAGTGGGGAAAGAGTTGGGGAGCCAAAAAACCCAGAGACGGCAACAACAAGAGAACTAAAATTGATGGTAAAGAGGGCATTCAATCAAATGCAATGTAGCTGAGAGGGATGACTGAGAGCTGAATGGAGGTTGAACATGATAGTGGGACAGAAGGAAAGTAAAAGGAAATAGAGGGAAAAACTGGAGGTAAAAGATATATATAGATGTATGAACATAGTCATGTACATAGGCATGTACATATGTAAATATATTAATATATGATAGGGATAAAGGTCTATGTAAATATACTTATATGTTAAATATCAAGGTAGCAGACAGATATTGAGCCTCTACTCAACACCCTCAATGCAAGAACACTTTGTTCTAATAACCTGGCATTCTGTGATGCTCATCTCCTGACATGATTACTGAAGACAAAATGGGTGCATAAGCTCATGTAGTGAAGAAACCTCATGATGCCTGCCTATTACAAGATACAGTATCTATGGTCTTACAAGTTTGAAGTTAAATAAGCCACCATCTAGCAGGGAATCAACAAAACCTACATGGACGAAGCACACCAACCTGTGTGATCATGAGGTATCAAAAGATCAGGTATCAGGCCTCAGAAAACCCAAATCAAACAACCATTTTCAATGCATATGCAAACGGGTTGGAATGGAGACAGGGTCCATCTGTAGACAATTGAACATCCCCTCATCAAAAGGGTCACAAGAAGGGGACCAGCCAGCCAGAATGCAATATAGCATCAACAAAACAAACAACACTTCTCTAGTTCTTAAATGGCGCAATTCTATCTTGCAAATCTGGCTAAACCACAGCATATACACTGATACAACAAAGAGCTCTCGGCACACAGAATTCAGGACAGAAAACCCCTAAGGACTAATAATGAGAATAGCAATACCATGAGGGGAGGGGGCAGATATGGAGAGAAAGGGGGAACTGATCATAATGATGGAGACATACCCTCCCTCCCCTGAGGGGAAGAAAAATGGAAATGTGGGTGAAAGGAGACAGGAGATGATTTAAAATATGAAAATAAAAATAATTTCTAAATTATTAAGGGTTCACAAGGGTGGTAGGGTGGAGACGGGATAAAAAGATCTTATTCCAAGGGCTCTAGTATAAATAAAAACCTTGAAAATGAGGATGGCAACATTTGCATAAATGTGCTTGATACGATTGATGTATGGATTTTTTATATGAGCTGTAAGAGACCCAATAAAAGGATATTAAGGTAAATAAATAACAAAGGAAAAGATCATCATTGAAAGATAAGGAGAGGGGGGCTATGGATGCCTCCTACCTACAAGGTAATGTGCGAAGCACTTTGTGGAGCTTTACTCACTGAGTTTACAAAACTAAGAGGCAGGGACCATTTTATAGATTAAGACATTACAGTACTGAGAAGGTCATGCAGCCAATGAAAGATAAGAGCAAGACTTTTACTGAGCAGCTACAAAGGAATTTCAAAAAGTTCATGGGGGAAAAGATGGAATTAAAAGATAATTGAATTTCCCCCCAAATTTTTTGAAGTCTTCTGAATGTAAATGAGCAAAAGAAATGTGGTGAAAAAGGAAGAAAGAGACCTTAAATCAGGAAAAGTGGGGTTTCGGATCAATTTTAAATATGAAAAACAAACTGAGATCATACCTCAACTTCTTCATATTTATGACTGGTTCCCTGACCAACTCTGTACTTTTTATCCTTCCCTCTCTAGTCATTGTTGACACCCACATTCTTTTTTTCTCTTCTCCTCTTTACTCTATCACATGCAAACTTCTCTCCCCCACCCTCTCATCACTTTCTTTCTGTCCAATTGTCACTTCCTCAAGAAAGTATTCCCTGATATTATCTCTGCCTACCCTTCACCCAGGCAAAACAGATGCTTTAGATATCCTTCGTACACTATATCCAATCCCTTATTACATGAAATATTGCTTACCTTTCTCTATGCCATCTAGTATGCACGATAGACATAGGCATTCAATAAATACACGCACTGAATAAAATAAGTGAACAAGTGTGCTGCTTCTAGCATGAGAGTAAATGCATCTCCCTGAATGAACAGTTTGTCTCTAAAGACAGGACCACTCAAACCATTTGTTGCCTTGGTTATTTGTTGCATTTTCAAGGGCACAACATGCCACTTTATCATAAAAATAGCTTCCAAGTGCCTAAGAACATGTACTCCCTCCTGGCAATTTTGAATGACTTCATCTTTTTTTGGACCATTTCTGGTCATGGTTTAATCAAGTGGCGTGATGATGATATTATATTAGGAGTTAAGGTTTACTGGGTGCAGGCAATATGGTAAGCATTTTTCTAACTGCTTTGCATTCATGAGAGACTTTGTACTATATGGTAGACATGGCATAGTGAGGTTAAGTGAGTAGTTTGACAAAAGCAAAGAGTGCAATCTTATTTACAGAACAGATTAAAAACACCAATGCAGGTTTTTTTCAGGCTTCCTGGTCTACATTTCAGTCTATTTAAATTTAATTATGCACCCTAACCTGTTAAACATTAAAAATTAATATTGCCATCACATCTTTATTAGCCAATCATAGTAGCAACTTATCATTACATACTGCAGTTGTTTTATAGGTCAAAAAAAAACTTTTAAAAGCCTAGAACCCTTTTTCTGCATATCTGAAATGCCTGGTGCCCTAATATTTTTTAAGATCTTTAGTGTACATGAGTAAATTTATTCACATAGATAATCTACTTTTGAATAATATTTGGTTAATGGTGGGACAACCTTCAGAAATTTCATAAGTACCCTCCTTTTAAAGATGAGGGTCAAAAAAACAGTTGCAATAATGCTAATACCAATTCATGGTGATTCAAGTGTGCGAGTGCAGAACTGTGGTCAGCAGAACTTTCGATGGGTGGTGATTTTTTGAAGTGAATTGAGAGGACTTTTGTCTATGGTGCTTCTGAATGGATTCAAACTTCCAACCATAGAGATAGCACCCGAGTGCATAACCACCCAAGAACTTCAAAAATAAAAACAATGTTCTCCAAATGACAAATGATGCCCAAAGTAAAATATTCCAATCAATTTTGCTTTTCCATACGTCTGTTTTTTCCTGTTCCTATACCAAACTCCATGTGCTACTTCACATGTTACTTGAAAATTTCAACACTGAAGAAGAAAAATTATGCCATTCTTTTGAATTAATTGAATTTACTACCAAATAGTCTGCCTATTCCCCAAACAGAATCATGATTTACCTTGTATCTTAGTTAAAGAAATCATTTAGGTTGTTATAAGTATTTTTTTTAATTTAAGGAATGTGCACTTTACAAAAGGTGTAACATAAGCTATGAAAGTGTTTTTATATTACTGTAATGACCTCGCTTTCCTCAGCAATCACACCTCAAAGAACGGCTTCATTAAAGACATATGTTTTGATTGCTCAACAGATTACCTTTGCTCAATTCTTTCCTGAAGACAAGACGTGCTGAGGTTTTCCCTTTATTTTATTTTTAAATTATATTTCCCACAACACCACATAAAAAAACGAACTTGTTTTCATCAAGTCCATCCCAATTCATAGTCACCTACAGAAGAGAGTTTCCATGGTTGTAGCTTGGACTGTCACATCTTTCTCCTGAAGAGTGACTATATTTGGAATGGCTGATATTTTGACATGAGTAATGCATTCATTTTAGAAGTGGAAATTGAGGCTCAGGGAAGTTAAATATATACAATTCCTAAAACTAGTAACTTTCAGAGCTACAATTTTAATCCAAGCGTTGCTTTATAATCCTACTCTTGCTTCTAAGTCATGCTATTTTTCTGTCAGTAGGGATAGCTCGGGGGGCAGGGAGGAAGAGTTGAACAGGAAATCAGAAACGTTCAAATGACAGAGACATCTCAATCTTATTTTTAAAAATGAATTGTCTGATGATCTGAAAAGATCTTAGAGTCCATGTGACAGGAGCTCAATGTTTTTGGCCATTCAGATTATTGCCTGGTCTATAGATTGTGCACCAACTTGGAGGAGTTATGAAAATCTGTCTAAACAGGATGTAGCCCTTAAGACTGTAAGTGATTTCCTTCAGAAGAACGAAAACTAGAGTGTGATTATTTTGTCAGAGGACTTAGATTATCATGAAATGCACCACAATCATTTCATTCATTTTATATGCAGTAAAATCATATCTTAATTTTTTTTAACTTCACCAGTGTGGCTAATAGATTCTTTTATTGTCATTATGTGGAGATTTTTTCCAGTTGTGGCAATCCTTCCTTTGATTTATCATCTAACACTCATTTCTAAGAATGTAGAGAAGAAGCATAAAGAGTAATTTACTTCTGCAAAAAAAATGCATTTGTGTAATAAATGAGACTAGAGAAATGCAGTGAGTTCAGAGATTTATAGGAGTTTCCAAGGGACAATGGAAACCTTCCATGCCAAGGCCAAAGCAGGAAAGGAAGAAGAGAAACATTGTCAGTGAAACTATTTGTGTTTCTCTGCCACAGGAAACTTTGATGAGAGTAGTCAGCTGTGGTATGGAGACATCTGAAGGGAAGAAAGACCAGACTTGTTATCAGTCCCAGCCTGATATGTAAATTTTATAGAGCAAGTATTAAAAAAAAAACTTTAGCACCACCAGACATGGGTGAACTTCTTGCTGGAATAGAGATGAGGATAGAAATGAGGTAGAAATTAAATTTCCAGGTTGTTTAGAAGTTTCCTAGGGCAATCTTTCGAAAAGAGTTCCAGGAAAGTGGATCAAGGCCATCCCACGTGTACAGTCATTTGGGAAAAAGTCAAGTCTCAATGGTACTGGATGGAGCTAATGTATTTGCAATGTGGTTATCCTGAATGTTTCCTTACCTCTGCACAGCTTTTGGAACAATCACACACCATTATTTAAATATCATAGCATAGCTTTTTTGAAAATGTTCATCCTATATCACTGTCTAAAAATAGTCAGGAATATAACTATTCATGATATAGCACAAGTGTTTGACCTTGAATTGCATGATTTTGACAATAAATTGAAATAGAGGAATGATGGCATCTTTCTTTCACATGAAACCCACCCCCTGCTGTAGAATCAATTCCGATTCATGATCATCAAGTAAGACAGGGTAAAAGTGCTCCCCAGGATTTCCAAGACTGTGTACATCTTTAGGGAAGCAGACTGCCACATCTTTCACTTTTACAGTGGCTGGGAGGTGTCCACCACCAACCTGAAGACAGGCATCTGGGCACTTTAACCACTGCACCACCAGGGCTCCCCTTTCTTGTTATAGTAGTCTCTTATGTTTTGCCAAATGACCAGAGAGCAGTGGCCTGTGTCTTAATATGCTTCTGCTCTCCAGTTTGAAGGAACTTGGACTTCAGTGTTTACCTGTTCAATGAAGCAGACACCTAGTTTTAAATTCTAATCAATGAATTTTTCTAAGATATTTTACAGTACAAATTACATTTCATAGCATCTGAAATTATTGTGATTTAGAAATAAGTAATTATGAAACACATTTAGGTCAGATTTGGCAATACTCTTTCAAGAAAAGTAACACCAAGTATAACACCTTACAGAGTAAAACATTTTGAAGAAGCTCTCCTAGATTCTTAAGGAAATTCACTACTTTCTCACTTAGCTTATTACTTTTTTTTTTACTTAACTGAGTAATTGACTATGACACATAAATTAAAAAAAACAAATATAATAGCTGATTTAGAGTTCTGGAAAACTAAGACAAATAGAACTTTCTAAGCTTCAAATCTATTAAGGTCAACTAAAGTCACATGTACTACTAGGCCCAGTGGGGAGATATTTATTTTCTCTGGATAACTTTTCCTGGAGTATAATCTCTGAGAGTAAATTTGCTAAGGTCATGGCATAGGGAACTTGGTCTGTGGCTTCCAAATTAGTGGTGAGAGGAGATAAGACTGGAAAGTCTGCACATAGTGGTCCCTGAACTGTTGCTTTGTAATGTCCAGTGGGTGTCCAGTAAATGTGAGATACTGAAACTTCAAGTGAACAATTTTTTTGCAAGGAAAAGGAATTAATGAATAATGTTTATATAATGCTTCCTTAGAAATAATATTTTCTATTCAAATCCCCAATACATTAGAAAAGTCAAATAAATTATTTCAATGGCAGAATCTTAAAAATGCATTTGCATTTTTAACTATTTCCTGTAAACCCATAAATTGATTGCCTATTGATTTTATTACATTCCCATATTTCTTATATTACCAATCGTATATAAATAAGTCATGTATTTCTAAACTCTATTGAAAGGTTCAATATAATATTAGGTGCTGTCTGTCCACTTTCAATCAGGGTCTAAGGTTTTTTTCTTTTTAAAAAATCACTTAAATACAGAACATCAGAATTCTCCAATCAGAAACAATATGTCAAGCCACTATAAAGCTGATTGGCTTCTTCAAACAGAGGAGACATGTAGAACACTCTAGCTTTTAAATGAAAAGCTAATTATCATGCTCAGAAAGCCTACCCTGGTATGTTATGTTGAAATGATGTGTGAGCTACACTACTACTATAGATATTTCCATGTTGAGCTATAAATAGATGCAAAAGCAAATCTTGAAATTAAATTATATATAATGTATATATATATACATATATACACACACACACTTATCCATCCACAGGAAAATTCTTTCATTTGCACAAATACACAATATCACTTTAAGAAGTTAAAAATCACACAAAGCCCCTCAGACCCTCAAGGGGAACAAAATGCACAGCACAGTAAATTATACTATTCACTTTATCTCCCAATCTGGCAGCATCCACCAGAGCTGGTTAATTACAGGACCAGAATATAATAGGAAAATGCTGCACACGACAACAGCCCTGTTTCCTATCCTACCTTTGTGGTGACAATGCACAGGCAATCCATCCTGGATCCCTACACAGGACTCAGTACATGGAAATCACACCAGCAAATCAGCAAAGGTGAGAACAAGCCTTTTGGTAAATAGCACACACAAAGAAGCAGAGCCTGGATTCTGCACAGACGGCTTTTCCAAGGGGACCCCTCATGGGAAACTGGACCCCTCCTCCACACAGCGCAAGGCAAGCAAGAGTCTCTTAGGCATCAGAAAAATCCCCTAGAAATCAGCTCCGGCAAAACTTCCCGGTGGCTCGCTGGCTCGCTGGGCTCGGCGGCTGCATGGTCCTTTGGCGAATTCTGAGGTTGGAAGGAGCTCCTGTGAGTGCCCCGCACAGTTCTCTCGCGGAGAGGAGTGCTCCCAGGCACCAAAGAATCACATTTCAGCTCTCGCTCTTGTTTCTGAATTCTGATCTGCTGCTTCAGTACACCCATAAGATTTTCTTTGCAAAAGTCCCCCCTTTGCTGCGTTCTTCTTCCCTACTAACAACTCTGAGTAAGCGCAACACACACAAAAACTAGCCGGCCCATCTATCAAAGGGCTGTCGTTTGGCTGCCACAAAGGCAGCTTTGGGTAATAAAAAGCTATTTATTATGAGCATGGTTCCCGGGAGCCTAAATGACTCGAATGATGTGACTGAATAGCTCAGGTGCACGCAGTGCTGCATACATCACATCTCAACTCGCTTACAATCGCAAGGGCGCCTTCTCACAAACGACTGACCGCTGGATAAAAAAAAAAAAAATTGGACAAGGGACTTAACGGAACTGCGGCGTTGGGAGTTCTAACTTAGAAAACGGTACCTTTCTCCTTTTACTTGCCTACCTATCTGTGTGGTTGATGACGTGTGCAAATACACAAACAACCCGAGTATTTAAATGAATAAGAATATTATGAAATCTGAATGGGAGGAGGTTCCAACGTGTTTCAAAAGTTCTACCTTCTGAGACACAGACAAACAAACAAAATGAGTTCTTACCCAAACTTTTCCCTTACTAGCTGACTGCAGGCACTTACTATGTGCGCAGAGCTTTGGGTTTGGGTTTACAGCGTTTGAACAGCCAAATGATTAACTGCCCTCACACATTCTTCCTTTTCTTCCAGTGAAGATGTTACATAGACTTATTTTGAGGTGTTTGACAAGCATCCCTCTGGATAATAATATATACTTTAAAAAATTTAATGGTCTTAGACACAGGGCAGAGATAGACCGACATAGACATATGCAGGGCACAGAGAAGAAAGTGAAAGAGAGGCAGTAAGAGACAGAATGGAAATCGCTGCCTGACCAATGCAGCTGGAAAATCAGTGCCCCTTTTCCATAGACTGGAAGCAGTCTACTGGACTAGCGACCATATCCAGGTGAATGGCGCAGAGGCACCAATGTTTCAATCATCTCCTCAGGATCCCTCTCAGGACAGTGTTCCAGCCTCACCACCACCCACCTTGTGTATAGAAAGCATTTGCTTTCTGTAGTAAACAACTTGAGAGAAGATTGGTCACTGAACACTCTCCCACCTTTCATGAATTATTCAAGTCCTAACCTCAATAGTCTCCTGATTGCTAAATAGATGAGTGTCTCAGAAACTGACATGCCATTAGTTTGCTAAAATGAGAGCACTGTTCCTAAAGTTAAAAAAAGGTTTCTCAGCAAATGAACTTTCAGTGAAGAGACGAATAAAATCTCCTTAGGTTGATATAAAAATCTTTAAGAGTGGCTCAATAAAGAATTTCCCATTTAAACAAATCAAAACACACCTTCCCTGTGAAGTTTAAGCCTACTAGAGTAATAAGCCCGTTTGATTTAAGCTAATGTAAATCAAGTCCCTGTACTGTCCTACTCATTTCCGCAAGAGTCTTCTAGCGCAGCAATATGACAATGCTCCAGTAGCATCGTTCTACTATTTGCCTACCCACCACCTCATTCATTACACAGTCACACGAATTAATTTAGTCCAGTACTTCCTAAGCTTGTCTTAGAGCATGTCCTTGAGCAGTTCCAGGCACCAGATAGTGCTTCTCTCACACAGTCAAAGCATTTAATATATAATTGAGGTTGGTTTCCATATTCAAGTTTAAAGTCATTATGCTTCATGCCCCCACTGCACTTTAAAATTTGTAAAGCACTGGTAGCATCCTTACAAGCTTAGAAAGCTTAAATGACTAAGAACAGGTACCTAGTCACTTTCAGCATCACTATTACAGAGCCGGCCCCTTAATTGCTAGCACAGGGCTTTATTAGTCATGATACACTAGAGCTAGTCAGTGGTTAGAAACAGAGAGAAAGTAAATTTGGGTAGAAAACTAAGAATCAATATTTTATAAGTATCGTTGGAAGAAAGGAAGCTATGAAACTACATTCCAGCTAGAAAAAAAGGAAGCGAAGATTGGCAACCAGACAGAGATTAACTGATTCGTCTCCAGATCCTGGCTAATTACAGATGAAAGGACTGTGCAAACATTAAAGCCCTGCAGAAATGAAAGACAGCTTCCTTACCATAGCTCCTGGCATATCACATATACTCTCTAAATTGTTCATCCAACATATGTCACATGTCTGTTGTGTCATCACTACATGCTGATTTGACTGATGTTTGCATTTCCTACTAGACCATGAATTCTAAAAAGGGGATCTTGACTCTATATCCTTATTGTCTAGCCTCATATCTCATTTGTTCAATAAATACCACTGAGAGTCCATTTTTATGGGGACACAAGAGTAAGTGAAAACTAGCAGAATCCCACTGAAGCAAATAGTAGAGTGCAGTAAGTACTTTAGGGTGTTTTAGAATCAAAAAGTAAGAGGCGTTTAGGCATAAAATGGTCAGGGAAGGCTTTCTGGAGAGGAATGAAGTTGAGAAAGACCAGTTAAGAGGTAAACGTCGAGAACTAAAAGACTTCTATGTACTCTATTTTATTTGAAAAGGGAATGAATCAACAATATCTTTCACCTTAGTATGAGCAGCTTACAGAAACACATTCAATGGATTTCCACTAAATAAAAGAACTTTAGACAGCACAGTTTCACACAAACTGTGCATGCAATCTCTGCTGGGAAGATTTTGGGTACAAAAAGGCTGTAAATTCATGTGTATTATAAATGTTGCATAATTATGAGTTATTCCTCATTGCATGTCACTGACTAAAAAAAGGGTCTTTAGATATAAGGAAATACTCAGCATTTTATACTGTCATCTCACTTTAATTTCAGCTTTCTACTTTGTGTCATCCTTGGCTTCTATTGATTTCATTCAAGTATAAAGATGATAGAAAATAATCCACTCTTTTGCCTCAAGGGAAACATTATTTTATTTTTTAAATTAACAAGGTTTGGCTTACAGCAGTATTTTATGGATAAAGAGCTCAATTGAGCCTGTGATATCATAAGAAGGGTTTGGCAAGCTATAAAGCCACAGCCTGACAACTGCTTTCTTGATATTTTTAAAGGGGATGACATCAATCCAAGAACAAACTGATTATTAGCAAAATTTACCACTGGAAGTTTTATTTTATAAATTATTTATACAAATGTTATGGCTTAATAACTTCCATTTTGCTTGGGTCCATCATGGAAGAAATATCTATAAAGGAAACATATGTGCCTCCTCTCTTAGAATTTAAGCCTCTCGAAAGCAAAAATAGTGCATATCTCTTTTACCTGGCATAGGACCTAGCACTTTAAAGATGCAAAATAAATATTTGAAAAATGTAAGGATGAACACGGCTTTTGCCTTTTTATAATATTGATACTTAACCCATTTAAACCCACATATGCCTAATGATCTCAATATTTTGCTCATATAAGAACTATATGTAGTTATTGCTAAGATATATGTGTATATCCAAAACACACTGTCATCGAGTTGGTTCTGTCTCACAGCAAGCATTTACACGTTTCTGAGGCTACATAAATCCTTACAGGCTATGTAAATCTTTCTCCTTTGGAAACACTACCTGGTTTGAAACACTGATGTTGCTATTAGCAGTCCAATGCTTATCTAATAGTGCCACCATGGCTTCTTATATGGGTAAATAGATAGATAAATAAATAGGAATATTGGTGGTACAAATGGTTGAGAACTTGGGTGTTGGCCAAAAAGTCTGCAATTCTGCTGGAGGAATATGTGATAGATTACTTCTGCAAAGTCTGTCTTGGCACCCCTGAACTCTGCTGCATATAGTCATAATCTGCTCAGTAACAGACATATGCCAACAGATAGATGTATAGACAAACACACACATATCAGATATAGACAATACATGAGATAGATCCAGTACATGTAGCTTAAGCTGTCAAAATAAAAGTATTTCACTGGAAAATCTAGTCTCATACTAGAAGCAACAGTTTGGAATAATGTGATCTATAATAGAGAAAGGCAAGGTCTAGCTGAAGAAGGGCAACAGCTACTGTATGTAGTTGAAGTAGATGTCTGCTTTGTGAGAATAAACAGTAATAAATACAGGCAGTTTACTAACAATGACATTTATTATCAAATGCTACTACCTAAATTATTGTGATGGATAGTTCATACATAATAACACTGATAGTCACAAGACCTTTCAGGAAGGAAGGATATCTCCATTATACAGAAACTATATAAAGAATCATATCTAGAATCCATTACATAGAATCATAGTTTCCTTAATGTATTTGACTCAGTGCCACCTTTGAATAAAAAGTTATTACTCAGCACTTCCCTGAAAATTGAAAATGTTTATACTATAGCTCATTATCCAAGATACACTGTAGATACCTGCTTCTGAAGATGCCCTGGAATGTTTAATGCCTCCAAAGGCATTAAGTTTGAAAAACACTGATACAGGTAAAAAGAGTTAATGCCCTCCCCCCCATATTATATAACTTGCCCTAGGTGATACAGCATGTAGGTGATTACCCCACCCCCCAAAAAATCTATATTCTTTCCATCTCATTATACCTCAAATCCTAAGGCAGTATTCACCTCCTTAAGTCAAACCTGAGAGTATAACACAGATGCAAAGGTCATTTGAATCCAAAAGCTGTAATTGCAATTGCAAACCAATTTCAAACAACTTGGCACAGCCTGTCCCACCACCTACATAGAAAAGTGCATCTCTGGACACTTCTGAGTCTTGTCTCACAGCTTATAAGCACCTTGGAAACAACCCTAGAAGGAATTGACTCCACATTGGAAATATTAATTCCAAGGGGGGGGGAAAGTAGAAATCCACCCATCTGTACTCCCATCCCCATCTGTCTGCTCTGAATATACCCAAGAAGCAGGCTCTAGAATGACATCTACAAAGCATGTTAGTAAAATAAATAGACTGCAGGCAGGTCATGGCAAAATGCCTGTCCTCATTTCCAAACTCTCCAGAGGCAAGCAGAAAATTAGGATCTGCTGGAAAAGGACTGACTTTTTCAAAGAGTTCCTATGATAAAAATACATATATTTAAATAGTACTGGATTCTTTTAAACATATCCAAGTAAGGCAGGAATCTATATAAGTTAAATGTATGTGTCACTTGAAAAAAATAAACAAAGAAAATTTTGAGTGGATAAAGAAATGCTAGAGAAAGGACAACATTTGAAATCTTAAAGGCTTGTCTTAGAACAAGCAACCATGTGAGTTAGGTGTCAGGCTTATGCACACTGAAGAAGTCTCTGTGCTCCGAGAACTGTAAATAATAAAATCCAAAACCAGAGGAGGGAACTGCATTTGAGCTTAGATTCTGACCTGATTTGCAAAAATGTAGGGATGACAGTGAAAATAAAAAACCCTTTTCTATAGCATCTCCAGTAGATTAAGCTTCCTGTGGATCCCCTCTGACCATTGACCAGAGATGTGAATAGCTTTGCTATTAGGGTGCATTGAAAAATGGATTATGGCAAATGTCAGGTGAAAAGCACTACAAGGACTACTTGTCTATGCCAGGAAATTTGGAAGACAACTACATGGCCAACTAATTGGAAAAGTTTCACATCTGTAGCCATTCCAAAGAAAGGTGACACAAAAGAATGCTCAAATTATAGAACAATATCAATGACATCACCCGCAAAGAAAATTCAGTTGATGATCATCCAACAACAGTTGCAACGTTACATTGACAGGGAGCTTCCAGATGTTTAAACTAAATTTGGAAGAGGACGTGGAACAAAGTCACATAGAACTTGGCTCAAAGCAGAGAATAGCAGAAAGATGTTTACTCACATATCACTGACTATGCCAAGGTGTTCAACTGTATGGATCCCAATCAATGATTCTTCCTTGAGAAGAATGGAAATTCCAGAACACTTAGTTGTGCTCGTGGAGAACTTGAACAAAGATCAAGGCAGATGTGCAAACAAAACAAGGTCAAACTGCATGGTTTAGAATTCTGAAAGGTGTGAGTCTGTATCCTCTAACCATATCTATTCAGCCTGTATGCTGAGCAAATCCTCAGAGAAGCTGCATTGTATAAAGCATCCGGCATCAGAATTGGAGAAAGCTAATTAAAACCTTGTGATATACAGATGACATGACTTTGTTTGCTGTGAGGAAGACTTGAAGCCCTTGCTGATGAAGATAGAAGATTGCAGCCTTCAGTGTGAATTACAACGCAATGTAAAAAAAAAAAACTACAATCCTCAAAACTAGACCAATGGGTGACAAGATGATAAAGAGAGAAATGATTACATCTTTACATCTTGCTTGGATCCACAATCAATGTTCATGAAAGCAGCAGTCAAAAGATCAAAGGTGTATTGGGTCAGTCTACTACACAAGACCTCTTTAGAGTATTGAAAAGCAGGGAGATTACTTTGAGGACTCAGTTGGGCCTGACCCAAGCGATAGCATGTACAATGGCCTCATATGCACAAGAAAGTTGAACATTGAGTAGAAAGACTGAAGCAGAACTGATACGTTTGAATTGTGGTGTTGGTGAAGAATATTAAAATACCACAGACTGACAAAAGGACAAGTAAAACTGTCTGGGAAGAAGTGTGTCCAGAGCGCTTCTTAGAGGCAAAGATGGTGAGACTTTGTCTTCTATCCTTGGATGTGCTCTCTGGAGAGGCCAGTCCCTGGGACAGGACAGCATGTTTGGTAAAACACAGGCACAGCAAAAGAATGAAAAGTAACCAAATGAAATGGGAAAATTATTTAACAACGTCATTATTTCACATGCAAGGATACAAGGATACTTTTGCTGAAAATCATTCAAAGAGAGGTATAGCAGGCAGTTTCCAAGACTTTAAATTTTTAGAGGAAAAGACAATCTCATCTTTCTACCACAGAATAACCAGTGGGTTCAAACCACTGAGTTTGTGATTAGCAACATAATGTACAACCCATGATGCCGTCAGAGATCCTTAGAGTGAAGGGTAACCTTGCTTATATCAGAAAGCAAAGAATGTCAGAAAGATGTTTACCTGTGTTTTATTGACTGTGCAAAGGCACTGAGCTTTTAATGTATTATAATGGAATGTATAGTGGATTATAAAAAATTATGGATAACAATGCAAAGGGCAAGAATTGCAGAAAACTTAATTGTGCTCCTGTAGAACCTGTTCATAGGCCAAGAGGCAATCTTCAAACAGAAGATGGCACACTGAAGGGCTCGGTGGCAGCAAAGAGGTGAGTCAGAGTTATATGCTTCCACCATATTTATTTAGTCTGCATTCTGAAAAAATGATATGAGAATCTGGATTTTAAGGAGAATAATGTAGCACAGAAAAGAATTACAATAAATCAAAACTTTTTTTGAGGGAGGGGAGCATCACTGTCCTGGTGGGAGTAGGAAGTCCAGCCTTGATCCTTGAGAGCTGCTGCTGGATTTGAACTGCCAACCCTGTGAGCCGCAGTTTCACACACAACCACTATGCCACCAGGGTTCATCCCTAAATCAAAACTTGAAAATGTTTAATAAATATCTCAAACACTCTTAAAGAGTGTTATATAGTATTATGAGGTTAATGAACTCTGAAATACAAATAATTGTGTTTTTTGTTAGGTGCTGTCAATTTGCCAACTTGGTTCCAACTTAAGTGATGCTATACTCAATGAAACAAAAAAATTAAAGTCCTGAGTCATCCTCACATTCATTACTATATTTATTTGAGCACATTATTGCAACTACTGTGTCAATCCATATGCTTGAGGGTCTTCCTCCTTTTGTTGACCATCTACTTCACCAGGCATGCTGTCCTTCTCCAGTAGCTGGTCCTTCCTGACAAGCTATCCAAAGTTCAAAAGAAAAAATTTCACCATCCTCAATTCTAAGGAGTATTCTGGCTGTTGTTCTTGGACATATTCATTCAATTTTTGACAATTCAAATGCATCGATTCTTCTTCAGTATTTCTTATTCATTGTCTTATTTCCACATGTAGAAGAGGGGATTGAAAACACTATACCTTAGGTCAAGTACACCTTAATCCTCAAAGTGACATGTTTGCTTCTAAATACTTGTGAGTAATCTGCTGTAGCAAATGTGCCTAAAACAACATCTCTTGATTTCTTAACCACTGCTTTTCCATGAGTGATGCTTATGAATACGGGGAAAATTAAACTCTTTACAATGTCCATCTTTCCATCACTTATAATGAAACACATTCATCCAGTTGTATGGTTTTTTCTTTTCTTATGTTAAGATGTAATCTATAAGCTTCATCAATAATTACTTTAAGTCCTCTTTGCTTTCTGCAAGCAAGGCTATACTATCTGCATATTGTAGGCTATTAATGTTTCTTCCAATACTGATGTTACTTTCCTCTTTATTGAGTATATATAGCTTCTTGCATTACTTGCTCAACATACAGATTGAATAAATATGGTAGACGTGTACAACCTTGACACACACCTTTCCTCATTTGGAACCACATTTGATCTACATACAATTTCTGCATATACACAATTTTGGGTTTCAGATCCACATTTCTTGCAAATTTGTTATTTCTTCCATAATGTCCTCTGACTCTCACACAGCCTAATGTCTTTGCATAGTCAATAGAATGCAGGTAAAATGTTTGACCTTCAAATATATTTCTACTATTGCTGGATACAAAGTTGTGAACACATTATAATTTTTAAAAGCTCCATTAACTTAAATGCAACCTTCTTTTCAAATTAATATCAATAATATCAATAGTATTGCTATATACATTTCCATATTCTGCTTTCCACACCCAACTCACTTTGATCTGCTATTTGTTCCCCAAGGAGATCACTCTAGTTTTGTTTCAGGACCTTGAATTTGTTTCTTCTGCAGAAACTCCCTTCCCCTGGATATGCACATGACTGATTCCTTTTGATCACTCAGATCTTTACTTGGACGCTGTCACCTCAGTTATATCACTCCATATTGATTTCCCAACTTAAATTAGATTTCTTCCTATCATTCTCCATTAAAGGACCCTGGTTTTTTACCTCCATCGTAACTGTTACAATCTGAAAGTGTCTTCTTCACACATCTAATACTATCTCCCTTGTTTGAGATTTTTTCCATGAAAGAAAAAACCTTGCTTATCTATTTTCTCCATGA
>PVJH01001734.1:171540-194628 GCA_004026705.1 Nesogale talazaci
GGGGGGGGGGCTGAACTGCATGTCTATCCTTAGCAGCAAAGACTTAACCACTGTGCCTCCAGAGGTCCTTGCTTATCATGTAAGAACACCAATTTCTCTCAGAGGAGGCTTGGATGTTGTCAGGATGTTGAATAGGTTTCAGTGGAGCTTCCAGACTAAGATGGATTAGCTAGCTAGAAAGGCCAACAGATCTACTATCAAAGTTCAGCCAATGAAAGCCTTACAAATCATATTTCAATCCACAGTTCATCTTGGGTCAACCAAGTTGCCGGTTGATCTCCCGAGGAACGGTTCCTTATCTTGGACATCAGTTTCTGCTGCTGGCAAATAGGGCACTCGGCAGTGGCTTTGGCAAAGTCAGCCTTGGTGAGTGGAAGCTCATGTTGCTCTGCCCATGCATAACCTCCATCCCTGCCTCCATGTCCACTTTGTTCATGTGGGCAATAACACGAGTGGCAGAGGAAAGAGGAGGGCCAGTCTCCACAGTGTGTGTCATCTTATCTACTTGACTGCTAAAGTCCTCCTCTTCAGAGGTAACACTTTGGTGAGCATTCACATGAGACACAATTACCTTTACTTTTTGGACCGATTCAAAGAGATCCCTCTGAATGTGAGATATCCTTCATATACCTCTTCCCCACATCTCCTTGTCACCAATCTTCCAATCATGTTCCTTCCAAGTCCCTGACCATTCAGCCAAGCCATTAGCCACAGCCCATGAATCAGTACACAGTCTCACATCTGGCCACTTTTCCTTGTAGGCGAACTGGACGGCCAGGTGCACTGCTCAAAGTTCTGCTCATTGGGGGATTTTCCTTCACCACTATCTTTCAGGGAGATCCCAGAAAGGGGCTGTAGTGCTGCTGCTCTCCACTTATGAGTGGCATCTGCATATCGTGCAGAGCCATCAGTGAACCAAGCATGACTTTTATGTTCTTCAGTTAAATTAGCATCAGGAACTCCCCAGGAGGCCACAGGTGCAGATTTGGAAAGAGTAATGTGACTGGAGTGGGGGCTGTGGGCATTTGGACCACTTCTTCATGCAGTTTACTTGTACCTTCCAGTCCTGCTCTGGCCCGATCTCGTATGTACCACTTCCATTTAACAATGGAGTGTTTCTGTGCACGTCCAACTTTATGACTTTATTGTGTTCTGTCTTGAAAGAGTTTGCCAGGAATCAGAAGCTAACTCTACACCAACTGACAGCAATAACTAGAGTTCTTTATCTGAAGAGAATATGCTTAACTAGTTTCAAAATACATATAAATCTGAAACTAAACACATATATCAAATGCCCAGAATCTCATGTCTATAGCATTGTGTTATTAGTAACTAAACTGATTACTTGGATTGACATAAAAATAGATTCAAAAAATAGCTTCATGAATATCAGAATCAGTAATATTGGATCTCTTTCAACCCTACTCTAGTCAGTGCTGCCATCGATCTTTAATAGATTCAACATTGAGACCCTGAGGCACTACAAGATGTTCAAAGATAGAATGTTTTCATTAGACCAGATAGGAAAAATAATTTTCTTTCTATGTTTTAACTTGCAAATCACATTATCCAGTCATAACCAGAGCATTAAAAACTTATTAATTTATTATGGCTAAGATATTTAGATGTTTATCACTATAATTTCACTGACATTGGAAACTAGAAAATGTACCCAGTAATAAAGTAGTTTGAATATTATGGTTTTAATAAAAATAATAACTGCATTGCACAGATAGAATGAACTACATTCATAGATGGTAAACATCCTACACTCGGATTTAAGACTCAGGTGAATCATTTTCTTGATAACCATTACAATCCTCTGAGTCTATGGTGTTTCCACAGACTTGGCTTTCATAAAACGGTTCTTCAGGAAGAACAGCTCAGAACTAACACTTGGAAATACAGCCGTGGAGGGTATCCAATGCACATATTTAAAGTCAAAAAAAAATCCTCATTTGGACTTCATTCTCTACAACAAATATAAAAGCCTTTTGAGTGGCTATATAGGAATAAGAAAGTTTTCATCCAGATAGAGGCAATAACAATAAGTAAAGTCATGGATCTTAACTAAAAACTGTCAGAAGGTATAGCTGTTCGCTGTTCTTGTTAAGTGACATCAGATTGGTTCCCAACTCATGGTAATCCTGAACACAACAGAACAAAATAGTGTCTTGTCCTTCACTATAATCACTATCTTTGCGCTATTTGAGACCAATGTTGCAGGCTTGTGTCAGACTGTCTCAATAAGGGCTTTTCTCATTTCAGTTGATCCTCTACCAAACTTGATATCATTTGTCCTGATCCCTCCCCACAACATGTCCAAATTGCGTGAGACGAAATACTCTGAGTATTCCAGCTACACTTCCCCTAAGACAAATTGGTTTGTTCTTCTAGTGATTTGTAATATATTCAATATTCTATACTAATAACCTAATTCAAACATGTCAATTGTTGAGCCTTCATCATTCGTTTTTTAACTTTAGCACATATGAGTATAGAAAGTAGTTAAAATACAGAGTATTGAGTCAGGAACCCAATTTTAATCTTTAAAGTGACATGTTTGCTTTCAACACTTAAAAGATATCTTTTGCAGCAGATTTGTCCAATGCCACACATCATTTGTTTAATTCACTGTTGATTCCCTGGAGGCTGATTAAGAATTCAAGCCCAATGAAATCCTCGACAGTCTCAGGATTTTCCTTGTTTACCAAGATGTTGTTGACCAGAGGGTAGATATACATTATAATCTGAGAAAAAAGGGGGGTCAATGTTGCATGCCTCAAAATTTTTTTAAAAATTTAAAATCAGGAGGTAATACCATTGGTCCAAGTAGAAAGAAAATGCTTTGAAAACAATGAATGGCAACGTATGTGCAAACATGCTTGAAACAATGGGTGGCATGTATAGATTGTGATAAGAATAGGATGAGTCCCCAGTAAAATTATTTAAATAAATAAATAAATAATTCCTTAATTCTAACAAAGTATGATAAATATTTTAAAATTTTAAAGGCCCATCGTTTATTTAGTTAAATTTCTTCACTCTAGATTACAAAAGTGAGACACACATAGGTTGAGTGACTTGCCCAAGGTCATCTAAATAGTAAAAGACAAACACTATGACCCACATTTTTCAGTTTCCAATTATGTCTTATTCCTATTTCCTTCCTAGCCTACTGTTTCCTAGTGCCATCATCTTCTCCACTAGCTATGTCTCTGTTTTTATTCAAAAAGACTTGTTTGTTCTATCTATTGTGGTATTTACTTAACCCCTTTATCAACTAGCTCTATTTCATAAGCTTGGCTGCAATCTGTTTCCTGTTGAGGAAACCAGAGTTAGTAATAACACCAAATGCAACAAATAAAATATCTGAAAAAAGTACACATATTTTATAATTTCTATATTTGTTAAAAGTAGGCATGTGTAATATATATTTTCATCAGCTATCACTCGAGCACATGTACAAATACAAACACAAGTAAAAGAAATCAGTTGAGAGTCCTATAATGTGTTCACCTACACCAGTGGTTCTCAACCATCCTAATGACGCGATTCTTTAATACAGTTCCTCATGTTGTGGTGACCCCCAACCATAAAATTATCTTCATTGTTACTTCATGTCTGTAATTTTACTACTGCTAGGAAGTGGGCAACACCTGTGATAGGGTTGCTTGACCCCCAAAAGGATCACAAACCCCAGGATAAGAACCGCTGACTTATTGTGTCCTATTCTTTTAACTGCAAAATTTTTATGTCTGTTCTCTTTCACATAATAATTTTCATTGAGTCAATAAGTATGTTGATGATGCAGCATTTTAAAAGTAATTGTCCACTACGATCGCTAATTTTTTTCAAGTGTGAGAAATCAATTGTATATGGTTTTTATTAGTTTTATGGGATTTTTGTTGCCATTGCTTTCCTTCACTTAGTAAAAGAATTTTAAAACTTTATTTTTTTCAAATGTACTAAAGGTTGAAGGAAGAGTACAATAAATACCCATGTATTCTATCACCTAAATTCAACATTCACATATATCATATTCACTATATGAGGCATTTTACTGAAGGTTTTGGAAGTTACAGCTATCAGGATGCTTCTAACTACTCCAACAAGGACTTTCTTTACACAAGATTGTATTGTAAAGTAAGTTATGGAAGATGTAGTTAGGTTAAGTGTAATACTTTATCATTTAATCTCCTTTGGACACATTTTAAAGCTGTTTCAGTTTTTAATATTTTCTTCTTCCTTTTTATTGAAATTTTTGTTTCATCTAATGATCATTGTTGAGTTTTCTTAGCTTACTTCCTGCTGTATTTTGTGTGATGTTCTGTACATGAGACTGAAGATAGAAGCAGTAAGTGGATTGATAATTGCCTGAGGATGAGAGGGGGAAGGATGGGGTTCATGAAGAGTCAAAACCATATGTACAAGAAGAAAATGCTCTGAAATTGATTGTGATTATGATTGCACAACTCTTCTTAATATGATTGAATGAATAAAATATATGATAAGTGAAGTACCATATATGCCAGGAAAACTTTCTTTTTTTTAAGTCAGTGCAATGAAATAGTTGTGGAGGACCAATCTACATATCAATTAAGAAAATAAAATCTCATCTAAAGGCAGCCTAGAAACCATGCTGGACTTTGATGATTTGGTGGAGAAAATTTGATTATATATATGTATATATATATATACACACATATATGTGTGTGCATATATATATACTAATAAGAAAAATCCAAATATGAAATAAATATTAGATCATATTAGGAAATTTGCTGTTAACTTTTTAATAGGGAAAATGATCATGTGAGTGTGAAACAAAATATTTTAGGAGGCATGCAGTGTTCTTAAAATGTGGGACTTTCCACTCCCACAAAGAGTTACAGAATTGGAAACCCACAGGGACAACTCTATTGTGCCCTATTGGGTCACCATGAGTCAGCATTGCCTTGAGGACAATGAGTTTGAGGGGTTTGGGGTTTTTTTTTCTATTTTTTAAATCATTTTATTGGGAGCTCATACATGATTTTTTACAATACATAAATAAACATAGCGTATCAAGCACCCTCACATGTCCACTTCCATTATCGTTCTCTAATCGTCCGCCTTTTCCCTTAAGCCCCTAGTATAGGCTTTTCCATCCCTTCCCCTCTTCCCCTGCTCTCTTCTCCCCACCAACCCTCAATACTTTATACACTGTTATTGTTCTGTCCGACCTCTCCCCCAACCCACTCCTTTGATGCCCGTCCTTCAAATAGGAGCTTGTGTGTATATCCTTGCCGTTGGTTCCATCTCTCTACCCTACCTTCTCTCTACCCTTCCAGCATTTCCAATCTAACCATTGGCCCGAAGGGGCTCATCCATCCGGTTTCCCCAGATCTCCAGTTCCCCTCTATGCTAGTGTGACTTCAATATTCTTTACAAGAACCACTAACCTTCTTCTGCCTTTTTTTATGTATTAAGTGTTTTTAAATGCATAACATACCTCTACAAACCCAATCACTTGAAAATGTCTATGTGAGATAATGAGAATGAAGTTAAAACAAAGGAACAAATATCTTTAAATGTAAAATGTTTCTTCAAAAATAAAGATTCCAAGTTCTCAGTGAAGTCTTTAAAACTCTTCTTTTCACAAACTTTAAATTTCTCATTAGATATACATAATCTAATCAATTCTGGAAACCATATCTGAAACATTTTAAAAATATTGGTATTACCCTTTGTGGTCAAGATTTCATCATTATATAACTAGTATCAACACCATGGTTCCCTTAAAGTCCCCTTTAAGGTAAGTCCTCAAATGAAAGCATTGCTTTGTTGGAACAGAGATCCATTGTCTAGTTCTCAATGATAGGAATAGCATTGACTGACATACAAGAATTAGACTAAACAGGCAGAAAGATTCACTGGTGGACACAGATACGGAATCCAGTTAAATGTTATTTCTGATTTTGATTCCTATAGCTATGTAATTTGAGGGAAGACACCCTCCACTCTGCAAAATAGCTTCCATAAAATTGTTCTGAATGAAGCTATAGTGAAGAAGTTGGCAGCTGTGAAAAAGTGGAGATAACAGAGCATACTAACAACACATATTTCTGAATGATGTTAGAAAAATCAACCCCCCGAGTTTGTTAGGAAGATTACTAAAGAAGTGGAAAGTGCAAGGAGGAAAACTAAGGAGTACATTGGTGTAGTTCTTCTAGCTTAATTGTCTTTAAGACTGCCCTATATAACTTTATGGATCTTCTCAAGTTTGACTGTCTTAAAGCTTATGAAATGAAAGAAAACTCTGTAGAAGCATAATGCTAAATGTTTCTCAAACATTAGCATGCAAAGTTCTTCCAAACACCAGTTACTAATCTCTATTCTTAGCACTTATGATTTACTTGGATGCAGGTGGTCCCCCTAAGTTTACTTTTCTAACAAATATATTCTCCAGCTGGTAAAGGGAGCACGCTTTGAGAACACTAGTATATGAATTGGTTGATGAAACGTTCTTAAATTAATATGATCAGGTGAAGTTGTTCCTTATTATTTTAGATACAGATCTCATAGTGTGATTAATTTTTCTGGGACTCTTGCTGTTACTGTATAAAATATATATGTTTTTATTTGCCAGTGTTAGTTTATTGTTTGGGATATATATATCCAATACATATATATCCAAATATAAATTCCAAATGGAATTTTTTCAAAACAACCTATCGCCTTTAAAGTACTCTCCATTACACTTAACACATGTCAAACCTGCAATTCCATTCTTGGAAAAAAGATTCAAACTCCTCCATTTGAGTGGCTAACAGCATCCTCACTTTTTCTACATCATTCTGTCATCAAATCTCTGTCCTGAATGTCCCTCTTCATTTGGGCAAACAAGAAGAAATTCCATGCAGTGAGGTTAGCTAAGTAAGGTGCATGGGGCAAGAGAGGCATGCTGTTTTTTGAAGAAAAAAAAACTGGCACCCTGAGATGGCCATGTGAGCAAATTAATTGTCATGGTGGCAAAAACAGTTCCCTGATTGCCACAAACCAGCTCTTCTTTGTCACACACTACTAGGTTTTCAGACTCTCTAACTACAAAACTTAATTAATAGTCTAGCCTAGTGAAATGAACTCCAAATGCACTAGGAGTTGACATTGCCATGCATTCAGGAAATAGATGGATATCCAGAATGTAGTTTGTCACTGAAAGGCTTATCTTCTTTTTGAAACAAGAAAATCACTTGTACACTTGAATTTTGCCCATTACTCTGTTCTTATAAGCTGTGTTCAACATCACAACAGTTTCTGTGGAATTTTCCCTGAGCAGGAAACAAAATTTCATAGTCACACGCTGTTCTCTTAATTAGGCCAGCATAGAAAATAAGGTTCAAGCAAAAGTGCTTTTCCGAAAAAAAAAAATCGCTGTAACTAGAGAGAACCTTCCCAGATGACACCATTGGGTACACTAACTCTGAGTGGGTTGCCCAATGCTCACCTAACAGGAAAAATTCGTACTATGAAAACTTCACCCAGTGGGGTTTTTTGCTGACTTTTGGGCAGTACTCAAGAGTTGGGATTTAATACATATAGCATATGAGTACATATTTCAATAGTGTGAGAATGTACAACTGCTTCCACAATCAGTTCCCAAACCTTATTCTTCTACCTGTCTTAAATATTTTAATTGCATTACATTGGGCTCTCTCTTGAAACATTGTAATTGATGTTCTCTTCTGTTTACTATTATAAAATGATTATTAGGTGTTAGACTTGGAAGAATACTTAGAAGTAACCTACTTTAATTCTGAGAATAAAGAGTACATATTTCAATGTTATATTAACATAATTGTAATCTCCAACATGTGATTTATTGTCAATAACCTTTGAAGCAGGGCTACCGTGTTGCTTTGCACATAATTAAACTTTTTATTAGATAATTAAGAACATTCCTATGTAGATTTTAATCCAATGTCACAAATAGAAAACAGTTATATGGTAAGTTCTTTGAGAAGTTGCTAGAGGGCAAAAGAATGTCACAATTATGAGTCCAAGGACACCCTAGGTCCTTTTCTATTGTAATAGAAAACTCATATTTTCCAGGTTGTGCTAAGCATGTTCATATTCAGGAGCTCATTTAATGCTTGAAACTGCACTATAAGATGAAGAAACTGATGGTTTTGGAGTTTAAATAACATAGGCCAGCAACAGGCTTTTCCATGACAAAAGGACAAGTTTCTCTAATACATTTGTCAGCATTTATTGAATTTATCTGCCTGATAAGTTAGCACATGTATATCCTGACGAGACCAAATGTACTTATTTTTAGGAAGCAAAAATACAAATATCTGTGTGGACGACCAGGAAGTGTAAAGGTTTGTTTTCTAAGTGTTCATGAATCCAGTATGCATGCCCTTCCTCCCATTCCTCTTTTAAAGGAAAACAGTGCCATTGCCAAATTAAATGACTTCCTTTCCTACAAACATATGTAACATATTAAAATAGCTTCAAATAGTTTAGATCACAGTTTCTACAGTAAGCAAAAACATTTTCAGCATAGAAGAAAGTGGTCTTTTCTTTTTCAGAGGCATTATATAAACTGGGCATTAGTTACATTTGGCTTTGGGTCTCATCATTTCCTTAAGAAGGACAAGGGAAATCATTTTTAACCTCCCTATTTTTGCTGAAGACTGATCATTGGGACTGCATCAAGACGTAGATCAACCTCAAGACCAAGACACTAGGAAGAACCAGGGTTTCAAATCCTTCATTCTGCTGTGGCCTTCTAGTGAGAATTTACATGTCCTAGCCTGATATCCTCAGTCAGAATCTACATTTTAACAATATCCCAGATGATTCTTATGTAACCCCAGGTATACAAAAGAACCACCTACAGAGCTGCAAGATTCACTTGGGGATCTTGTTAAAATGCATATTCTCATTCAGTCACTCTGGGCTGGAAATGCAAGGTCTCAGCAGGAGGTTGACTAGGAAGGAACCAAGTCGAATAAACCTGTCCAAACTATAAATTATATTTAATAACATTATTCCTTTCCTCACATTCATCATTCATGAGTACCAGGAGACATGTCACCTATCTTTAAAAGCAATTTGAAGGCCAATGAAGCCATAATGAAGACTGTAGCTGCTTGCTGACAGAAGAGTTAGGGAAAAAGCAAAAATATCCCAACTCCAGTAAAAACAGCATTAGAGTTGGATTTCAGGAAGCTACTATAAAGTCAACCCTAAGAAAATATAACCACCCAAAATAATTTTATTTAGTAAATCTTCATAAAATAGTGACTATTTATTTGCATTGTTTTTACAATTAGATATGGTATCTCTATGAATAAAATAGACTGGCACCCCTATTTATATCACTACTAAGGCTGTAAGTAAACCAAAATATAAACCAAAGCTAACAGCCATCAAGTCAATTAATAGCCATTGAGTAGAAACAAATTCAATCAGATGTCACCAATTAGTAAAACTTGTACTTATAAAGACATATATATCCCCTAGTTTCCTCGAATACATCATAAAAAGCACTGTGACCTCTTTAAAGTTAAAATTGGACAAGCGATCTGATTATTTTTTATAAATACACAAGATGACAATCACAAAAAATATGACCCAAAGCAATTTCCAGGTTACTTAAGGAAGCCATTGCCTTTTCTCTGGCACTCTGAGGATGGGAAGGACCTGAAAAATCCAACCACTATCAAAGGCTGATGTGAGGGATTTCCTAGAAGTCCTGAACCAGCCTTGTTTCCTATTTTTAATAGTTTAAAATATTTGTGTGCACATTCATAATTTAATAATATACCACAAAAGACAAGTCTCAAAATTCAAAGCCAAAACTCCTCAAAATAATACACATTCAGTGTCAGCCCAGAAGATGATCAACTATTTCTGATCAAAGCCAGAAACTATCTTACACATTTTCTTTTAGTCACTATGAGCAGCAGCAGTCTCAGAGAACAAGACATATGTTGCCCATCAAATATAGAAACAAAAAATATGGAAACACTTACATTTGCTTTTTCACCAGTTTCACTTTCAAAACACTGGTTTTCTTTATTTTGCTGAACACAGGAAACATTTTCTTTTGATCCACTGCAACCTGTAAGCTAAAAAAGAAAAGAAAAGTCACCACATTTGTCTACTTGTTTTCGGCAATATAAATGAGCACAAACACTTTTAAAACTTTTAACATGAATCATTAAATGAATCATTGTTGCTGTGGTAAGGTACCATTGAATCAGTTTCAACATAGAGCAATCCTGTGCACAGCAGAATGAATGACTGGCAACCAGGCATCATCCTCAAAGATGTTGCTGTGATTTAACCCACTGTTGCAACCAATCTGTTAATTGTCTCATGAAGGGTCTTCTCATGAGCCTTGCTTTAACAAGCATGATGTCCTTCTCCAGGGACTATTCTCTCCTGATAGCATCTCTAAAGTATTTAATATGCAATCTCACCATCATGACTTCTAAGAAACCTTCGGGTTATATTTCTTCCTATAACAGATTTGCTCACTCTTCTGACAATCCCTGGTAAATTCAATATTCTTCACCAATACCATTGTTCCAAGATATGAATTCTCCTTTAGCCTTCCCTATTTATTGTCCATCTTCCAGATATCAGCCGACTGAAAATATTATGATTTGTCCCAGCACAAAATAGCTCCAATAAATATTTGTGTAATCTGTTATGTAATCTGTTGTCAATTTGAGATTCATGAATGAATGGGGTGGAACTTAGCCTGTCATTCAGGTCACAGCATGATCACCCCATTCAAGATGCTATAGAGATACATAGCACTCTGGAGGCAGGACACACACATACTCCCTGCAAAACATTCTGTTGGGAATACACAGAAAATCCACTAAGACCTGGAGCTGAAGGAGCTATGTGGAGACCCCTGCCAGTGCTACGGTGCTTCTACTTCTGCTGGAGCCACAAGACTTACCACCCACTGGCCTGTGATCTTCCTGCTTTCAGCATCACTGGATGTGTTGTGTGAGTCTGAAAAGAATGTATAGTCTGGTATCAGACATATGGGCTAGTACTGCACTGACGGAATTAATCTGGACTGGGCTGGTATGTCTGCGCAATATTCAATTGCTCTTGTATATAAAGCTTTCTTATACACATATGTGTGACTATAATTTGTTTCGCTAGTCTACCCAGACTAACACAATATTACATTTTGAGGGCAACTTTTTAGGAATCTAACTCAATTCTATCTGATCCCAAAGAGAAAACATAAAATGGAGCAAATATGTAAAGACAATGTTTTTAAACTACAAAGCTTTTTTTGTAACCAGGGAATGTTGGACTACTCAAATATAAAATAATTATATGGTAAAATCTGAATTTTAAACCAAGAGAAAGCTAACTCACTCCTGTGAAGTCGATTTTGACTCACAAAAAAGCAATAAGGCTGAATAGAACTACCTTTTTGGAAACTGACAATAGTTGATGGGAAAATAGCAGGACTGACTTCATCGTATAAAAGCTGGCATAACTGCAGGTACCTCAAAATTAGGATGGCTGTTATATATCTCAGCAAAGGCACTGATTCTGAACTACATTTTCTAAGATCTTTGTATCATTCACAGTCTTCCAAAGAAAAGGGATGGTTTACTTACTCACTACTATTACTGTATATACCTTAAACTGGGGACCCATCTCTTATAATACAACATCTCGTGGATCTCTTCATATTGTACTTGTTGTTCGGTATCGTACAGTCATTTCGGACACATAGTGACTTTGTGCATAACAGATTGATACACTGTTCATTCCTATACCATCCTTACAATTGTTCCTGTTCTTGAATCCATTGTTTGAAGTCATGGTGGCAGTCCAAGCCCTTTTGGGTCTTCCTCTTTTTTTGCCCCCTCTATACATTATCGAACGTGTTGTCCTTCTCCAGGGACTGGTGTCTCCTGACAACGTATGCAAAGTTTATAAGATAAAGTATTTCCATTCTTGCCTCTAAGGAGCACTCTGGCCATGTTTCTTGCAAGACAGATAGGTTTGTCCTCTTAGCAGTCCATGGTACTTTCGGTATTCTTCTCCAGCACTACAGTACAAATGCATAGGTTCATCTTCAGTATTCTTTACTCGACCAGCTTTCATATGTGTATGAGGCAATTGAAAATACCATGGGGCTGGGTCAAGTACACCCTAATACTCACAAAGATCTTCTTGTTTTACAATACTCTACAGAGATCCTGTACCTAAAATTACCTAATGCAACTAATCTTTTGATATCTTGACTGCTGCTTCCCTAAGAATTAATTGTGGATCCAAGCAAGACAAAATCCTTGACAACTTCAACATTTTCTCTGGCTGATGAAGCATTGGAAACACTTACTCCTCTATGCCAGAGAATTTGAAAGACAGCTACTTGGTCAACTGACTGGAAGAGATCCATATTTATACCCATCCCAGAGAAAGATGACTAAACAAAATGCCTAAATTGTAGAGCAATAGCACTGATATCATAAAAGGAAATTTTCTTTCGAAGATCATTCAACAGTGGTTGCATCATTACAGTGTCAGGAATCTGCCAGAGGTTCATACTGAATTCAGAAGAGGACATGGAACAAGGGTATCATTACTGATGTCAGGTGGTTCTTGGCTGAAAACAATAATACTAGAAAGATGTGTCCTTATATGTTTATTGACTCTGTGAAGACATTCAACTTCATGGATCACGGCAAACAACAAATAATCTTGACCAGAATGGGAATCCTCGAACACTTAATTGTGCCCTTGGGGAACTTGTATCTAGATGAACAGACAGTTGTGCTAACAGCACAAGGGGATGCTGCTTGGTTTAAAATAGTAAAGATGTGCTTCAAATAAACAGAATGGTAAAAAATTCATGATTTTCTGGAAAAAAAGAAGAGGCATTTTTAGGGTCATAAATGAAATTTGTGGAAGTTTGGACATTGTGATCAAATATGCTACCCCAATTGTATGTTCAGCTGCCTAATAATTCTTCTCCACCTCAATGTTTTATCAGTGTGTCATACTGTGGTGACTTGTGTTTTGCAGTGATGCTGGAAGCTATGCCACTGGTATTTCAAATAAGAGCAGGGTCACACCAAATGAACAGTTTTCAGTGGAGCTGCCAGACTCAGAATAGACAAGAGATAAGGTATTACTACTGTCCATTTCAGAGAAATGAGCTACCTTATACATAGAATTGAAACATTGTCAGATACTGGAGGCCTGATGAATTAAAGTAGAAAATAGAGATAAAAGTGGAAGATGATCTCCTGTAGCTGGAAGGCATTCAAGACATGACAAAAGAGCTGCTTTCTCAAAGTAGGGTAAACTATGATGACATGTAGGAGTAAAGCCTTTGGGATCTTCATTTGTTGATCAGGTGCAGGTCAATTGGCAAAAACAGCTGCAAACCGAAATTAATGATCAGAGAGTACGAAATATGAACTAGGAATAGTGAAAGCTCTCAAAGTGGGAAAGAACACATAAAGATCAATATCCTAGACATTAGTGAGTTGAAATGGATCAGTATTGGCCATTTTGAATCAGAAAATCATATGGTTTACTACACTGAGAACAACACAATCAAGAGCAATGGCATTGTATTCATCCTCAAATAGGTCATTTCAAGGTCTATCTTGAAGTATATTGCAGTTCATTTAAGAATTATATCTAATCCTACTCAAAGAAAACTAATAAATGTGATTATTCTTCAAATCTTTGGACCAACCACAAAAAACTAGTGATAAAGAATTTGGAGAATGCTACCATTATCTTCAGTCAGAAATTGATCAAACATGTAATCAAGATGTATTGATAATTGTTAATGATTAGAATGCAAAAGTTGGAAATAAAGAGAATATAACAGTGTAGGCAATATAGTCTTGATGATAGAAATGAAGGTGGAGATTCCATGATAGAATCTTGCAAGACCAACAATTTCTTCTTACAAATACCTGTTTACACACAAATAGTAGCTATAAACGGCTGAGTCCCGGTGGCGTAGTGGTTGTGCGCGGGACTGCGGCCCACTGGGACGGAGGTTCAATTCCAGCAGTGGGGCTGGGCCTCCTACTCCCACCACCTAAGGGCAGTGATGCCTAAAAAAAAAAAAAAAAAGTAGCTATAAACATGGATGTCTCCAGATGGAATATACAGACATCAAATTGACTATATCTGTAGAAAGTGTTCAAGGAGAAGCACAATATGAACAGCCAAGGACTGATTGTGAAACAGATAACCAAATCATCATATGTAAGTTCAGGTTGAATAAGTTGAAGCTGAAGAAAATAAAAACAATTTCACAAGAGCAAAAATATGACTTGGAATCCATCCCACCTAGATTTTTAGAACATTTCAAGAACAGACTTGCTTCATGGAACACTAATGACAGAAGACTTGTGGAACTTGGGGGAGGCAGGGTACATCAAAACATTATTCATGAAGAAAGCAAAATACCACTTAAAACACAATAAAGAAATAATCAAAACAGATGTCAGAACTCGAACCAAACTCACTGCCATCAAGTGGTTTCTGAGTCATAGTGACTCTGTCGGACCCTGTGGATTTTGAAGACTGCAACTTATACTGCAGTAGAAAGCCTCACTTTTCCTCTGAGGAGCAGCTGTTGGCCAAGCTGCCCATCATAACACAATGCCTCCAGGGAGACTCTGTAACTCTCTCTAAGAGAAAGAAGGAATGATGAAGCCAAAGAACTGAATAGCAATTTTTTTTGGGGGGGAGCATCACTGCCTCTGGTGGTCGAGGTTGCTACCCAGTGTTGCTCCTGAGAGCCGCCGTTGGATTTGAACCACCCAGCCCGTGGGCTGCAGTCCTGCACTCAACCACTTACGTCACTGGGGCTCAGCCCTGGATAGAAAATTTAAAAGGCAGATTGAGAGGACAAAGTAAAATATTACGAGAGGTGTAGAACCTAGAGTTAGAAAAACAAAAAGAAAGAACATGCTCAGCATATCTTAAACTGAAAGATCTCAAGAAAAAAATTAAGCCCTAAATTGCAATTTTGAAAGATTCTCTGGGCAAAATATTGAACAAAGTAGTAAGCATCAAAAGAATATACAGAGGTACTGTACCAAGAAGAACTAGTTGGCATTCCAACATTTCAGGAGATAGCATAAGAGTGAGAACTAATGATACTGAAGGAAGAAGTTCAAGGTGCTGAAAACATTAACCCAAACAAAGCCCCAGGAATTGATGAAATATCCATTGAAATAGATAGATGAAACACTGGAAACATACTAGTCTATGCCAGGAAATTTGGAAGAAAGCTACCTGACCAACTGATTGGAAGAGAACCATACTTTTACCAATTCCAAAGAAAGTTGACCCAAAAGAATGGGAAAATTATAGAACGAACTCATTAAGTTCAGGCCAGATTCAGCAAAGGACATAGAACATGGGATACTACTGCTGTTATCAAATGCATCTTGGTTCAAAGCAAGAGGATCAGAAAGATGTTGTTTGACTGTATCACGGCATTTGACTGTGGATCATAACAAATCGTGGACAGGTTTGAAAAGACTAGGAGTTCCAGAAACTTAGTTGTGCTATGCAAATGACCCAACCTTGCTAGCTGAAGATGAGGAGGCCTTGAAGCACTTGTGGATCATTACCAAGGATCAGACCTTCAGTATGACAACTCCATGTCAAAAAAACAAATGTCCTCACAATTGGACCAATCGGTAACATCATGATAAATGGAGAGAAAGTTGTAATTGTCAAGGATCAAGAATCGTCTCTTGATTGGATCCACAATCAATGTTCATGAAAGCAGCAGTTAAGAGACAAAAGAATATACTGCAATGGGCCAATTTGGTACACAAGGCCTCTTTAGAATATTGAAAAGCAAGAATGTTACTTTGAGGACAAAGGTGTGCTTGGCCCAAACCATGGTATTTTCAATTGCCTTATGCATCTGAAAGTTAGACATGGAATAAGGAAAACTGAAGAATGGATGCATTTTAATTATAGTGCTAGAAAAGAACAAACAAATGTGTCTTGGAAGAAGTATGGACAGAGTGCTCCTTAGAGGCAAGGGTGGTAATCCTTCGGACATGTTTTCAGGAGAGACCAGTCCTCAGAGAAAGACATTATGCTTGGTAAAGCCAAGAGAAACTGAAAAGAGGAAGGCCCTCAAGGAGATGGACTGATACAGTGGCTGTTTTTACAATGGTAAAAATCACAGTAAAATTGTGAGGATGATGCAGGGGCAGTGTTATGTTCTGGTATGCATAAGGTCACCATGAAGAGTAACCCACCTGATGGCACCTGTAATAGGAACAACATTAAAATATGCTATGAGGAGACATATGGGTAATGATTTCCAGCTGACTATATAGCAGAAAATCAATTCAATCTTGCATAATAATTCTTCCTTGCTAAATTTCTTCACATTTCTATACTTCACCCATGCTTTAATCAGACAATGTTCATTATTCTTCCTCCAAAGCTGCAGTCAATCCCTGATCTCCTTTGTCCCAGCAGCATCAATATTCTTAAAAGGTATAATCTTTTTTTTTTTGGTTTTTGGGGCATCACTGCCTCTGGTGGTGGGGGTAGGAGGCCCACCATAGCTGCTGGATTTGAACCTCCAACCCAGTGGGCTGCAGTCCCACGCACAACCTCTACGCCACCGGGGCTCAGCCCAAAAGGTATAATCTTAATAATAATAGCAACATTAATATCATAATAGCAAAAGAAAATTTTAACTAAAAATTGAAATAATCTAGTTTCTTTTATAAAGATATTTAGGTATATTTTGCATGCATTATCTCACTTACTTAAAAGTAACCCCTGTGAGGTAAACACTGTCAACAACAAAGCCCAAATGAGTCTGAATGCAAAATCCATACACCAAACTCTACACTACAATCCTGAACCACTTCCACAATACCCATTTGTGCATCTAACCTTCAACTTATTGTCTTAAACCTGCAGAATCAGATCCACCTATATGAACAAATTTGCGGGCCTCACTCCACACCTAATGAAACAGAACCTATGTAATCTATATTTTTCTTAAGCCCTCCAGGTGATTATGACATATACTAACTTGAAATGACTGACAAAGATGTCATATTTTTAAATGATTATAGATGCTTAGAATAAGTAAAGGGAATCAGGTTTAAGAAATAAAAATGGCACATAACCACACACACTCCTCCAATGGGAAGAACAATAGAAACCAGAGGGGAAGAGAAACAGGGGTCAATGGGAGATATAAAAATAATAATCTATAATCTATCAAGGCCTAACAAGAATGGGGGGGTGAGGGAATAAAAGATTAGCTGATCCCAAGGGCTCAATAGAAAGTAAGTGTCTAAAAAAGAATGATAGTAACATATGTACTAATATGTCTGATACAATTGATGTATAGCATGTAATAAGAGCTGTAAGAGTTCCCAATAAAATGATCCTTTAAAAAATATGTAGGGAGTGATGAATGATCTTTGGCAAATGGATAGTTCAACACTCATCTAAAGGTCCATTGCTAGTCAGTTCCAGCTAGTTGCTGCAATGGTAAAACCTTGAATCCAGGGTTGTCAGTTATTTAGAATTTTCAAGAGAACTTTGAAACCTGAACTTCTATGTCCATTTGTTTCTAAATAGTGACAACAGCTATATTTTATTTGAATACCATGTCAGCTAGTCACAAAAGGTCCAGACAGAATAGATATTTTTGACTGGGAGTCAACACGGGGCAGGCAGGTTTGTGGTCTTTGCTTGAATCTCTGAATACTGCTCTGAATGCCTCGGATACTGCACTGTTAAAAATCCTCTGTGAACCCTCAGTCCTCCTTGTCTTCCACTATAGCCCTCATGACAACGTGGGTTACGTGTTGAACTACTAACCACAAGATCGGCAGTTCAAAAACCCCAGCCGCTCCATAGGAGAAGGATGAAGCTTTCTATTCCCATAAACAATTCTGCCCTGTCCTGTAGGGTCACCATGAGTCACAAATAACTTGATAACAGTGAGATTTCTAACTACCCATCATCCTCTCTGTCTTCCATTTTCTTCTAGAATCTTATATGCAATTTCTTTAAACTTTCCCTTCATCTCAAAGTCTATGCTAATATTCTTCCTTCTCTCATTCCATGAAATTCTCAGAACTGTATAATTCACCTCTACAACTATGTTTTTGATAATGACTTATCTGCCTGACATGTTTTAAGAAGAAACAAGACCATAAGCAAAAAATAAGCTGAGTGATTTTATGTTTGTCTTATCTGGTCATGTAAATTACACAATGTGCACACAATTCTATCTTATTTTACATAATAAAGGTTGACAAATAATTGGGACATTTACATCAAATGGACTTATTTTTCTATGTATCAGAAAAGTTGATTACTTAAAGTAACTTTATTGTGAACTAAAACAAAATCTGGAAATTCCGTGTCAAAAAGCACTCATTTGAAAGGAGAGGAAGAGAGAGTGGAGTGTACTCTCCCACTGAGCCTTAAGGATGATATCCCACACAGAAGAGACAATGCACAGACAGGACCATATGGCCAGCCCCATTATGAAACACAGCATCCCTTGCTGACCCAAGACCCCATGGGGACAACAATGGAGAAGCAGGGTTGGGATTATACCCTGTCTGACCCCACCACAGCAAGGCAAAATATGAAGGGTAGGTATCAGTACAGAAGGGGGAGTACCAAGAATATACTTTGGGGCCAGGGTGTGGCACCCCATGGACCCAAGCAGGGAACACTCCTGGAGGGCAAAGAACAGACCTTGAACTATTTAAAGGTTTTTCTTTTGTTATCATTTTTTAATTATTTGTGTATTTTTTCTGGATATTGGGTTTGTTGTTATTGTTGTTGCTGTCATTGTATTGTTTTCTTTGATTGCTTCATCTTATGATGGCTTGTTTTTTTGTGCACATATTATCTCTCCCAATTGATATAGATAAGATAGACTGGATGAACAGTCTGGAGGAGAAAAACAATGGGACTGATGGCTCAGGGGGGTACATGGGAGTGTAGGAGGTGGGGGAAAAGAGGTGGTGTTGACCAAGCAAAGGATAAGGGAACAACAAGTGATTTAAAATCAGTAACAAGGTGGGTGTGAGAGGCCTGAAAGGGATTATTCAAGAGTAATGTAACAGAGAAATTACTGAAACCCAAATGGATGCTGAGCATGATAGTGGGACAAGAGGAAAGTAAAAAGAAATAGAAGAAATAACAGGAAGGTAAAGGGCATTTATAGAGGCCCAAATATCAGCATGTACATAGGTGAATATATTTATATATAATGATGGGGAAATAGATATATGTGAATATAATTATAGGGCTAATATTGAGACAGCATATGGACATTGGACCTAACCCAAGTGCTTCCTCAATGCAGGAGCACTTTGTTCCACTAAATTGGCGTTCCATGATGCGTACCTTCCCAATATGACCACTGAAGACAAATGTGTGCATAAGCAAAGTGGTAAAGAAAGCTGATGGTACCTGGCTATCAAAAGATATCGCATCCAGGATCTTAAAGGCTTGAGTAGACAAGGAGTCATCTAGATCAGAAGCAACAAAGCCCACATGGAAGAAGCACACCAGTGTGTGTGACCACATGGTGTTGAAGGGATGAGGTATCAGGCATCAAAAAACTAAAAATTATATCATTATAAATGAGGGGGAGTACAGATTAATGACCCAAAACCCACCTGTAGGTGAAGCGACATCCCCTTACGGAAAGGTCAAAGGGAGGAGACAGGTCAATTAAGGTGCAGTGTCGCAACAATGAAATATGCAACTTTCCTGTAGTTCTTAAATGCTTCCCTTCTCCCCCACTATCATGATCCCAACTCTACCTTACAAATCTGGCTAGACCAGGGGATGTACTCTGGACCAGATAGGAGCCGGAAACATGGGGAATTCAGAACAGATGATCCCTTCAGGACCAGTAGTGAGAGTGGTGATATCAGGAGGGAGGAGGGAAGGTGGGGTAGAAAGGGGGAACCAATTGCAGGGATCTACATAGACCCTCCTCCTTGAGATATGAACAACAGGGAAGTAGGTGAAGGAATACATTGGACAGTGTATGATATGAAAAATAATGATAATTCGTAAATTATTAAGGACGCATGAGGGAGGGGGAGCAGAGAGGAAGGGGGAATATGAGGAGTTGCTACCAAGGGTCTAAGTAGAAGGAGGATGTTTCAAGAATGATGATGGCAACAAATGTACAAATGTGGCCTCCATACAATAGATGTATGTATTGATTGTGACAAAAGTTGTATTAGCCCCCAATAAAGTGATTTTGAAAATAAATTTTTTAAAAATTCATTTGATTAACAGTTTTATACATTTTTGTTTGTCTATATAATTTTACACAAACCTGATTTTTCCCCTTAGAAATGAATTTTAGTCCTAAGGAGCATCATGCACAAAGTCTGTGTCTTTGTAAGAAACAATGATCTTAGGAACTGAAAAATTATGCTAAACAGAAAATAGTCCATGCTGTGTGACCACTGGGAAGTGCTGCCCTTGTCCATCCTTTAAGACTGAGGTTTGAACCAGTTAGCCTGAGGCAGAAGTTCAATCTGTTCTGGAGCGCACATGCTCCAATCATAATATTCACTGGACTTTATGGTGCTAGAGCTTCATTTCACTCTGTAACATCTCCTTGATATGTAAGAAATAAAACAAATTATAAGAGATATGGAATATATATATAGTCTTAGGAATGAAATTAAATGCTGCTGCTTATACACTAAATGTGAATTGTAAAAAACTGTTGAATTTAAACTATGTAGTCTTTCTTAGCTAGAAGAATAGCTATTATTAAAGTCCTTAGGATATCAAAATTCCTTGGAAATCTGAATGGAGAGAAACAATATTAGGCCTAAACTAAGAGCACAAAAAATAGAGAACCAGTTTTCAAAAAGGGTCCTTAGCAAACTTACTGATTCAACAAATATTTATTAAATTCTATTACCTACAAGGTACTGAATCAGATGATGTGAGACTAGCCTATGGTTCCAAATGAAAACGGATCAACTGTAGGGGAATAAATAAAATACATCATAGTGAAATTAAGCAGGAAGAAAACTAAGTGTTGAATAATTTAAAGAAATAGTTTAACATAATGGATGAACAATTGGGTGACATCAGTGACATCAGAAAAGAAAATGAAGCTATTTTTAAAAGAACTGTTCGATTGCTAAAATAAAAAATCCAATATATTAGCACTGAAAGAATTTAACAGTTCATTGAATACTTCAGGGGGAAAAAGCAGTGAATTTGAAGACAGGTCAATGAAATGATGTACAGAGAGCAAGCAAAGCACACACACACACACACACACACACACACAAGCTCACCTAAAACTAGAAAACCACCAAATTGCAGAAAAAAAAAAACGAGCCATCTAACATAAAGATATGTAATTAAAGTTCTAGACAGAAAGGAATAAATATTGAAGCAGATGCCATTTCAATAAACAGTGGCTCGATATTTCCAAATTGGATGGAAACATGGATGTGTGTAGAGCACACAGTGTGCAAATTGCCCCCGATCTGACCCCACCACATGGAGGCAAAACACTAAGGGCATGCAGCAGAGCAGCAAGGGGAGCAGAGCAAGGAAAATCCCAGGGAGTACTAAAATAGATTCGGAGGCCAGGGCGTGTCACCTCATCAGCCTCCACCATAAATGACTCCTAAGGTTATATAAGCAGACCTTGAACTGTTTACAGGCTTTTCTCTTTTTAATTTTTGTCATTTTGTTGTTGTTGTTGTTGTTGTTGTCATTCCTTGATTTCTTTTGTCACATTGTTTTGCTCTGTCTTGTTTTTATGTGCATATCATCATCTCTGTGGGTTTATCTAGCTAAAATAGGTTGGATAAGCAATCTGGAGGAGCAAACAGTGGGACTGATGGCTCCAGGGAGGACCTGGGCGTGCAGGAGGTGGGGGAAAGAAAGTGGGGTTAACCAACCCAAGGACAAGGTAACAATAAGTGATCCAAAATCAGTGGAAAGGAGGGCACAAGAGACCTGTTAGGGATTGATCAAGGGCAATGTAACTGAGAGGAATTACTGAAACCCAAATGATGTCTGAATATGATAGTTGGACAGGAGGTAAAGGGCATCTATAGAAGTCTAAATACAGGCATGCACATATGTAAAGATAGGTGTACATAATAATGGGGAAACAGATCTATGTGCATTATTTATAGGTTTAGTATTAAGATAGAAGGTGGACATTGGCCGATAAGCAAGTACTTCTTCAATGCAAGAACAGTTTTTTCTATTAAACTGTCATTCTGACATGATCGCTAAAGACAAATGTGGGCATAAGAAAATGTAGTGAAGAAAGCTGATGGTGCCCTTTCAAGATACATAGCATCTGGGATCTTAAAGGTTTGAAGGTAAACAAGTAGTCAGCTAGCTCAGATACAACAACGCCCACATGAAAGAAACACACCAGGCTATGTGATCACGAGGTGTTGATGGGATCAGAAAGCAGGCATCAAAGAACAAACAAACAAAAATCATATCTTTGTGAATGAGGGGGAGTGCAGATTGAGGACCCAAAGCCCATCTGTTGGCAACTGGACATCTCCTTATAGAAGGGTCGAGGGAAGCAGATAAGCCAATCAGGGTGCAGTTTAGCAATAATGAAACATATATCTTGCTTCTGGTTCTTAAATGCTTCCCCTCAGCCCCCACCCCAGTATCATGATCCCAATTCTACTTTACAAATTCAGCTAGACCACAGGATGTACACTGGTACAGACAGGAACTGGAAACACAGGGAATCCAGGACAGATGACCCCTTCAGGACCAGCCATGACAGTGACGATACCAGGAGGGTGGAGGGAAGGTGGAGTAGAAAGCAGGAACCAATTACAAGGATCTATATATAATCTCCTATGTGGATGATGGAAAACAGAAAAGTATGTAAAGGGAGACATCAGACAGTGTAAGATATGACAAAATAATAATAATTTCTAAATTATCAAGGGTTCAAGAAGGAGGGAGTAACAGGGAGCGAGGGGGAGAAATGAGGAACTGATACCAAGGGCTCAAGTAGAAAGC
>PVJH01001735.1:0-194641 GCA_004026705.1 Nesogale talazaci
TTTTTGTGTGTGCATTTTGTTGTGGCAGCATGTCTATCTGGATGGGATAGGTGGGATAAAAAGGCCAGAAGAGTGAACAATAGGACTACAGTTCCAGGGGGACATGGGAGACAGGGAGGCGAGAAAAGGAAGTGGGTGTTAACAAACCCAGGGACAAGGGAATAACAATTGACTGAAAATCAATGGTGAGTTGGGTATAGGTTATCTGTAAGGGAAATGTAATTGAGAGGAATTATTGAAACCCAAATGAGGACTGAACATGATAAGGGGACAAGAAGAAAGTAAAAAGACATAGAGGAAAGAACTAGAAGGCAAACGGGATTTTTAGAGATCTAAGTAGTGACATACATATGTAAATATATTTATGTATGACAACGAGGAAATAGATTTATGTATATATATTTGTATTTTTTATATTAAGGAAGCAGATAGACATTGAGCCCCATACTCAAGTACTCCCTCAACACAAGAACACTCTGTTCTAATAATCAGACACTCTGAGATGCTCACAACACCTGAAAACAAAACAGGTGCATAGGCAAATTTGGTGAAGAAAGCTGATATACCTTCAAAAGATAGAGTGTCTGGGGTCTTAAAGGCTTGAAGGTAAACAAGCAGTCATCTAGCTGAGAAGCAACAAAGCCCACATGGAAGAAACACACCACTCTGTGTAATCATGAGGTGGTGATGAGATCGGGTATTAGGCATTAAAGACCCACAGCAAAAAATCATAATGTGAATGAAGGGGGAAGTGCGGATTGGAGGCCCAAAGCCAATCTCTAAGCAAATGAACATCCCCTTACACAAGGGTTGTGGGACAAAGATCACAATCAGTAGGGGTGCAATGTAGCACCGGTGAAACATTCAGCTTTTCTTTGGTTCTTTAATGCTTCCTCCCTTTCCCCCACTTCCATGCCCCTAATTCTACCTTGCAATTCTGGCTAGACCAGAGCATGTACATGGGTATAGATAAGAGCTTTAATCGCAGGGAATATAGGAGAGATGAAGTCCTCAGGACCAATATTGTGAGTAGCCATACCAGGAGGATAAGTGGAAGGCTCAGGGAGAAAGGGGTAACCGATCACAATGACCTACCGATGAAACTCTCCCAGGGGGATTGACAATAGTCATGGGGGTGGGGAGAGATGTTGAACAGTGCAAGGGGGGAGATGTTGAACAGTGCAAAGCATGAAAAAAAATAATTTGTAAATGATCAAGGCTTTATGAGGGATGAAGGAATGGGGGGGGGGAGGGAATGGGCTGATACCAAGGGCTTAAATTGAAAGAAAATACTTTGAAAATGATGATGGCAACATATGTACAAATGTACTTGAGACAATGGATGGATATATGGACTGTGATGAGTTATACAAGCCCCCAATGTAACATTTTTTAAAAAGAGAGAAATGCCCTCAGTGAGATGGACTGACCCAGTGGCTGCAAGCATGGGCTGAAACATAGGGACACATGTAAGCATGACTCAGGACTAGACTGCTTTGTCCCACTGTTCATAGGGCTGATGTCAGTTGGAATGCATTAAATGGCACCTAAAATACTTTTAATAAACAGTGAGTTTTCAAAAATGCTAAGAGGTAAGGTACTGTATTCCACACTTTCTCAAAATGTTATTGAGCTAATTATTGATTCATTATCAAATGTTTAGAGCATCAAATCATGTAAAGGGAAAGGTATACAGAAAAGTATACACAAAGGATTTAGACATGAGAGACTTTTAGACTCTATGCACTTTCATTGTGGTGCCAGAGAAGAATGTTAAAAGTACCATGGACTACTAAAGGAAAAAATCAGTCTGTCTTAGAAGAAATACACCTGGAATGATCCTTGAGGGCAAGGATGGAAAGACCTTGTCTTACCTATTTTGAACATGCTTCCAGGACAGATCAGTCTCTGGAGGAGACACAGGCTTGGTAAAGTAGAGGACAACAACAAAAAAAAGAGGCTGGTGGACCAACACAATGTCATATTTTTTTTAATTAAAAAAAGTCATAAAAAGGGTGAAGAACAAAACAATAGCTGAAAGAGACTATATATACGTCACACAGATGCCGATATGAAGCTAAAATATCTATGAAGAATGACTTAGAAAATCATTTGATTTATAGGGGGATCAATAAACTATACCATGAGGCAAAGAAAATGTTACAGCATAAAGCGGTGAGTTAAAAGAGAATTAAGTCCAGATGGTAAAAGGAAAAGTTATCTTTAAATACCTAAATTTGATATTTTGCAGTAAGAAGAATTCTATTTAAATTGTAATAAAATGCTAATCTTTTGAACAGAAGAAGGAGGCTGAGCAGGAAAAAGTTCTGTGTTTGGACTTCTCTGTGTGGGTGTTAGTCAAACTTCAGTGTAGGGTGACATCAAACATATTAAAAAATATGAGTCCATATACAAATTTCAAGCTGTGACTTGTTAGAGTGGAAGTTCACCCTTTAGCTGTTGGGTCAGGTTCAAGTTCCCAGCATGTCTTTGGGTAAAGAACCAGGGAATTTCGGTTGGAGAGCTAGAGTGAAGACTTTCCTGAAGGTCCTCATGACCTTTACAGTGAGCTTCCTCTTCTCAGTCGGGATTGTATTGTCCAAGGAGCCCTGGTTACATAGTGGCTATACAGTCAGCTGCTGATTGCAAAATCTGCAGTTTGAAACTACCAGCTACTCCATAGGGAGCACTGCTTGTTCTATAAATAATTTCAATTTGGCTATCCTATATAGATTTTTATGAATTATAACAGACAGTAGCATAGGTTTTTTTCATTTTTTAAGGTTGACTATATTTAGCTAAAGGCAAGCCCTAGAGTGCATGGTTTTCAATACAGATATTTTAAAACTCTTATAACTCTTTTACTCTTCTGTGAGATGTAAACAATTATACTATAATTCTCAAATTTTTTTATGAAGACTGGATTATGCCCTACAAGGCACTTAGTATATTCACTGGCATATGGTTCATTAAAAAAAATGTTAGCACTGCTTCTTTTTATAAAATGAAGTTAATAACAATTTTTAAATTATTAGGGGTTCATGGGGGAGGGCAAGGGATGAGAGGAAATATAGGGAGCTGGAATTAATAAAAAAAGAACTAGAGGAAAGGGTGAAAGAGGAGCTTAAGCCAGGGGCTCAAGTAGAAAATGTTTGGAAGTGAATGTGGCAACATGTGTACAAGTGTGCTTAATATGAATAATATATTGAGTGCTATGAGAGCTGTAAAAGCTCCCAATAAAATCTGTATTAAAAATAAATAACATAAAATACAAAATGAGTTTCTCATTGTGAATATTTTTTTTTGATTACAAAAAAAAATGTACCAAAGAGTTAACTAGATCTAACCCAAAGAACCATTTTTCCAAGACCAACCTAAATCACTGAAGAGTAGAATCATGTGGTTAAACAAGACAAAGAGGAACACAAACAAAACTATCATTTGTGAGTCTCATCGAAGAAGCCCTGGGTACACCATAGTTAAGCACTCAGCTGTTAACCAAAAGATGGAATTCAGTTGGAATCCACAGTAACTAGGAAACAGCTGACACAGAGACTGAAACAACTGGCTCACAGATAATTACACGTGCTGTGGTGGTGCAGGATTCGCAGTGTTTCATCCGGTTGTTCATAGTGCCATTAAGAGTCAGAGTTGACTGGGTACCACCGCCCAATCATAACAACTGCTCCCAAAAAGATTATAGCCTTGGAATCTGCATGGAGCTCTTCTTCTACTGTATTTTTATGGGCCATATGAATCTGAATAGACTTGAATGCAGTGAGGTTTCTTTACTTCTTTTGCTGTTCCATATGAGTCTGAATTTACTCCAAAGTTATTTTTTTAGGCTATTAAGTGTTAAAGTGTTACGTAATAGCTAATTGAAACAGTCATGTGGGTGGCTTTAGAAAAACTTTTATAAATCCTTCATATATGTAAAATAGATTGTACTCATAAATTAGAATAGCCTGGTTTTAATATCCTTCGCCTTGCTCATTTTTTCAACTTTCCTCCACTTTTAGAAATGATTTTTATTTTTCTAATAAATTGATTTCAATTATTTGACTTGCAAAGGGTCCATTTTGTTGTTTAATAAACGTGTTTTGTGACTTCCTGTAATCTAGCTGAATTTTCAAGATTTTTCCAAAAGATTTATAGTATAAGTTCAAATTGCTAAGTTAAAGCCAAGAATAGTGTTTCTAAGAAGCACCAGTACATTTTGAGGACAAGTAAAACATTAATGTAAATCTCAAAAAAATTAAGAACCTTTAGAAGCAGGCTATAAGCTTACTGAGATCGGAAGGGAGGTAAATAATGTGACAGATGTGCAGCATAGCACACTAGTTAGAGGCTAGAAGATAATTTTAAAGGGTGTTAGATCTTATAAAATATACGTTCTGCCTAGTAATATTCCCTGTCAAAGTTTCAACCAAGGAAACCTAATACAGAAGTTTTATTCTACAATATGAGAAGTCTCCATGAGTCTGGGACTGACTTTTTGGCCACTAATAACAAGAATGATGAACACAACAACCTGACCTACCACTATGGGAAAGTGTAAATGTCTGGGCAGAAACTGGACAGCACGGACCGAACACCTCCCACAAGACCAAATGCAAGCCATAATCAATGGCACCAGATAAGATAACCAGTGAGACCCAATGCTCTGTGTTCCAAGAAAGCCGCCAATCCTCAGAGTGTCCAGACCCCATATCCTAATTGCCCCACATTCCATTGTCCCTGTAAAAACCTGCACCCTTGGCCGCTGAGCAGGACTTCCCTCACCTGTAGGCCTAGGTCATGGGATCTTGTCCAGGAGTGGAGCTATTTTTGTATCCACTCGCCCTTGTCCTGTCAATTTCCTCTGTCTGTCTGTCTCTGGCTCAGTTTCACCTTTACAGTAAAATGCAAAGGAAAGGCATGTCACAAAGTCTTTTTTTTTTTTTTTTTAGTTTGTTTCTTGTTTTGGGGGGTACTGCCCTGGGGGCAGTAGGAAGCCCCGCCTTGCTCCTGGAGAGGTGCTGCTAGATTTGAACCGCCAACCCTGTGGGCTGCAGCCTGGCACACAACCACTATGCCACCGGGGCTCAGCCCCATCACAAACTCCTATATCCAATATAACTAGATTTAATTGTGTACTAGAACTTATTGACTAAAATCTAATGGGAAATCGGGGACATAGCAGTTTTAAAAAAGACCAGGAAACACTAAAAATATTCCATTCAATAACTACCTTCTTTTCTAAAACAGAAAACTTCACCACAGACATAAAAACTGCTGGAGAGGCAGCAGCTCTTCAGGAGCAAGACTAGGCCTCTTACTCCCACCAGAGGGCAGTGATGCCCCCCAAAAAACAAAAGATAAAAACCGGTTAGAGCAAATTAATAAGATGTATATCAGAATTCTGTTTAGATGTCAAAGTGATTCATTATTTCTAATGTAAGTTGAATATTTAAAATTTTTCCTTTAAGTTCTTCATTATGTTAGTTTCCTATTCTCAGTAACTTTATAAACCTGATAGTTGCTTGTCTTTAGAGGCTAGAAACATTACAGATGAACCTCTAGATTTATTTTAACACTTTATGATCATACATATTCATGAAAAAAAATTGCCAAAAAAGAAAAAAAATCCAGAAAACAAAAAACAGATGGTGGTAAGTACAATTCTTCATAAGACAGACTTATTTAAAATGTGTTCTACCTGGTCTGGGAATTTTTAGTCATTTTATAAAATACAGCAGTCATATTACTTTCATGCTCCTGAAATTAGGAATTCTAAATTAATGAATGTTCTGTTCATCACAAAAGGAATGCTCATAGCATGCAATGGATTGTTTTTACATCAACAGTGGATGAGTCCTTGACAGATCTGAAGTTATTTTTGCGGTTCAGTGAAAGTTCATAGAATGACTCTTCTACCCCCAAGAATCTGTCCCTCGCACCTGATTGAGTGGACCAGAACAGAATGCTTGTAACTGTAATAAATGGGGATTGGTCAATTTTTTTTGTTTGTTTGTTTTTGAAAGGATTTATTTTAAAAATGGATTGGTCAATTGTTATTACCACCTTCTCTTCCTATAAGGATGAGCTATCTTGGAGGAGCAGAAAAGAAATGCACCCCACAACCCCTACCTCCCTGATGACCTTGGAAGAGCAAGATCAATTGCAAGAGGCTGCCATGACCTGATGTTTCAGAGGCAGTGGCATAGAGACTGACAGGAGCAGCAAAAAGAGATTTTGGGAACTTCTCTTCTGTTAACCAGAGACTATGGAACTGTGGGATCCCTCTACCTCCATTACCATTTATCAAAGCCCTTGGTATGAACAGAAATCAGTAAGAGAAAGTAAAATTTCCATTATCATTTCAAAGTATTACTGAAGATTGTTAAAGATGTGTAAGTTTTATGATAAGATCTCATTGTGTTGAAATATCATCTTCAATTTGCATTTTTTATAAAAGCACTTCCAGAAACAAAGACACTTTCAGGATAATTTTGCACAAAAGGATGGGTCAGATAGCCTAATGTGGATACAGTCTGTGGATACATAGAAAATATGATTTTGAAAAGCAACAGATATGGTTCTTAATTCTTACTAGAAACTAGTATGGTAATTTTAAATGCAATTATTGAACATTTTGCAAGTCAAATATTATAGAAAAATCATGTTAACTAGTGCTTATTTAATATAAGTTGTATACTTATATTTTTATTTTTTGTAGTACAAAATTAATAAAAACATAAGGTACATAAGATGTTGTGTGGTTTATAAAATTTTAAATTTTATTTCTTCAGCTATAGTCATACAATAGTAAGCCAAAAGAAATTGTTACAAGTCATAGAAAATTTTGTTAAACAAGATATGATGTTATTACTTCTCAACATTATCTTTCAGAGTTTTATATACTTCTGAAAATATTTCCATGTCTCTAGCCCTTCCTTGAAAAATTAAGCACTTACATGTACATCATATCAAACAGCAGTTTGGGCAACTTTTGGGATGCATGTCATATTCATATTAACTATTGAGTTAGCAATAAATAATAAAGAGTAAGATTAGGGCTATAGGGTAGATGGGGTAAGGTACCCCCATATAATTATTATAGGACATTCCTTACTATCCTTATCCTAAAAGGAAGAATGATCAGATGCATTATCATGATGGAAACAAAGTACTTGGCACACATTTCCTGGCCTTTGTGGCACCAGTGCAGACAACCATTTAAAAATACTCCCATAATATGCCCGCACAATCATCCTTCACCCTTCAGAAAGTAGATCAGGATTAGTCCTTTGGGATCCCAATAAAACAGCTGCTGTAACTTTGAGTTGACCTCTCTGCATTGACTAGAACTGGTCCAGAACTTGTTCTTTGAATTGCATAGATTAATCCAAGACTCATCCGCAGTTATAGTGCATTCCATAAAAGCATCTTCTTCCTTAGCTTAGGTCTTGCTTGAAAGTTTGGCAAAATGACAAGCTGTTTGAGCTAGCTGATTGTCACACCACACTTTTGACACACCTTGAGCCCAAAGCTTGCTCAGGTTAAGATGTTTGGTTATAATTGAGAATGTCAAATTGTATGACCTCCAACTTTTGTAGGCATCACATCAGTGGTAGTTCTCCTGACTTCACCTATGCGTTTCTGGACTTTACCTGCAGTTTCATTATCCATTAAGTCTTTTCTGGGTGGATATTTGAAGGCTTCACAACCTTTCTTGCACTGTTTGAGCCATCCGAACATTATATCCTTAAGTAAGTCTACATTACTATAACACTTGTTGCCAACATTCAATGACTTCGAAGACATTATTCTCTTGGGTTTGATTAAAGATATTGTTTTATCACCGACCTCAAAATCATTGTTTTCTCTCTTTTTGAATTTTACTGAGGGCTCATATAACTCTTATCAGAGTCCATACTTACATCCATTGCCTCATTTGTACATATATATATATTTATATACACACACTTGTACATATATTTCCATCATCATTTTTTAAGTATTTTTTTCTACTTGAGACCTTGGCATCAGCTCCTCATTCCCTCTCTCCCGTCCTCCCTCATGAACACTTGACAATTTATAAATTATTATTTTTTCATGTCTTGCATGGTCTGATATCTCCCTCTATCCCCTTGTGTATTGTCCAAAGCCCTGGTAGAAGGTTTTAGGTAGATCATTTTGATCTGTTACCCTTTTCTACCACCACCCTTCCCTTACCCTCCTGGTATGGCTACTCTCAATATTAGTCATGAAAACTTTATCAGTCCTATATTCCCTGTGCTAACCAGATATATATAAGGGAGAGCTAAGAGTCCTGTTAGTGGGAGGAGGGGCATTAAAGAACCAGAGGAAAGCTATAGGATTCATTGGAGCTACACTGCAACCTTACTGACCCATCCTATCCCCACAACCATTTTTTAAGGGGATCTCCAATTGCTTACAGATTGGCTTTGGGCCTCCACTCTGCACTCCCCCCACCTCATTCACATTAGGATTTTTTGTTCTGAGTCTTACACGCCTGATACCTGATCTCATTTCCACTTGCTGATTGTATAGGCCGGTGTCCTTCTTCCATGTGGGCTTTGCTGTTTCTCAGCAAAAGATGGCCACTTATTTATCAGTCTTTAAGACTTCAGATGCTATATCTTTTGATAGCTGTGCATCGTCAGCTTTCTTCACCGTATTTGCTTATGCATCTGCTTTGTCATTAGCAATCATTATTTTCATGACACCGAAAATAACGCCACTTATTTTTTTAAGTCACTCTTAATTAAGGCAAGCATATTACTCATAGAATTAGTCTGTGATCATCCATTGGTCAGAGATACTTGGGTATGTTTTGTTTGGAATAAACCACTGCATATATGAACTGGAAACATAGCACCAATGCTTTATGTTTTACCCTAGTATGTCAAGTCCTTGGGGATATATTTGAATTTTATCACTCTCAATTGTGTCCTTTTATTTATTCTATAATTGCTAACTGTTTCTCTTATCTGACTCATTAAAATAAGGAAGAATATCAATTATAAAAACATGTGTGTATATATATATTTTAATCCCCACAACTTACTAAATGTCAATGTATATGCTAAATAGCACAACAAATATTTATGTGGCAATGTCAGAAAATCAAAACTTAAATAGGTTAGCATGTTGAACATAGGATAACAATATAAATGACATCCAAGATTACATTAAAATTGTGTTCAAGATAGAGATCATTCTTAGAAGAAATAACAACAAAAATCTTGTCAGTCATGACATTTTATTATAAAATATATTCGCTCTGCCTTTATCATTGAGCTTTCTAAAGAAAATTCTATAATACAAGTAAAAAAGACTAATTATTATATTAAATCCATGTACTACAGATGTTTTAGAACTAATTATTGCAGTTTCAGGCACCTAGTACATTACATTGAAATATTTTAGCATAATTTAAGAAACTGCTATTCAGCTTAAGCCATGATTCTCTTAAATAAAACTTTCAGGTATTCACCAATAGAATCTAAATTACACTAATGAATGTACACAAAGTACTTAGAATAGTCTTTCGGGCACACAATAAATGGTCAATTTGAGTTCTTTTTTTATTCTATTTTTCCTCCGGCCAACTGTTTTCCCACTACATGTTTTTTATTATTATTTTTGCATTGCCCATTTCTGGTTTGAGTTCCTCAAGGAGAAAGGATGAGGTAAATTTATAGTTAGCATTCAATGTCAGGGCAACAGTCTTTAAATTATAACCACTGTTCTTAAGTGGGTGTTCTCTAGGCCAGGGCTGAAAAGGAATGTTATATACTGTTTCAATGCAAAATTAAAGTAGTATGATAGAACAGTTCAGAGAAACATCAGAAAAGATGAACGAATCATCCATAGATTACTTACGCACCAAAATGTTATCATTTCTGTTAGTGCTTCTTCCTTTCTTTCATAGAGGGTGTTCTCATTAAATATTCCCATAGCTACATATATAATTCACCTCCACAGACCTGGTCACCTTATCACAAAATAGCTAACTGTACGATGTATAGCATGTATCTCTATCTCCCCTTATTACAGGAAAGGCCCTGGAAGTGCAGGGGGCCATGTTCTTCCTATCGGGATTTAAGTAATTGAAAAATTGAAAAAAGATATGTGCCACATGAGCCAATAGTTACAAAGCACAGTAGACTTGGTATTTTTATTGTACATGCATTCCACTAGTTCTTAAAGTGTTAGCATACCAGTTTAGGCATGTAAATAACCCTGCCATAGGCCGGAAGCTGTCTGCCTGCTCGTCTTCCTTCAGGCTCTGCTCAGTGTTCTTGGGTTCTTTTCGTTAAACTTGCTTCCAGTCTTCTATGGTGGATTGATTTTTCAGTACAGTCTTTTTTTATGCCACGGTGGGAAAAGGGTTTACTTATTTATTTATTTTTGTTTTTTTCTATTATTCTTTATTTTTTTTCCTCGCTGCAATCTAAACTGCACGGAAATGAACTTTGCACTCATTTTTCCATTTCAATCAATAGTTGCACGTGCAATCCTTTCAGGCTCTTGTGGCTCTTGAAACTGTCCCCATCCCTTATTTCCCTGCAGGTAGGTATAAAAGAAATCACGAGAAAAACACCCTGACATGCGCCACATCAAGTACGAGGAGTCTTGAGATGTTCCCAGGCAGTGCCATACCAAAACTAGAGGTGAAGGGCATTTCCACATTGATATGAAAAAGACAGATAGCATAGTAGAGCTTCAATTCTGAGTCCCGGGTGTTCAGAAAGCTATATTTTGCATACCACAGAAGAATCGATGCATTTGAACTATGATGCTGGCAAAGAATATTGATAGTACCACGAGTTGCCAAAAGAGCGTACGAATTTGCCTTGGAAAAAATACAGCCAACATGCTCCTGAGAAGCAAGGAGGGCGAGAGTTTTCTCACGTAGTTTGGACAAGTTCTCAGAAGGAAGCAGTCCCTGGAGAAGGGCGTGATGCTTGGTAAAACAGAAGCATAGGGAAGTGAGGAAGACCCTCGACAATTTGGAGTGACGCAGCAGCGGCAACCACGGGCTCACACGTCATGTGTGGGGGGATGGCGTAGGCCCAGCAGAGCTGTCTTCATCAGTGGACAGGCTATAAGGAGCAGGAACTGACTAATCCGAAGGCATGTGACAGCAGCAGCAGCAAAAACAACTATAGCCACAGTTTGAACATAAATTAGCACTCCCTAAAGTTTTTTTTTTCCTTCTGAACATTAACCTGGCATTGTCAGACTATTTATCCTCAAATGACAGGGTTCTTGAAAGTGGATTGCTAGAACTCTTCTGGCCAGTCCAGGGAGGGCAACCTGCCATCAGAGAGTTTCCTTGGTGTGCCCTTGACGGGTATTGGGAAAACAGGGCCACACAATCATGAGTCATACCCCAAGTAAGTTGTTCAGAGACCCTGAGAATAAAATGATAGACTTTTCTAACCCATACGCAGTCACTCAGTCACTCTCACTGCCATCTTGTTAATTCTGACTGCTAGAGGCCCGATAAAACAGAGTAAAATTGCCTCTTGTGGCTTTCTGAAGCTGCTTATCCTTATAGGAGTAAAAGGTCCACACAGAAGTGACTGGCAAATTCAAACTGTGGACTCTGGTTACCAGTACAAATCATTTGCCATGCCACCAGTCTTTATTAGCGTATGGATGCCAATTAAGGTCCTTGTTCTGCTCCTATAGTTCATCCTGGGACTGTGTGATATGGAACTGATGCAAGGCTTTATGTTTTTTGGGGGTTTTTTTTGGTGGTTGGGGGGGGGGGACATCACTGCCCTTTGGTGGGAGTAATAGACCCAGCCTTGCTCCTGGAGAGCTATTGCTGGATTTGAATCGCCAGCCCAGTGGACCGCAGTCCCGCGCACAACCACTATACCACCGGGGCTCAGCCAAGGTTTTATGTTTGTAATGAATTCTCTTTACTTTCCATACTCAGTATGAACACCCAGGAGGCTGTGTGGTGTACTGGGTTCAGTGCTAGGCGGCTAGCCATGCTATCAAAAGTTCAGTTTCCCTAGCTGGTGCTAGAGAGAAAGCCAAGGCTGCCTGTTCCAATGAACATGTACAGCCCCAGAAACCCTCCATAATGCCATCCTTAGTCAGAGTGAGTCTGATGGCTGTTGGTTTTTGTGTTTTAATGTAAGTAGCTTCATGGCTCTGGTTCTTTGAACATTATTAGGCCTTAAGCTAAAGGTTTCCTTTAGAGGAATGATTCATCTTTTTCATTGTGTTATTCTGGTTAATATAATAACCTTTTTAAAACATATTTGGATTTGTGTTTCTTCCCCTGCCTCCTACAGAATACAGTAATACTGAGATTTAAGAAAACACATCTCATTCTGCTTCTCATAGGTTCCCAGGTTATTCTCAGTTGAGCTGCTTTCCTTAGCTGAAGTAACTCATCGCACTGCCATCAACTCACTTGACTCATACACCTTAAATTTATGGCTTCTAAAACCCTACCCACCATTTAAGCCTGAAAAGAACTACATGGCTTTTAAAAAAAATGTGTCCCTTCATATTATAAGTGTTATTTCAATAGAATCAGTCATTTAACATATTTTATTCCTGAACATCTCATGAAGTCTATAATCTAGAAATCACATGATGCACTAAGCAATGTTATTTTAAAGATGTGGCTGTTCTGAAAGAATGTCAAAGGTAAAATCCTTTGTCTAGCACATTGTGGTTAAAAAGAAAAGTTCTACTGAAAGTGCCATTGCAACATAGCTGATCTTTAAAGGGAAAATCTTCCATTTGAAAATGGCCTTTGGAGAAAAATTTCCATAAAGATGAGTAGTTATTACTCACATGGGCTTCCTGAGCTAGGACCCTAAAGTGATGCTGACAGCTAAGGTGCTTTACCTGCTAAACAGACCACGCAAAGGGTTTGGTAAGAAAGGTCTGGTGACTTACTTCCCCCCAAAATCAGTCATTAGAAACCCCAAGGAACAGAGTTCTGCTCTGATGCATGTGGGGGCGCCACCCTGTACTGATGACATTTGTTCACACTGCACTGCTTGGGCCAGAGGCGGGCAGACATCCTGTCACTATTGGTCATACAGTCAGCTGAGAAGCACGGCAATGACAGGACTGATCTGTTGAGTTTTAAGTTTGGCTTCACTGTTCCTCTTGACAAATAAAGTAGGAGCTCTGACTTTTATCAACCAAAACAGTCATACTGAAGTTTATTTCATGGTGATTCCTTATTTGTTCTCTATAACAAGTGAGTCAAATCATAGGAATGCTTTCACTTCCTGTAGTTGCATTAAAGAGAAGCAAAAGTAGGGGATCTGATTTTTTTTTGAACCAGTGTGAAAAGTTGCTTCCTTCACATCAATGTAAAAAGACGAGCAGTCTGTGAGCTGGCTAATGCTGACCTCAGGAAATAGTCCGTGTACTTATTAAGGGCCCGGGTACAAGGACATGTTTTATTCATGTAAGCTAAATCTTGCACATTATCTATTTTGTTTTATTTATTTTAACAATAAATATTTTCTTCTCATTGAAAAGGAACCTAGCATGTGGTGCTTCCAGTCAGAAGCACTGTCTGGAATAATTTCTCAGAAGGAGGCCATCGTAAAACCTTCATGGGAAATCTTGAATCTGGACAGGAGACCATGTGAACTAGCTTAGGGAACTAACCGGAGTTTCCAGGTTAATTAAAAGTGTGATTCGGAACCAGCTGATTTCGGAAGTTGCTGTGGGGGGAAAGCTGAGTGTTGTGTTGGCAAATCGATTCTGGGTGGACGTCGGATTTCCTTTATTCCTCACAGATCAGCCCCTAAGCCAAACCAAAACAAATGAAAATACCCAACGCCATCGGGTCAATTCTAAGTCATGCTGTAGACCCTGACGGCAGGGAGTGGAACTGTTCCCTAGGGTTTTCAAAGCTATAAATCTTTACAGAAACAAAAAATCCCACCTCTCTCCCTCTGAGCAGCTGGCACAGTGGAACTGCTGACCTTGGGGTTAGCAGCTCACCACAAAACCCACGACCCCACCAGAGCCTCTCATACAGCAGATCCTGCTCAGGGGAAGGAAGGTAGAGGGGACAGCAGTCCATTTCAGCAGAAGAGCTCAGCAACAGTCCAGCAGCATGGAATGGCCCCTGCTGCCATATCTAGCAACATATTGTGGAACGGAAATTTGATGACAACCTAGTTTTTGAACTGGACCCACCTAATAAATAAATATAAGGCAATCAGAGGAGGTTTTGCATTTTGGACTTAGAGAAAAGATCTTCATTGGATTGAAGTAGATGATACATTCTTGGGATCAGATCTATTTTAGCATTATATTAGAGCAGGAAGAAGATTGCTGGTAGAACTTTATCATCAAGGTAGGCAAAAGCAGAAGATAGGAAATGTTTTCCTAATCTTTCCAGCTTGAAGTGGCGCTTCTTTTGGGCTCCTAGTCTCCTGTCCCTGTTTCCATATGGAACTAAACTCATTGGACCTTCAACAAAAATTTATACCCATGGTTCTTCCCTGGTCTTATAATCTGTTCTTATAATGCTGGGTCCTCCAGGACAGAGAGGGATGGCTCCACAGGGATATCCAGACTGTACGCTTTTTACAGGAGTCGATAGCCTCATCTTTCTTGTGTAGTGTGATGAGTAAGCTTGAATCACTGAACTTAATATCTAATGCCTCCCTCACTACATAACCAGGGATCCTTTTGAAGATAATTCAAATACCTAAATATGCAGCAATCTCTTTCAGGAGAGAGTCCTGGCGGAATAGTGAGTTAACTGTTAGGCTGTTAGCCGCAAGGTCCGTCGTTCAAAACTAAAGGAGAAACATGGGACTTTCTACTGCAAAGATTGCCTGCCTCAGAAACCCAGGTGGGCAGTTCCAGTCTGCTCTACAGGCTCATTCCGATCCGGCATTGAATGAACGGGAACGCGTTTGAGTTTTGCAGAGTCTCTGGAGTTTGTGTAGTATAAAGAGCAACCCCCATTTTTAGAAGATGCCTTCTAGTAGATAAGTCCTCTGTAGAGACTTTGCTATATTTTTGCTCGATAGAACTTGAACCTGGACACTCTGAAGCTCTAGCGTTGGACAGTAGAACTTAAAGTTGGGGCATGTTTCCAAGGATGGAAGTGACACTGCATATCGTGTTTCTTGCTTTCCTTTAACATTCTGCACTTAACTTGCCTCTACCTCAGGTGCTGGAGAAAGAAAAGCTGGGGGGGGGGTGCGGGTAAGGAGGGGGGAGAGCAAAAGTGAATGAATTTGGAATCTTTGTTAGAAAAATACACAAGAGAAACCAGTCATCAAGTCCTCCTCTTTTCCATGATGAAAACTTTTCATATTTTGCTCATGACCTCTAGTACTGCGAATGAGAAATGTCTAAACACAAAAATATTCAAGTAAGGAGGAAAAGAATAAGCCGAATGTGCACATTCCTTGTTGATCAGAGCTGTGTGTGCACATGCTTTTGCTTCCCATTAAGACAACGGCAGGACTGTCATTTAAAATTCATTTAATTAGCAGTCACATAAATCAGCCCTAAATCCAAATGGTTTCTAGAGAGTGACTTGCATGAAGTAGAGTTAAAATAATCAACAGTTCCAAGCACACTATTTCTTTATGAAAAAAAGTCAGCATTCTTTTCTCCATACTCTTTTAAATTCCCTGGGTTCTTTCTCGAGCAATTTTGTTCTCTAACTAAATAGAAGTCTTCATTAGGGAGATTATCATTCATGGAACATAGTGATTTGACAGTACTGATGGCCTCATATCTCACATGATAACATTATATAATCATGCAATTTCTGAGAAAAAAATGTCAGTTTTCAATGCTGTCTCTAATTTTCATTCCTTCCAAAAATGTTAGTAAAGACCACAGATGATATATTTGCACGGATAAAATCTTAGAGAAGATACCTGTATGAGCACATCAGAAATTACTACAGAACAAGAGCTACCTTCTATGCAATACAGAACCATTTCTTCACATAACTTAATTCAACAAAGACAGCTAGAATATTTGAAACATAACTCCAGTCATTGAAAGAAGTGTGTTCAACCACCTATTTTTAAAACTCAACTGAACGGCTTTATCTGTGTAAGCAAGTATTTCCAGTGGCAGAAGATATCAACCCCAAGATTATTTTTGGTACACAGAACATCAACCTTTCTATATAGTTCTTGTGAATTGTATAGTTTAGATTTTTATAGCCCAGAGTAGAAAGCATTGATGTACAGAGAGGTTTGATAATTTGCCACTGGAAATTTAAATAGGCTAGAGATGATTACAGGAGTCAGACTTAAATTTTCCCAGTATTTTTTCCTTAGTGGTGTTTTTTTACCAATCTAGAAGAGCTAGATCAGGGGTCCGTTTCCTGTTAGTGTTTTTTCATTTTTGTTTTTAACCTTCACATTAAAAAATATATCTGTGCATATTTCAGAATCTGCATCTAGACAAAGGATTAAAGAGTCTTAATTAGCACATTCTGTATGCTGGACAGAGCACTAGACACTAGAAATGGTATGGCAATCCTTGCCTTCCAGTATGTCAGCAGAATTGAGCAGAATTGGTTTTTCAAAAGGAGAAAAGAGAGCATCATGCCAGGCACTCAGTGGCTTCTGGGTGGGGTGGGGGTTAAGTTTTGTGAAGAATGCAAGGGAATCAGAACAATGGACAGAAATTTGCACTTGAATCTGACTAAAATGGGAAGTCAGTGGAAGGTATGAGCGGAGGGTGAAATGATCTAATATATGCTTCATATACAACATATATTGGTTCCTATGTGCAAAACTGGAAGGACAAAGAGACAAAGAGTGAGTAAAACAGTTTAGCAGGGAAAAAGATGCAGCCATTCAGTGCAGAATGACAGTAGCTTGTGCAAGTTTCACACAAGGAGAGGTGATGAGAAGTGAGACGTGCTATTGATAGATTACAAGAGTGTAAGAGAAAGAAAAGGTCTAAAGGTGACTTTGACTTCAAAATCTAAGCAAATGAGCGAGTGATGATTCAGGTAAAAGGAAAACATTTAGGAAAAAGCAATGGGAATTAAGAATTTTGATCTTGACCATGGTAAGTCTGAGTTGCCTTACTTGTGACATCCAAGGGAAGACAATGACCAGGAATGGAAGTATAGGTATAGTACGTGTGTGTGTGTGTGTGTGAGTTGAAGTCAGCAATACTGGCTAGCCGCTCCAAGTCAATGTTCTACTGCAGTTTTCTTAGTAGTCAATCTTTACTGCAATTTATAGCCCCTCTTTCTCCTGGAGAGTACCTAGTAGATCTGAACTCTCAGCGCTTTACTGACCGTGCTATCTGGGACCTTTACAGTTCCCCTCTCCCTGGGTAGAAAGTAATTAAACATATGGCTGGACTTAAGGGTTAGCAGGCAAAGATTAGAGGGCATAATTCTGCCATCCATATTTTAAGGGGGCGTAACCAATCTTAATTTTAAATCCTAGTGCTAACAAACACTGGATATGATTTCTTTGTAATATCATTTATAATAACATTTTGGTAAATTAAAATGTTATTCAAAAAACAAATTACAGTTTTTTTTTCTTTTTGGCATCACTGCCCTCTGGTGGTCATGGGAGCTACCCAGCGCTGCTCCTGAGAGCCGCCACTGGATTTGAACCGGCAAGTCTGCGGGCCACAGTCCCACACTCAACCATTTACGCCACCTGGGCTCAGCCCTTAAAGTACAGTTTTAACTTTTGGAAGTCAATCGATTCATAATAAATAAAATATCTTCCTTTCTGAAAATCTTGAAATACTTATTTAACCTTAGCACTCATAATAAAATACTACCTGCACTTTACATGAAGTGTATTTTCTGACCCACATTAAGCTGCTGGTACTTTCACTGGTCTTTATCAAGACAAATCTATGAAATTACTTATATAGCAAGACTTTCTGAACTCAAGATGGTACAATGTATAAGACCATTTTCATTGAACTTTTGACACTGGTCATAAATGCGTTAGTATCTTAAATTTACTTCATAAAACTATCATTTGCATTTATATTACACTTTTAGAAGGTATTTGTTATAATAAATGAGTTCCTTCCCTGGTAACTTGAAGCCAGATACACCTCCACTGTATTTCTATACCTACTGCCCTTTCACCTCTTCTCTAACTATGGGGGACGTAAAATGTAAAATGCCTCAACAGATGCCAAATATATTGGCTACTTTAGAAGCTGAATTAGGCTTATGCATACATATATCTCCCTTTAACTTGCAAAGACACACAGCCAAAAACAATGATGCCTTTTTCAACTCAGTCTTTTGAGGCAGGATGTAAGTGGAAGATTCATATTTAAGACAGCAAGTTTATGGGGACTAAAGTGGGGGCACTGCAGGCAGGCAGGTTAGAAAGAACATTTTCATGAAATAGTGCCTTCAATGTGGCCTCTGCTGGAAAATCTTATCCTGCTTTCAGAAATGTTTATGCGATCCTTAGTCATATTGCTTCATTATCATATCACTCCTGATGGCATTTTTAGCTTTATATTTCATGATCTATTCACATATCTTTCACTTTCACAGAACAACCAGGCCAGCTCAGTTTAAGAAGCAGTCCTCTTGTGCTTTGGGGACCTGGTACAGAGAACAATACACAGTATACACTCAATAAGTATATGAGTGAATTAAAAATGCCACTCTAGATATGGTATCATTGCTGAGGAAAATAGTAGTCTGTGGGTTAGAGATAGCAATTATGCAGAAGACAATGATATAAATCATAATCTGCAAAAGTGATTATTCCAGAGCTGCAACACAAGAGGCATCTTCAAAAAGGGAAGGGTTTAGTGTGACTTGGTGTAAAGTGTTACACTCATGCCCTATGTGGTACAGAGCAGTTCCAAACCCTGAGGCAAACCTATTGCCATACAATGCTAAGTATCATGTGGATCTGTGACCATTTTAGAAAAATTTTGATCACTCCTCTGATTAAAATCCCCCAATGAAGCTCCATTGTTTTCATGTGAAAGTTAACAGTCACAATGTCACTGAAAGGCTTGTGTGGCAATGGCGGCACCTTCCCAAATTGTGAGATGATTTATCACCCAGATCACCATCACTTCTTGTACATGTAACTATCAAAACATTTACATGACAGCCTCTCCCTACACTAAAGTATGGCTAAATAAGAACTCTATACACTGTTCCCACTGACCAACACAATCTTAAAGACAGAACTGGTCTCATTTTTAACTCAAGGACCAGCTGTATAACTTTTACCACCTTAATAGTCCCAAACTAGTATTCACTATATACAATAAAGAAGGCAAATAGAAAATACCCCTATCTTCAAATATCTTCCAACTCAATAAAGAATCTCTGAAGAATTACCACTAAAGAAAGAGAGGGTAAAACAGAAACAGTTAAAGAACTCTCTTTGACAAAGTGATTCAGGAAAAGATGGATAATTATTCTTTAAATTATTTTGATAGGTTAAGAGGCTACCAAAGAAGAAAACAAGTCTGTCTTTGACTAGTACCTAATTAATTGTGTTTTCTACAAAGATAGTCTTATGTCAAGGAACGTTTGTGTGTGCAGTGTTGTGTTTGTGTTTGGACCTATTTGTATGTGTATAATTTTTAGCATAATATTTTATGTATCTTCGATAGCTAGTGTGAAACATGTGATGGTTTAATAAATTTCTGGGTAGGCTGCTCTAGTTTGATAAAATGTTAAAATTTCCCATCTGAAGCATTTGCTTCTTTTACATATTTTTAGGATTGCTAAACTAAGAGCAAGGTGATGCACGTCATTTTAACAATGTCAAAATTTATCTTTCTGTTTTTATGGGCCAACCTTAGATGTCAATGAGTCAGTCAATTAAAGTAAGTTCTAACTTCTGATGCCTCCACTTTTGTGGAGAGAAACCAGTATGAAGGTCTGATTTCTAATGTCTGAAATGGACAATAGTTTCAACGTATGTGATAGTTTCTAACAAAATTGACCTGTTGGCTTTTTCTTAAATTGGTGGCCCAGTGGCAAAGCTAAAATTATGGCACCGTTTTCAGACACATCTGTCTTGAGGTCATATTCTTGGACATAAGATTTTCCTGGGTTGGGGCCAACTATGTAGGTGAGGAAGATGAATGGAGGCTCCCTTGATTTGTTTATTTATTTATTTGTTCTAAGATTTACCCAGTGAATATGTTCAGAACCCAGGACCTATTAAACATTTAATTTTGAAACATTATTAGATTAAAGATAAATATTCCCCCAGTCTAATTTCTCTAGCTAACTGAAGAGTATTTTGGAGTGGTCTCTTTCTCCATGTATTCTTAATAAGCTTTCTGTACAATGACTTGTTTAGGACATACAGCACATCCTTTGGTACAAAAACTTTTTTCAAAAAAAACACTGTATTCATCTTTTCTCAGAATTGTGAAGATTTAGGTCATGAAAATCTCTGTATTTCACAACAAGTAAAATGCTTTGCAGCAACTTTGCAAACCACATGCTGTAAAATAGACTTCCAAGCTCCAAAACAACCAATTTACAAAAAGTCATTTGCACTTCTTCAAGTTTCCAGACAGGGTGACAGGGCCACTGCCACAGTCTTACCTTAGATAATTATTGGTAGTAACAGAGTTGGAAACAAGGGAACCATGAAGCAGCACAATAAATAGAACACTTTTTATACTGGTGTCAACATTTGGGCTGATGAATGGTGTTTTCTTCAGCTTTCTCTCTCAGTGGAAAGCAGATCACTTAACGAGTAATAGTTGGATGAATCAGAGGCATCATGAGCCGAAACAATCAATCACCTAACATTTCACAAATTACATCTAAGTAACAAGATAAAGTGTGTTAGTCTCCAGGACTTTGATGTATATAAAATATCTCTCACCTCTCTCTGTTCACCATCTCCATGAATTACCTTTGTCTCTTGTCTTAAACATTGAGCCCACCTTCTATATGATTTTGTTTTTCTAAAATAGGTTTGTCATGCAGCTGCCAAAATGACCCATCTAAAATTCAGTTGTGCACAACTGTGTACTTCACTGTCTTAAATCATCAAAGATTCTTGATGATTTGCTGGACCAAGTCCAAGATTCTTAACCAGTTCTCTAACACTCAAGCCACACATTTCTTTCCAACTGCATTCTTTTAGTGTTAGGCTTAGTGTGATTTTATAAGTAATTTAAGCATATGATTATTTCTTAACCCTGGTGGTTTGAAAATCTATTTTATCTTATACACTATAAACCTAAGAGGTTAGAGTTAATGGTACAGAGTGTGCCAAAAACCTCTATAATGACTGCAAAGTTCCTTTTTGTCTCCTTTGCTTTCATAATTCATACTGCCTTAAAAATGACATGCCATTCCAATGATTCATGATGCTTTCATAGACGAGAATGGGCACTGTATTGGTACTATGATTACAATTTGATACTGAATGTGAAAGTGGGAAGATAGTAGAAAAAGTTTTCCATGTATCTTTCTTGGTAGCTCAAAGACATGGTACAAGAATAAACTTTATATATGGAAGGGAGATAGGCAGAATCACCTTCCCTTTTCCCTATTTAAAATTGGTGGTAAGACACTAAAATCAAGACATTCTTACAAAAAAAAGGAGAGCTTTAATTTCACAAATTAAAGGATAGAAAAAGTATCCTTAAACTGAATGCCAAAGGTGGATGAGGATTTTGGCTCAACTATCATTTACCCTTGTTGAAGTTCTTCAACCTTCTGTTAAAAGAATACTAACACAGGTTTTTACCAGCTGTTTCTTCAGAAGGTTTCTGTCTAGGTTAGAAGAAAATAACTATTGTCAGTGCACACTCAAAATTGTCAATAATACATTTGTCAAATGCATAGTTTCACATGAACATCCCATAGATTGAATTAAACTGAATTGAATTAAATCATGATGTACCACTGTCATGAATATCCATTGCTAAAATCCTCATCACTTTAAATAGAAACTAAAATTTTTCCCTTTCCAGTCCCATGTCCACCAAGTATCGAACTATAATGTATATAGCTTTGCATAGTCTGAGTATTTCATATTAGTGAAATTAAATAATATTTTCCTTTTGTTTTTGACTTACCATATATACTCAAGGATAAGCCAACAGATTATCATCTGAGACATCTAGTTTTACCACAAAAATTGCATTAAAATGTGCTAAAAATTTGGCTTATATATGAGTGTATACATTTAAATTTTTTCAGGGTTGATTCATGTTGTTACATGCATTAGGATTTCATTTTTTAAGACAGAGGAAATATAACATTAAATATGTTTATCAATATGTATGTAACACCTATTTCCCACCACTTATCTGTCAGTTTATAGTACTATGGCGGCTGGTGTACTATGTACTGTGTATATAGTATGTATAATGTATACACTGTACTATGGTGCTGTGGTGATGGAAGTTGTGTCAAAGTTATTTCAAATACAATTGATATTCATTCATGGTGAATTGGTGTCAGTGCGTCCTCCAGACTTAAAATGGACGATGAATAAGGTGAAGTACATTTCTATGAGATTAGTCAATGAAAGCCTTCTGAATATAAGGGAAATCTGATAGCATGCTGGAAAATGAGCCCCAGTTATGTAAAGAAACTTAAAATACAAATACAAAAGTGGTGCCTTCTCAAAATAGAATTGATCTTAGTGACATGGGTGGAGTAAAACTTTCTAGAGAGTCATGTGGTGATGGGGTATGGCTCAAAGCAACAAGAAGCACCAAAGTAACAATTAAAATTCAGAAAATATCTCTGTATGAAGTAGGATAGAAGAAAATCAGGAACCAACAAAAGTAAAATGGAAAGAATAGAGATATCCTATATCTTAGATGTAGGGTATCCTACTTCCAATATTCTAGATATGAGCTGAAATGTTCTGATATTGGTTGCTTTGAATCAGACCATCATAAAAAACTCAAGAGATATGGAATCACATCATTAACAAATAGAACTATTCAATAGCTCCCTTTAAATCCAATGCTATTTGTGATAAGATAGTATCTATATATCCAGTTGATACAACTATCATTCATATTTATATTCTGATCAATAAAACCAATACAGAAAAAATGAAGACTTCTGCCAGCATCTTCAATCAGAGATTAACATATACTCCATTGATTTGCATGGATAACTTGTGGTGATTAGAATGTGAAATTTGGAAATAAAGAAGGAGGAGCAGTATTAGGAATAGGGCTCAGTGATTGAAAGGAAGCCGAACATCACAAAATAGCAATTTGCAAAGCCTATGATTTCTGCAATATGAATAACTCTTGTAAACATTATGAGTGGATGTTACACATGTGATCTTCCCATAAGTAATACACAGGGATCAAATTGAACCGAGAAGATACTTCAGTGGAGGTCCAATGCCCATCTGTTGTCCTACTACTAACCTTATAAGTATACACATTAATCTCTTTCCCCATCCTCACTTATAAATATATGCCCCTATGTATATACCTGTATTTGAACCTCTATAAATGTTCATTATCCCCCAGTTCCTTCCTCTATTTCTATTTGCTTACCTCTTGTCCCATTATCATGCTCACTTGTCATTTGGGTTTCAGTACTTTTTCTTTGTTACATTAGTCTTAATCAATCCCTATTGGCCTTCTCTCACCCACCTTGTCCCTGCATTTGTATCAATTGTTATTCCCTTTTTCCTGGGCTGGTTGACATCACCACCTTCAATAGGTGAGGTGACATCCTTTTGCAGAGGGGTGACAAGGAGGAGATGAGTCAGTTAAGATACAGGGTAGGAGCTATGAAATATGCAACCTTCCTCTAGTTCCCATGCTGCCTCCCACCCATTATCATGACCCCAATTCTACCACATAAATCCAGCTAGACCAGGAGATGTACAGTGAAGTTGGAAACATGGGAAACCTAGGATAGATGATCCATCAAGACTAGTAATAGGAGTGGTAATACCAGGAGGGTGGAGGGATGGAGGAATAGAAAGGGAGCACCAACTTCAGGGATCTACACGTAGCCTCCTCTCTGGAGCACAGGCAACAGGGAAATGAGTGTTGGGACACATTGTACAGTGTACAGGATGAAAAAATAATTTGTAAATTACTAAGGGTTCAAGGGGAAGTGGGGGAGGAAGGGTAATATAGGGAGCTGATAATGGGGGCCTGGAGGGAAGGAGAATGTTTTGAGAGTGATGATGGCAACGGGTGTGTAAAAGTGGCCTGCACACAACTGATGTTGTTAGGGATTGTGATGGGAGTTGTAGGGCCCCCCCAATAAAATGATTCATTAAAAAAAGGGGGGGAGGGGAAAGGGGAGGTTTTTTTTTGTTTGTTTGTTTGTTTTTAAAGAGGAGCTTGTACCAAGGGCTTAAGTGGAAAACGTTGGGAAATGTATGTGGAAACATGTGTGCAAATGTGCTTGATACAAATGAGGTACTGAATGTTGTTGTACCTGTAAGAGCCCCCAATAAAATAAAAAAAATCAGGAAATCTGAGTCAGGGTTGTGTCTTTCACCGTTTATTCAGGCTGTCTGCTGAACAAATACTCAGAGAAGTTGGATTATATGACGAAGAATGCAGTCTCAGGATTGGACGAAGGCTTACCAGAATCCTGGAGTATGCAGATGACACAAGCTTGCTTGCTGAAAGTGGTGAGGACTTGAAGCACTTCTAGCTGAAATCAAAGAAGGCGCCCTTCCACTTGGCTTGCAACTCAATTTAAAGAAAACCCGAAGTCTCACAAATAGACCAGTTGATCATTGCTGTTGTTGCCAGGGGCCGTGAGTCTGTGTGACTCACAGCAGCCCGCATGTTCAACAGAATGAAACCGCTCCGGTGCTATCCACATATCTGCTCTGATGTTAGAGCCATTTGTGGCAGCCGCATGTGTCAAATCCATCTCAGTGGTTTGGCAGTTAAGGCCTAGTAATCACTCTTGGTGTGATCGAACACACTGGAATCAACTCCAAAATAGGATGTGCTGTGAGCAGTCACGGAGTTGTAAAAAGAAGAAAATGGAACATTCCACACTACCTCTCATCACAGCCCTGATGCAATTGAAAGGACGTTTCCTTGGGGGTGTGGACAATTTCCTACTTCAGTCGACGCTGTGGGGAAATGTGCCTGCTTTTTGCCTCTGACTCCTGCAGGGCTCATTGAGCTCGGCTCTTTGGACTTGGTTGGCTAGTCCTAGGAGCTGCCAGCTGCTTGCCAGGGAATGGACTGACCTTGTATCCATCTGCCCCTTCAGCCACCAGCTTGTGGTGGTCCTGTCTATCTCGGGTTCCTTACCGCTGACTCTAGTCTACAGATGCTTTCAGCTGCACAGCTGACTCAGGGACATAGAACTTCCCCGGATATGGACTCCGCTTACCCATGTCTACTCTCATTTCCTTCTCTAGAGAATCTGGCTTCACACGCCGTAATATCTGATATAGCCTCATATGCATGTGAAAACTGGGTAATGCACAAAGAAGCCCTCAGAAGAATTGATGCTTTTGAATTACGATGGTGGTGAAGAAATTTGAAAGTGCCACCCTCTTCTAGAAGAATAAATAGATCTGTTTGCAGAAAATACAGTCAGAATGCTCCTCAGTATTGAGGATGGCGAGACTTTGTTTCACATATGAAAGACACTTAATGCCATGCTTGAAGCAGAAGCATTCCAGTAGTTTTCTTAGAGTAGTGCCATTTCTGATGGAATGCATTTTAAATTATGGTTGAATTTATTAGTCACTGATAGTGGAGAAGTCTGTAACAGGTCCATTTTAGGAGCAGCCTTTGGGAAGTTGCAAAACAGAGTAAAACTGCAAAATCACCTTTAAAAAGTGCCAATTTAATGTCAATATTTGCTTTTATTTGTCAAGTGTGCATTTGAACTGTGTATCATAAATAAAATGAAAAAAATATGAAATGAAGAATTGATTTTGTATATGTGTACATATATTCTTTTTATTCAAATACAATCTGGTGATGTTGGTATGGGGTATCATGATTTTCCTTAAAGAATTTTTAGGTAAACCTGTTTTGTCGAAGGAGCATAAGATTTTACTAGAGTACTTTAATATTGATGGCATACCCTGGAATCACAAAAGTCTAATACTTTTCCTGATTCATTTTAAAGATACCCTCCGGATTATATTTAAAGAGATGAGGTTCCAACATTCTTAAACTTGAAGACTCCTTTGCTCCTAGCAGGTAGAGCATTTGCTAATGTTTCTATATTATAAGGTTCCAAAGTGCAAGCAAACATATTTACTTAAATCTTTATTTCTGATGTTTAGGATCATTCAGATTATACCTGAAAGTATTCATTGACTTCCTGAAATTTAAGGAACACCCCATTTATTTGGAATTTAGGGCTGTCACCAGGCATTCCTTGCTAAGTCATACTGGGCAGCTCGCATTTTACTTTGTCTGAGAGCCTATTTTGTCCTCTCTAGGCCATCTTCACTACCTACAATTATCTTTCTGTGTCAGATCTATGAGGTAAATTATTTTCTCACTGGTTCAGGGCCTGCTTCATTAAATGATAATTTTCCTAAAGTCAATTTCCTGTAATATTTCTCTTATTCTTGCTTCCCAAATTAATATTTTTCTCATGCAAATCATAATAATTTGTAGAAAAACATACTATAAAATCTTAGGTATATCTAGCACATGTTTTTTCACTTATATGTTGCCTATTTAAAAAAGGTGTTTCTTAAAGACAGAATGTATGCCAAATATACTTTCAACTGCACCCAATTTACTACAGGCTAAACTAGGGGTCCTAAACAGAGGGCCAGTTCACTGTCTCTCAGACCATTGGAGGGCCGGACTATAGTTAAAAACCAAAAAAACAAAAACAAAAACAAACTATGAACAAATTCACTGTAGGCTCAGGATGAGTCTGCTGCTCAGCAGGAGAGCAGCAGAGGCAAAACCACCAGTGGAGTCAGATAAATATCCTCAGTGGGCTGTGTGTGGCCCGCGGGCCATAATTTGAGGACCCCTGGGCTAAACTATTTTCACGCTTCAAAAAATAGGATTTCAAAACTGAGATAAGAGCATGTTGCTTAGTGTGTGTCATAAAATATCCTGACTAGAGAATCCTTTCAAGGGACTCCATTATAAAGATTGAATGTGGCAACCATAAAATCATGACATGTACCCAATAAGTTAAACCACTTGAAACTAAAAGAAAATAATCATTTCTACACATTTCCTGACCTCTTGTTACATCATTTGCTGCTGATAGTGTGCTTTTGAGGGAAACTGACTTAAGTTCTGAGTCTACTATCCCTACTTCTGCACTTCAAGCTTTCAAATGAATATAAGGACAGCTTTGTATTTTTGTCTATTTTTCATATTTCAACCTGCAGGGAGTGTGTCATGTTGTGACGAGAAACAGGAGTGTTACAGGAAGCATGCAAAGAGCAGTGGAGGGTCGGTTACTATGGCCCTCCATCCTCTAGGGGCGGGTGGATGGCTCCTTGGTTCGTTGAATGTGCTCCCTGTTAGCAAGCTTGACTTGTCCTTCTTAAGACTGAGTCATGGTTTATGATGAGAAGGATCCAAGAAGTTTGCCGAAATATGAAAATGAAATAGAGTTTTCTCAAAAAATGTTGAAAGCAGTGGTTCTCAGGCCTCTTAATACCACGAATCTTTAATGCAATTCCTTATGTGGTAGTGACCTCAACCAGGAAATTCTTTTCACTGCTATTTCATAAATGTAATTTTTCTACTGTTATAAATCATAATGTAAATATATGCTATGCAGGATGTATTTCCATTGCTACAAATTCAACATAATAATAATAATCATAAAAACACTACATAATTCTATACTGTAAAATATTGATTTTGAATGACAAATAATTGAAATTTTGTCTTGAAGCCTGGTGTAATCTGCGGACTTTATGTGGGTGTATCTGCATGTGGGAAGACCCACCTGGGGACTGATACAGGAGTGGTATCTCCATTCCTAAGACCATCAGAAATACGTGTTTTCCTATGGCCTTAGGTGACCCCTGTGAAAAGGTTGTTTGGCCCCCAAAGGGATTGTGACTCAAATGAAAACCACAGATTTAAAGCCTTTTCACATGTGCAGGTATTATTTTTTAGATGATTTACAATCATAATAATGTCATACTACTTAAATTCCATTTTTATTTTAATATTCCACAATTTAAAAAGCTGCATGTAAGCTACTTAAGTGAAAAGATGTCCATTTTCTAATGATCTTTTAAAATATTTTTATACTCAGTCATATAGTATATATCTTCATTTTAACATTGTTCAATTAATTTCCACATCCATTTTGTAATGACTTGTTAATGTTAATCAAAGCTACTGATATGTTATATACGTATAAATTTATGTATATTTTTATGATAGACAGTTTATATGAAGAACTTTTCTGATAAGCCTTTGCCAAATTCATGAGAAAACAACAAACAGATATCGCAGGGAAAACTGGGTGGTATTTTCCAATTATTTTTTACTTTCCCTTTTTTTATAATTGTAATTCAAGGAAATTTAGTGGATTAAGTATGGGACTGCTCCGCACAACATCTGGTGCTTTAAAGTCTGCTCGAGAGTCCTGAGTTTGTCTGCAAGAGGAGTCATAGTTCCAGACTGCTAGGACGACTCAATAACAATGGCTACTGTCCTGGGCTGAATGTTCACAGAGCAAATTGGTTTTCCTTTCAACCACTTGTACATATTTTGCTTTGTGACATGCATGTCTACAATGTAGCAACACTCATAAGTAATTCTTCTGTTTTCCAACTGCATCCATCCTCCTTTCTTGTACTTTCCTGTTCTCTGAGAATTTTCCCTAGGCACATGCTGCCCTTCGGGTCTCATATAATTAATTGTTCTGAGGAATGTGTTCTTCTCTGGTGATATTGCTCAGCCCATCAGCCCAACAGTGAGTTCTACTCCAGGTTGGAAGTTCCAGATTTCTGTTTAAAGTTAGATTTTTTCATATTCATGGGAATGCTTGTTGTCTTCATTCAAAATGACCTGGGTTTATTGGTTCATTTAAGCATTGTTTCCTCATGAAGAATAAGTAATAAGTTCAGAGTTTAGTCCTTTTAAGAACACATCTGTCATGATGACACACTTTCATAATAAGTGTGTTTCATAATAAGTGTTTATTTCAAAATAAACAGTAGTATCACAATATAAGCAAGTCCAAAGAGCAGAGAATTCGGGACACAATTTCAACCATATCGTGAAACCCCACCATCTCTTATTCAATCTTGGAGCTTAACCTAGGGAAACACTGCTTTGACCATAGGCTTGTCACCTTGTTCATTATCAATGTATCTGAAAATTTAAGAAATGATGCTTTAGGTTCCACCATCTAGCTTTTGTTTACTTTAGCTGATAAGAAACAAGGTGTTTCTTCTGTGTCTTATGTGGCACCCATCGGAAGATATGGATGGAATTTAGCTTGTCAATCAGGTCGCAGCTTGATGACTTCCTTTGGAGTTGCAACCAAGATAAAAGTCTCTCTGGAGACTGACAGCCCTCTCTGTGTCTTCACCTTCCTGTCAAAAAGCTAGGCTGAGACCTGTGTGAGCCCTGTGACATAGTAAGCACCATTGGACCCACCCAACTTTGCCCCCACCTGCCTGTGATCTTCCTGCATTCTGCATCATTGCATGTCGCTGCATGAGTCTGAAGAGTGACTATGGACTAGTGTCAGACTTCAGGACTGGTATTGGAGTTATATGCCTAGACTGGATTGGATGTTTTCTTGATATCTAATTATCTCCTTGATATAAAGCTCATTCTTATATGTATATCCAGTGTCATTAGATATGTTTCTAGACAACTAGTCTAAAACAGTTTTTCCCACTTTTTCTTCCTTTCTTTTTAAAGGCTTGTTTTATTTATAGTCAGGAAAGAAGACAGATAAATAGAACTCTTCTAATCATGCTCTCCATTGTCTGTGCACATGTATCCACATACATGTAGATGCATAAACATACAAAAAATTCTCGATAAAAACACATGACTCAAAATAAAACATATATTCAACCAAACCAACATTTCATATTTTGACCAAAATATTTGATCCTGGGAGGAAGTAAACAGTTCAAAATCATATGACAAAAAAGGATGAATTAGCATTAATTATATACAAAATATTTATATTATTATTCTATTAGGAATTGATGATCTTTGTGTCTATTCATCTTTGAAACCATATAACTGGTATGTTAAATCTAGTCAATTCAGCTTCCAGAAAAGGTTTTATTTAACTTAATTATTTGATACCTCATCAAATTTTTCTATGGCACCTGGAGGCGCCTCCTCTTTCTCAGTGCCTTCTGTTGCCATGTGCTAATAGTGCAGATTTGCCTGAGGAACTGTTCAGCCAGTGTCTTAAAACTGTTAAGCTGTCAGCACCAAAATGATGTCATATTCCTGGAAGCATTTCTGTGATGGGTTTGCCTTTTCATGGCCTGTAATTGCCAAGGTGTTAGCAGAAAAGGAAGCCTGCATTTTGGAACTGTTAAAATAAATATCTGTTCAAACATCCCTAAGAGTTTCACCTCTTCATTGCCAGTAATACTACTCTGGGAGTTTTGTATGGGAATTTTGACGCCTCTTGTCATCAACTCTAGCAATTCTAAACACTACCTTCTTTGAACAAGCTGTGTCTTTGTCCACTATCTCAACTTAAGCCTCAGCCTTCATGAGTTTTATTCACTCGTGATCTTGGTATATCTCACGAAGGGTGCCTCCTCCAACTTGCAGTTTTATGTTTTATGAATCTACATAAAAAATGATTTGAGAATTTCTTGGTCAGACGATAGCATGAGAGTGATATATAAATTAGACATGAGTTCCTTTATAAACGATTACAAACAAGCTATGCAGGAAACACAGTGTGTTGAAGTTGTTATTATTTAGGGTCCCTAAGTCTCTTCTGAGTTTTTAACAACCCTGGGTACAACAGAAAGAGGTACTGCCCGGGCCTGTGCCACTCCTACAGTTGTGATGTTGCATTCCCTGGTGGAAGCTGCTGTGTCAATCTGTGTACATACACAAAGGTAACATATAAAGCAATGTGTCCAGACACAGTTATATGCTTTTTCCTTGCTTAGAAGCTGCCTACAATATATCTATCCTGGTCTAATCTGACTTCCTGTTCCACTGTCTTCTCTGGGGACTCACATTGCTCTCGTGGCAGCCTACTTGCCCTGGTGCTTGTCTCCATTATTTACAGCTTTGCTATTGTTTGTGGAGAAAACAGTAGTTTTTGGAAAAGCAATATCTCAATGACCGGTTGAAATTAGTTTCCTGGTGAAGAAAACTATCCTGACAACCTATGCTTTGCAAACTACAGGTAGCTAATATATTTTTTTCTATTTACATGAAACTAAAGTATGCTTTGTGGTTCCCTTGAGGACATTCTTCTGTCTTTTCTCTTGAATTACTCTTCTAAGTCATCATAGAGTGGTGGGACTTTTCTCTTGGAATGCTTTTGTGGCAGGCATATCCCTATGGTGATTAGATCCCAGGTGAAAAATCCAGTCTCTACATAGTTTACATTCTGTTCCTTCTGTGCCAGTTCACATTTCCAGGGCGTCACTGGGATTTTTCAGTCTTAGCATTTTAAATATATACTGCTTTTTAGTTAAATTTTGTCAAGGTTGTTTCCTTCTAAGTTGCAAAAAATGAAATGGAATGCATAAGTAACATTTTGGGTATCAGTGAGTTGAAATGGACTGGTATTAGCTATATTGAATCCCCAAATCATATAGTTTACTTTGATGCAAATGACAAATCCAGGGGGAATAGTGTCATATTCATTATCAAATAGGACACTTCAAGCTCTAACTTGAAGTTACATTTTGAATGCTGTCTGTGACAGGATACTATATAGCTGCATACAAGGCAATATAGCCCATAAGCTGATTATTGAAGTTTATATATCAACCACTTAAACTACGGATTAATAACAATAATTCTAGCAACAACTTCCATATGAAATTGATCCAACATGTAATCAATATTCATTGACGATTATTGGCTATTGAAAGGTAAATGTTGTAACAAAGAGGAAAGAATGGTAGTTGGAGTTTATGATCTTGGTGATAGAAAAAAACCTGGAGAACACATAGAATTGTGCAAGATCGGTGACTTGCTCATGGCAAATTTCTGTTTACAACAACTCTAACAGTGTCTATACACACTGACTCTCCCAATAGAATATCAAGAAATAAAATTAGCTACAACTGTGGAAAAAGAAGATGCAGAAGTTCAAGATTAGCAGCTAAATTCAAGCTAGAGGGTGACTGTGAAACAGACTACCAATTGCTCACAAGTAAGTCCAGGTTGATGAAAAAGAACCATCTTTTTAAAAAAAGAACAATTTTTAAATTCCACAAGTATATCACTCCTAAATTTTTAATCTCATTAACATTTGATTCATGGAATACTAATGACAGACACGCTGAAGAATTGTGTGATTACATCAGAAATACCATCAAGAAAATAGCAAGGGATTTTTAAAAACACAGGGAAATGACTGAGCTCCGGTGGCGTAAGTAGTTGGGTGCAGGACTGTGGCCCGCAGGCTTGGCAGTTCAAATCCAGTGACGGCTCTCAGGAGCAGCACTGGGTAGCTCCCATGACCACCAGAGGGCAGTGATACCCCACCCCCTCAAAAAAAAAACTCAAGAAAGAAAGAAAAAAAAATCAAAATGCATGTCAAAGGAGACTCTGAAACTAGCTCTCAATCATTGAGCTAAGGCAAATGGAAAAAATAAAACATGAAGTAAAGAAGCTGAACAGAATAATTTACAGGGGAACTTCAGAGATGAGGTAAAAGACAATGTAATTGTGCAAATTGCTAGTTAGAAAACAGAAAGGAAAAACATGCTCAGCATATCTTAAAGTGAAAGAAGTAAAAAAAAAATGAAGTATTGAGTTGAAACACTGAAAGCTTCCATGGGAAAATGATTTACTGAGACAGGAAATATCAAGAGAAGATGGAAAGCATGCAGTCATTGTATCAAAAGGAACTATTTGGCTTCCCACCACTTGGGGAGGTAGTATTTGAACAAGAACCAGTAGAACTGAAGGCATAAAGAAATCTAAGTGACACTGAGAACATTAGCAGAAAACAAGGCCTCAGGAATTGATGAAGTAAACATCAAAGGGTCAACAGGCTGCAGAAGGACTGGAAGCACTCACTTGTCTGTGTCAGGGAATTTGGAAAACAGCTACTTTGTCAACTGGCTGGAAGAGATCCATATGTGTACCCATGTTCCAAAGAAAGGTGATCCAACAGAATGCTTGACTTATAGAACAATATCACTAATACAAGTACATTTTGGTTAAAGACTAACCCACAATGGTTGCAGAGAACAGTAACAGAGAGCTGCCAGATCCAAGAGAGGACTTGGAAAAAGGGATGTCATTGCTGATGTCAGCTAGACCTTGGCTGAAGCAGAAATGCCAGAGAGATGTTTGCCTGGATTTCCTTGACTCAACCAAGGCATTCTATCAATCATAACAAACTGTGGATAGCCTTGAAAAGAATATGTAAATGGAAATATGGGATCATAAACAAATACCATTTGATGACCAACATGGTTTATGCTGAGCACACACTAACAAAGGCTGAATTATATATGACAAAGGATATGTGATAAGGTTTGGAGGAAGTCTTATCAACAATCTGTGATATTCACATGATGCAACCTTGCTTGCTGAAAGGGAGGAGGGGTTAAAGCACTTGCTTATGAAGATCAAAGATCGCAACTTTCCGGATGCATTTCAATTCAATTATCTGCCACCCTCCCACTACCCACTTATATGTCCTTCAAGCTTGTGGGATTGGAGGGGAGGGAAAGTGAAAACAGTGGGGAATCAGGGCACTAACCCACCCAAGGAGGGTGTCTTGTATAGATTTCCACAGGCAAAGGCAAGGGAGTATAGACTCATTCAGGTGTGTCAATTCACGAGGGCCATGTTACCGCACGCTGCTGCTCATCCCTAGAGATGACAACTGGGATGGCCAAAGCTTGAGATATGATGTCCTCTCTCAATATGACAGCACTGCCGAGGAAAGCCCTGAAGATAGAGCTTGGAAGAGCATCTGGTCTGACCCACCCACATGGGAGCACAACAGACTAGTGATGGGAATGAAGCCTCCAAGTCTCTGAGGAATCCCAAGCATAGATTTCAGGTTTAGGGGATAGCCCTTGGCACCCCATCTGAACTATCTGTCGAGTCCTCATAAGGGGGCCACACTGAAAATCTAAAGGTATAATTGGGGTGGGGTAGGGACTAGATCGCTTTATCCCTGTGGTAAAAGCAACATGCACTTAATAGGATGCTAACTTTCAAACATGATTGCAGAAGACGAAAATATGTAGGTGTTATTTGGTAAGCAGGACCCAGGGTAGGTAATCCTGAAACAAATGGGGGCTGGAACAATGATTTTTTGACATGTCCTTCTCACTCTTTAACATAGAGGCATGCATGATACTTGTTATGATTTGTTACTGCCTCTATTTTTCTTGGTGTTTATCTAGCTATACAAGATAGGACAGACAAACTTCTGAGGGCAGCAATTGGACCACAGTTTCCTGGGGGAATGTGGGAAGGTAGTGGGGAGCCAAAATGACAGGTACAAGGGAACAGGGTTACAAAATTAATGGCAAAGAATATGTAGCTTTTTCTATCATATTTGAACAACCGAATGATGTCGAGAGAAATTACTGAAAGGTGAATGATAGGTAAGCATAAAAGTGGGAAAGAAGCAGGTGAGGATACACATATGTATGTATGTATGTATGTATGTATGTATTTGTTGATATATATGTATTTCTATATGCATATATATACATATATGAGGAGGTACCTTCCAAAATGGAATTTATTTCTCAAAGCTATATATTTGAATTTTAAAAAATAATTTTATTGGGGACTCATATATTGTTTTTCACAATACATAAATAAACATGCTCTGCCAAGCACCCTCACATGTCCACTGCTATTATCGTTCTCCAATCATCCGCCTTTTCCCTCAAGCCCCTTGTATCGGCTTTTCCAACCCTTCCCCTCTTCCCCTGCTCTCTCCTTCCCACCAACCTCAATACTTTATACATAATTATTGTTCTGCTACATCTTACACTGCCCGACCTCTCCCCTACCCATTCCTTTGATGCCCGTCCTTCAAATAGGAGCTTATGTGTATATCCTTGCAGTTCGTTCTGTCTCTCTACCCCACCTTCTCTCTATCCTTCCAGCATCTCCAATCTAACCATTGGCCCAAAGGGGCTCATCCATCTTGGTTTCCCCATATCTCCAGCTCTCCTGTACCTTCTCCAGTCCATCTGGATTTGTAAGGTAGAGTTACAGAACAAACTTACCACCTTCAAAGTACTTTCCATTATAGCAAGGTTTGGGGAGTATGTGCATGAGGCAAGAAAGGCATGCTGTTTTTTACCAAACACTAGCATGCTGAGCAGGTACATTGTCATGGTAGCAAAACTAGTCTCTGTCTGGCATAAATTAGGCTTATTTTGTTGCACCTGTTATGCAGTCTTTTTATAACCTCAAAATCAAAAGCTTGAAAAACAGTATGAAGTGGTTGAATGAACTCCAAATGCCCAATCCACCTTGCATCAAAAAGACAATGAGGATTGTCTGGATCTTTGATTTCACTTGATGAGCTTCTTTAAGGCAAAATGATGATGGTGTCTTCCATTGGCTTGATTGATGTTTGCCTTAGGGGTCATAAGAATAGCATTGTGTCTTATCGGCAGTAAGGACCATGAGGAAAGCGGGGCAAAGTCTAGGTTGCTTCAGAACTATTCTATCAAACATGACATGTTTCTAGTTGATGATCTTTTTCTCAATCAGTCAGAATCTGAGGCAAAAATTTTGTAGCAATCCATTTCATTCCCAAAATTTCCATTAAAATTGCTGAACCTAGCTCCAACCTAGTTTAGAAAAGTCCCTCATCTCTTCAGTGGTCCATCATCAGTCTCTAAGTACAAATGAATTAATTTTGTCAACATTTCTGTCCATTCAGGAAATTGACAGCCATCCAGAACTAGGTTCATCATCAATGACAAGTCACCTTTTTTGAAATGAGAAAACCATTCATATACTTGAGTTTTTCCCATAGGGTTGTGCTTGTAAGCTCTGCTCAATGTTACAACAGTTTCTGTGGCATTTTTCCCCTAGCAGGAAACAAAATGCCAAACACCATGGCAGTTATGCAATGTCCTGTCAATTTGTGAAGTGGTGGAGTCTAGACTGCCATCAGGTCAGAGCCAATGAGACCTCTGTGTGGACATGGCTTTCTATTGAGGATTCTGAGCATTCCTATCTTCCTCCCCGGAGGTGGGACACACAGTCTCTCAACTTTGTCATCCTGTTGACAAGACACACTGCAGTGCAGTGATGGTATCAGAGCCTTAGAGTTTGAGGGGCCTCTTGGAGACCCATGCCAGCACCGAGATGGTTCCACCACCACTGGGCCCACAAGACTCTTCAACCACTGGCTTCTGATCATCCTACATTCAGCATCATTGCATGTGTTGCGTGAGTCTGAAGAGAAATTCATAGATTGGTATTGGGCATATGGGCTAGAATCAGATTTATGGACTCAATCTGAGCTAGGATGGTATGTTTTATTCATATACAATTACTCTTTGATATAACTTCTCTATTAACATATATGAGCATGTAAGAATTTGTTTCTCTTGTCTACTCAGACTAACACACAGCTCCACAATAGTCTCAAAAGTTGGCCATCACAAAAAATGAGATTCAAGTGAAACTGCTTTTATGAAGAAATGCACAGTGACCAGAGAGAATCTTCCAGGTGACATTACTGGGGGCACTAACTCAGAGCAATTTACTTGGTGCGCCATCTTCCTTAAATCACTAAATGAATATGCAAATCTCAGAAACTTTTTGCCACATGTCTAAGGAAATGACAAAGACACCAAGTAATGCATGCTGATAAGCTATTGCAAAGATGAGTAGACACTCTCTTCTCTCATGTAACATTCTTGTAGTAACTGGAATGTGACATGTTATAGTGAACTTGAGGATCCTAGGACTATCCAGGGGAAGATAAGGCTATCAACATTTGGACACAGTTATATGAGTGGGAGAGCCCTTCCTTCCCAAAGCACTCCATACTATATCACTGTTGTATTTTTTGAACATCTGGTATTTTTGGCAGAAGAAGTATGTTTTTCAATAGCATTAGTGTGCTTTTCCAAATTATAGAAAAATCTGAATTATCACAAAGATTTTTATCCAGGTTGTCTCTGCTACATTTTTTGTTTTCATTTTAATTAAGTGTGTGTACAGGAGTGGATATTGACTTACTCAATATAATTTTACCTGATAAATTATTCACCATTGGTTTGAATTGCCACATTTACACATAGCCTCCTTGTCAACATGCACAAAGAAATATATAAACTTTTATCATACTTTCCATTAGACTGCTCCCTCCTTGTTTATTTACAGCAAGGTGGCGAAATCAAGGGAGGTTGAATACTAAGCTCATTTTATAATTTCATGTGATTTTGTCATAAATGTCTTTAATAACATAGATAATTGAAAGTGTGACATGGACATACAAAATTAAAAGAAACTGTCTAAAATATATATTATGCTATTTTACTCATCACTTTAGCATATGGAATTTCAAAAATACCTAACATTTTGTATCCTCTAAACTTTTTACCTGTATCATCAATATAAGTTCACATTTCTAATAAGTCAGCACAATGGAAAAGTAACCCCCATGCAAAAGAACCCATAATAATGTTTATTTATTTATTTATTTGTTTGTCTGTTTTATTAAACCTGATGCTTTACAGAAATTAGCATGCCCTAACTCTGTCTTTTGGATAAAAAACTAGCCTATCTTTCTCTAATCGAGAAAGTTTGTGATTGAAAAAGAATTTATTTTCTCATTTATTCATGTTCATTACATGGTTTGAACACATTTTTCAGTCTCTATTGCATGGGTACAAAGTCACAGAATAGGTCCTAATCAATGAAAAATGGGGGATAAAAGGTGTCACACTTTTAATCTAGATCATCAGACCTCCAATAGATGATTTTTTATGCTGCCTTTTTTGTTCCTCCTAATCTTTTGCCAGTTTGATATTGACACAGGGGCAGCCTTGGGAATCTGAAGATGTCAGAATTTATATTAGCTAGATAAATGAATACATGTAAAAGAGTATTCTAAAACTGAGATGTCAGACATAGCTAAAATATCCCACATGCGTCTGAAGCAGACTTCAAATTGTTCCAGGACTCTGCTTCTGCTTTTTGAAGTATGTGACCCATGAGTACACTCTCAACCAAAATGATTCATTCTATAAAATTCTAAGGCGGTTCATTCAAAATATTGCAGGAAAAAAAGGAGCTAGATCTGAGATACAGAAAAGTTCAGCATTTAAATTTGAGCACCTCAGTCAAAAAATTCTTGATAAATGAAAAATGAGTCTAGAACATCACCCAATCAATGCACCTTAAGACACTTTTCTACTCTGCATGTTTTGATAAAGGTGTACAATTGTGTGTCTTACTTGGAATTTAATTTTAAACTTTCATTTGACTCTTAACAATTTGAAATTTTTTGAATCTATGGAAAATTTTTCTTTTATAAAATTTCTATTTCATTTTAACACGGGGACAAGATTTCAGACAGAAGAAATAGCTGTTCAGACAGATGTAAATGAGGCATATATATATATGTTTCAAGAACAAAAAGGTTCAGTACCATTGAAGGGACAGATGAGAGGAAGAAATAGTAAGATATAGGGTCATGGATGTAATAGGAGGAGAGGAAAATAATTAAGGTCTGTGGACAGTTATAACTACTTTGGTTTGATCACTTGAATATTGGAATCTATGCCTTATCAATAGGGCTTTTAGTTAAGGAACAATGTTACTTACATTTTCAAGAACAACACTAAATAATAGAAAAAACAAATAAAGAAAAGGTAGAGATATGCAAGTGAGAGAAAGATGATAGTTTAGACTATAGTAGTAATGATGGAGATGGTAGGAAATGGTGGAATTTGAGATTATTAAAGAAGGAATAAATTTATTTTCTACATTTGTTCTTAGCCAAAAGCCCGAGAAGCAATTACATTTATTTTCTGACCTACCAAATATGGATATAAAATCATGGTGAGACAAAGATGATTTGCTATAAATAAAAATGACAGAAGCTGTTGTAGATTAGATTTTAGGGAAAAGGTCATCAATCTTGCTTTGAATATGTTGAGTTTGAAATGTCCATTAGATACCTAAGAGGAGATGTCATATGATTACTTGGATATATGAGTATGGATTTTGAGAGAAAGTCTGAGATGTAAAATCTTTGGAATCTCTGTTAATTAGATAATATTTAAAGACAAAAGACTGCACAACTGCCTCACGGATGGGTGTGGACAGACGAGTAAAAAATAATAGTAAAAATTAACTAAAATGGGTGAGATAGTTCACATTTATTGTGCAAAGATGGCCAATGAATCTGTGTGACTACTCGAAGGGTGGAGAGATAAATGGCTGGGCAATCCTTACCATTCTTGTCTCCTGCTGTCTGATCATTGAACCAGGGTGTGGCTGTCATGCTTGTTCCGTGCCTCCAATTGCAAGCTACACTACCTGTAGTGGACTATGTCACTGTATTTAAGGCTCCTTCAAGATCCGCTTGCCTGCACTACTAGAATATACATCTTTTGAGCTGGGGACCTTTGGGCTCTGTCACCTGCTGACTGTCGGTGACCTGTCTTGCTGTTTGCTGCCTGCGGGCGGAGAGCCTGAATCGCTCTACAGAGGACTCTAGGGTCTCAGAGCCGTCGCACAGGAGTGAGTTCCACTGGGTCCTTTGTACTGCTTTATAGATTGACAATTTATTTCTTACGCCATCTATCTCTCTACATAAATTTTTAAAAATTATTAGCATTCTGCTTTTGTTTGTCTGGAGAATCCTATAAAATATAATGGGGAAAATTAGAAGAGCCTAAAATTCTTGCAGACAGATTTTAAAAGTTTATTAGCCAAATCACGCTGATAGGTAAATTAAAATTAAATTAAAAACTGAAAAATATCAAAGGGTTGCACAACTTGGAAGTCACTGGCATCTTTGGGAAGAGCAATTGGAAATTCAATGTAAGTGAAAATCTTTCTGAGTATCTTTAAGAAAGAAGAGAAAAGAAACATTGTAGAGAGAACATGGACAACTTTTTTGCTACAGGAGAAAACAAAGAAAGGAAGAAGAACATAATGGGGAAATAAATCATTACATTATTAATTTTGTTGTAAGTGAAGAAAAGTACTATGCTAGAAATTGTAAAGAGTTGTCAATATGTGAAGGAAAATGTATAAACCATGAATGCAATGAAGCAGAATAATCTCTTTGTCCTCGTAGAAAATGTTGAGTTGATACCAATAAAATAAATACTTTGAGATCATCTAATTTTTTTAATTAGGTGAAAAACATGTTTTACAAAGCGATAAAGTATTCAAAATAGTTCTTGTCTCTATTATATATGGCTTTGAAATAACAAAAAAGAATAGATTTATAAACATACCCATCATTTTATACATATCTAGGGGCAAAAATTTAGAAACCACGGGAGACAATATAGTTCTCTTCTGTTATTCAGAGATGAAAATGTCAAGAACAAAATTTGTTCTTCATTATTATTTCAACGGAATTTTATTACTAATCCCTCATGGATAACTACCTAAAATGTTTATTGCTTAAATGTTCTCAATAATTTAAAAGGAATATTTCAGTTATGAGTTGTCTGAAACTTTACTGGTTATATACCATACGTAATAAAAATAGTAATTTCAACTTTCTGCAAAGCATTTTTCTTATTCTTTTACTCAATTTCCTTTATGTTGCCACTAGCCATGGTAATTTTTGTACAGCGTTCTGCAAGCAACATAACTCTGTTCACGTGATCCACTATCCAGCCTAGACAAAATAATTTATAAACTAACATTTGGAACTATCAATTATGTGCCAGGAGTTCCTCAGGTGAGGCAAATAATGAAGTGCTTGACCATTAACCAGAAGTTTGGAAGCTTTAATTACCCAGTGGTGCTTCAAAAGAAAGACCTGGCCATTTCCTTTAGAACGTCAGCATCCTTGAAATTCTGTGACGCACAGTACCACTCTGCAGCAGAGAGAGAGTTCAATGAGTTGTAATTAACTTGGCAGTAACTGGTTTAGTTTGTGATATGGGCAAGCGTGATTCTAATTACTTTTAATTGATCCTGTATTCATTTTATATCATCTTAATAGCAAAATGCTTTCATAAGAGCAATGTTTATTCAATGTTTTACAAATGAGGCGACATGCAGAGAGGACAAGCAAGATTCTTTATGACGTGTGACACCAGAGGCCTCCTATGAACAAACAGATATAGCACAATGCTACCATTTGAAAGATGAACAAAATGTCATTAAAATATGTTCCATTACTACATAGGCTTTTAATGAAGCTTTAAATAGTTTTATGGAAAATTCTATATTTTTAAAATTCATTTCTCCACAGTTTTTTGGAAGCCTCCTCATATACATTAAGGAATACATAACTGGGTATTATATTCACAACTAACTACTGTGGTATGATACTCATATGATGCAATTAGTTTATGCATTGTTTATCTATTCATATATACCTCAAGTTTTCCAGCAAACTTTAATGCAGTTTTTGTGGTAAAATTAGGTGCCTCCAATAGGAACTGGAAACACAGAGAATACAGAGCTTGAGAAGTCCTCAGGACCAGTGGTGAGAAGGTGGAAGGAAGATGAGAGAGAAAGGTGGAATCAATTACAAGGATCTGCATATAACCTCCTCCCTGGGGGCTGGACAACGGAGAAGTGGGTGAAGGAAGATCTTGGGCAGTATAAGATATTACAAAATAATCATGATTTATAAATTATCAAGGGTTCATGGAGGTGGGGAGGGGCAGAGGGAGGGGAATAAATGAGGAGTGGATAAAAGGGGCTCGTGTAGAAAGTGTTTTGAGAATGATGAGGGAAAATAATGTACAAATATGCTTGACATAATCAATGTATGTAGATTGTGATACCAATTGTACAAGGTGCCAATAAAAAGATTTAATTTTGTCACTATTAGACATGAGACATTCATGTGTCATGAATCAGGATCATGTAGCATGTTTTTGAGAATATTACCAGAAAGGGACCATAACCAGTTCCTTCTCAACTAAATTTGCTTGGTAAGCCATTATTTCCCTTTGTATGTGGCTATTTTCACACAGAATCATGTTGTAATATAAATTCACGTCAGGTATGCTGCCAGGTGGCGACTGTATAGGAAACACTACATTGTGATGTACTTGAGCGCAGAAAACTATGAGTTTGTTTTTGTTTTTAAGGGACTTTCAGAGAATATGCCATGTAACTACAACAGGGGCCATTCCTGAAAAAATTCTAAAATAATGTTATTGGTGTATATTCACATATCACACAATTCAATAGTCCATTCATGTTAGAAAGCATTGGGCAATCTTCACTACATTTAATTTACTTCTAGCTTTTGACCTGAAGGGAACACAAACAAACAAACACACACATTCAAACACGCAGTCGTCCAGCCAATTTCAACACAGAGGGAGTCTATAGGACAGAATGGAACTGTCTCGGATAGCTTCCAAGACAGTACCTCTTTACAGGAGAAGAAAGCCTGTCCTTCATCCTCTGTTGCATCTGGTGGAGCTTTTGAGGTACTGACTTTGCAGTTAGCAGCCAAACATGTAATCATTATGATATTTAACATCTAATATTTATGCTTTAATCACAGTCATATTAAAATCCAAACCACTGTATCTTTTTACTGAAAAAAAGTTGTCTATGCTTCCATTTTCCCAAGTCTACAACCAAATAAGGCTACACAGTAAATGTTTTCTCAAAAAAATTCTCGAATCTGTTAGCATTTAGTGATAGAACAAATAAACAAGTTAAAGCCAGAAGCAAGAAAAACGCATCATTTAAAGTAAAAATCAACATATAAATTGTGAGTCAAGAAACAGATGCTTTAGTTTGAAGTACACAGCTCGACAAGAACTTGCTCTTAGCTAGACTAAAGGGCTCAGTGTATAAGAAGAGGATTTTGAGAAACACAGTATTAATCCCACATATTTTGTTTTATGTAGCATAAGGATGTCTATCACTAGGTAGTCCTTATTTCTGAACATAATTTTAGCTATCCAAATACTATCAATTATTTTTGTTGAGTTCATAAAAACTCAAATAGTCTCTCATTCAGTTTTATACACAACTTGAAAATGTGGCTGTTTCCAATCATGAGGGGAAAAAGTCAACATTCCACACCTCAAAATCCAAAAAGTTTGTTTAAGTGATGCTAGGACATTATAAGGCAAAAAATATCTTTGAAAGAAAACAAACCAACCAGATCTGAACAAGTCAATAAAATATTACAGAATTCATAAACACAAAACCAGCATTACCAAAAATACTAACTGGAAACCTATGGTCAGAAAGTAGATAACTGAAGAGTACAAACAGGAGCCACCCACAGTGTGTAACACTACCGAGACGTCAACACACTGAAAAGAGTACCCCACCAAATATAGAAATAGAGGGAAAAGAAGGCATGAACAATCTTCCCCCACCCGCCTCATTTAAGGAAATAGCAAACACAAATAGTATGAGATGACAGCAGTTAATCTTAGAACTAAGAACTACTAACACTTCAGGTCAATTGACTTAATGTACCAATAAAAAAATAAATAGAAACAAAGAGCAGGCTGGCTGAGTAAAAAAGACCCATCAATCTGTTCCCTTCAAGTCACATACCTCAAACCCAAAGACAAAAATAAACTGTGACTCCAAGCAGGGGAAAGAGACCTCAAGCTAATGACAATTGAAAAGGAGCAGGAGTGGCAATATTCATCTCTAACGAAATAGACATCAAAGTAGATGATATAATGAGACACAAGAATGGACATTACGTAATGATCAAAGGATCGATAGACAAAGGACACATCGTCATAAGGAACATATATGCCCTCAAGAAAAGACTGTCAAAATACATCAACTGAATACTCAGAGATGTAAAGAGACATCATCAGATTGGCAGCAATAGTAGACTTCAATTCAAAACTCTCAAGGAAAGATTGATGTTAAGGAAATAAACTCAATAAAGAAACTGAAGAATAATAAAGAATAATAGTAAAAAATAAAGAAATTGTATGAACAATACAAATAGCTTGTCCACAAAGATATTTACCAATTTCTCTAACTGACAGCAGAAATATACATATTTTTCTCCAATGCACAACTTCTAAAATAAACCATTCTAGGCCATAAAGCAATCCTTAATAAACTCAAACATGTGGAGATCATTCAAACTATCTTCTCAGACTACTTTTCCATAAAACTGGAAATCAACAATAAAAAGGGTGAAAATATAAAGACAAATGCAGGATACTCAATAGCATGCTACTCAAAAAGACTATATTTATCCCAAAGAATATATGAAATCAGGAGGTTCTGAGAAAAACAAGAATGACGACACAGCATACCAAAACCTGTGGGACACAGCAAAAGCAGCTAGAAGAGGTCAGTTCATAGCAGTGGTTCTCAACCTTCCTAATGCCTTTAACACAGTTCCACATGTTGTGATGACCCCCTATCCATAAAACTATTTTCGTTGCTACTTCATAACTGTAATTTTGCTACTGTTGTGAAGTGGATGACCCCTGTGAAAGGGTTTTTTTGACCCCCAAAGGGATTATGATCCACAGGTTGTGAAATTCTGGTTTATAGCAAGTAATGCATCCATTAAAAAAGTGGAGTTATCTCAGCTGCTCCCCCCACCCTCCCCTATTCCCTGTCCCATTATCCTCCTTGCCCTGCACTTTTTCCACATGGACCACCAAGCAGGGCTGAGGACAAAGATTTGCCAAAGAGAAATAAAGTCCAGTCTAGGGAGCTAGAAACCTGGTACTATTGTCTTGTCCAATGACATATCACAGGGAAGGATTTCAGGTTCTGACTAGTGTGTGGACCATCTATATTTACCTGAGTCCAAAAATCCTAGTGGCCCTGCTGCTTTTATTTCAAGAGGGCACTGATTTGACTTCAAGAAGCTTGAGCTACAAAATGATGAAACAGATTATGTTGGCTATGTCAGAACTAAGTGATGGTTGAGGATGTGGCTTTGGATTTTACCTCAGAAGAATGAACATTATTGGATATTGCTCAGAAACAACTCTACAGAGATATTATGGTAGAAACTATCACAAACCTATCTATGGTAGATAAACTAACCACTGAAGAGGTAATGTTAAGATTATTGAAAAATGAGGCCAGGGACTCCATATTATAGGAAATCCATGAGTTTCATAGTCATAAAAAGCAGGATAACAATGAGAATCCATCTTTGAGAAAATATTTTCCAGTGACATCCTAGGAAGGATATGAGGAAAATTCTACTGCAGAAATCTCCAACCCAATTTTAATTCCACCTGCATTAAACAAATCAGGATGCCTATAACACCACCACCTCCAAAAAAGAGGAGAAAATCATTTTCAACATTTTAGCACAACACCTTCAACATCTGGAAGCGTCAGCAGCATAAACCCTCCAACAACAGAAGAAAAGAAATCATAAAAGTCAGAGCAGAAACAAGTGAGCTAGAAAAGAGGAAACATGGGAAAAATAAGCAGAACAAGAAATTGATTCTTTGAAAAAATAAAAATTGGTAAATTACTAGCACACTTAAAAAATGAAAAAGAAGAGTAAAAATATCTAGAATAAGATATTGAAGCAGGTTAAATCATAAAAAATTCCAAATTAAATAAAAAGAACAATAACAGCATTATGAAAAACTGCATTCGAAATATTTCGATATTCTACATGACATGGATAAATACTTAGAAATACACCATCTACCCAAATTGAAAACTTGAATGTATTCATAAAAGAGAAAAAAAACTGGATTATCAAGAAGCTCTCAAGGAAAAAAAAGTTCAAGCAACAAAAAGTAGGACCAGATAGCTTCACCAGAGAGTTCCACCAACTAATCAGAGAACTGTTACCAGTTCTTCACAAAGTCTTTCATAAAATAGAAAGGTACACCAAACTCCCACATTGATGCTTTGAGGCTGATAAAATCCTGATGTCAAAATGAGACAAAGACTCCACAAAGATCAAAAGATAAAGATCAATTCCATCATTAACATTGAAGTGGAAAGTCTTAACAAGACTCTAGTCAATAGAACACAACATATAAAAATAATGCATAAAAATAATAATGCATAACAGTCAAGTGGAATTCATACCAAGGATGCAAGGATGGTTTAACATTCATAAAACAATTATCACATAAACAAGATAAAAGATAAAAACTGCAGGAGCCTATCAATTAATACAGAAAAGTATATGACAATACCCAACACCCATTTTTAATAAAAATACTCAATGATATAGGAATAGAAGGCAAAGCCCTCAACAACAATAAAGGTCATACATGAAAAATCAATAGCCACTATCATAATCAGTGGGGAAAAGCAGAAAACATCCCCTTTGAAAAGGGGAACCTGACAATGATGTCCCTTATTCTCACTCTTATTCCACATTATTCTTGAAGTACTAGCCAGACCATAAGACAAAAACAAGAAATTAAGGGAGGGAGCACAACTGGGCAAAAAAAGGTGAATTCTCTGTTTGCAAACAATATGTTATAAAGAGAGAGATCCCCAAGGTCTCCTATAATAGGCTTGTTGGAAACAGTTGATGAATTTGGTAAAGTAGCAGGATGCAAGATTAACACAAGCAGAAATCAACTTGAATTCCTATACACTAGTCATGCAAGATCTGAAAAAGACACCAAGAAAGCATTGTCATTCATCATAGGCACACAAAAGCTGAAATACATAATAACACTAACCAAAAAGTAAAAGACATCTATAAGAAGCTATGGAACCTTAATACAAGAACCCAAAATAAACCTACATGAATGGGAGAATATCACATTCTCATAGAAAGGATGACTCAATGTCCTGAAGATGTCAATTCTACCTAAAGCAACCTACAAATTCAATGCAACACTGATTCAAATTCTTACATCTTCTTTAAAGAAAAAAAAACTAATTATGAACTTCATACAGAGAAGAAAGAAGTCTAAGAGTGCTGAGTACTGTTGACAGGCAGATTGACATTTACTTGCATGCTGTATTTAAATATGTATTGTTCTGGCAGACATACGCCTGACATTGTCAGTTAATATTATTATAAGTTTTGCCTGACCACTACCACCTATTTTTTGTGCAAATAGCATGCAGTCACATAAGGATTTATTACATACAAGTGAATAATCGATGTTTTGCTATATGTAGTTAGCTTACACTTGTTCACCCTTCCTCTCTCAATTGTGATTTAAAATCATCACACTATATTATCGATGACAATATAAAAAGAAGGTCCTTAGGAGTCCGGGAGATGATGAATAAGATTTTCTACCATGCATTAACAAGGTTGCTGTATAAGTTGACCGAGAGACTGATAAAAAGCATAGATTTAGGAATGGATTGGGGACTTGCCCTTGATGTAAGTGCAATCAAAGGACAATTAGTTCTTTATAACATGGCCATGCTCTATGCTCGCCTTTGTGAAAGAACACAGACAATATGAGGTGATAGTAAAGTGTAGTAAAGAAATTGCATAGTGCCTGGTTATGAGAAAAAACAGCATCCAAAGTCTTCAGGGCTTGTTTACAAACAAGCAGTCAGTCGTGTAGGTGAGACATTTAGCACACCCACATAGAAGAAATACACTGACATCCATGACACATGGATTGTAAGTTATATCCTCCACATCCAAAGGAGATGATGTTGCAGTGCTTACATTGTGAGATTTTCACGTTCAGAAGGACATGGACGACAGTGAATGCCCACAATACATTTGCAGGACCCACACAGGGAATAAGCCTCCCGTGATTTTCTTCTAACCAGAGTTATAAGTATGGGTATAAACTGGTTATCAGAAAGAGTTTTGGAGACCATTATGATAGATTAAATGATAAATTTGAGTTTAACAGTTAAAACCTTGTCACTTGACCCCCTTCTGATACATTGTGGGCTTGATCAGATTTTTAATATTTTATGCTTTTATTTTTAATACTATGGCTTATCTTTGTTGTACTTTGTCACTGTTGGTAGCCCTCTTGACTTTTTGTTCTGTGTTTCTCTATGTTATTTGGTATATGAAATCCAGGATAGGTGAATCTATAGAGATAACAAAGAGAACAAATGTTCCTGGGAGGTACAGCACGGGAGGAAGGGGACTGTGAGAGACCTGATATTAAGAAATTCAAGAAGGAAGAAAATGTTTTGGAACAGAATGGGGTAGATTGTACAACACCGTTTGATGTGAGTAAACTATGAAATGGTAAGATATCTGAACTAGCCCTTAATAGAATAGCTTGTTAGAAAAACTTCTAAGATGAAACAGCTGTTACAGTGTTAGTGTTAATTAATAGATGCTATTAATACAAATCAAACAGTAATCAAAGTTTCCTATTTCTTGTTGATTAATCTGTAGCATAGGAGCTGTGGGCTATCTGTTGGACTGCAACAACAGCGTTGGCTGCTCAAAATCATGAGAAAAAGATGAGTCTGTCTGAGCTCATAAACATATAGGTGACTTTCTATCAGGTGCCTAGAGTCATGTTCAATTTGATGGCAGTCTTTTATTTTGTTTTTAATCTTGTAGAAAACAGCTGTTGTTGTTAAGTGCCATCAAGTTGGCTGTGATCCATTGCTACCCTGTGCACAAAAGAATGAACCCCTGCAAGGTCCTGCTCCATCTTTAAAATGGTTCCTGTGGATGAACACATTGCAAGAGCCACTGTGTCCATAGGGTCTTCCTTCTTTTCGGTGCGTCTCATTTTACCAACCAGGTCCTTCTCCAGGGACTGGCATCCCCTGAAAACATTTCCAACTTATATAAACAAAGTTTTGCCATTCTTGCCTCTAAGAAACACTCTGGCCTTACTTCCTCCAAGGCAGATTGGTTTTTCCTTCTAACAGTCCCTGGTACCTTCAATATTCTTCTGAAGCACAATTCCAATGCAGCAATTCCTCTATGCTCTTCCTCATTCATTGTCAAATTTTCACATGGATGGAGTGCACCTTAGTCCTCAAACTAACATCCTTGCTTTTCAACCATCTAAAGAGGTCTTGTGTAGCAGACTTATCTAATGCAATATATTTTTTATCTCTTTCCTGGGACTTCCATGAGCACTGATTGTGAATTCAAGACAAAAATCCTTAGAACTTTTGACTTTTTCTCCATTTATCATTATGTGACCTATTGAGCCAGTTGTGAAAGTTTTGAGAAAAGTGCTGCTCATCTTTTTTTCTTCTTTTTATTTTTCTTACTATTTTCAACCATTCTCATATTTGCCTAGCATTACTATCACAGAAATACCATAAGTGAATGTCTTAAATATGCAAATTTATTCTCTATATTTTAGCAGACAAATCCACTCAAAACTTCTCCTGGAAACTCTGGAGGGAAATTCTTGTCTCTTTTCAATGCTGATGGACTTAACATTCTTGGGTTTTCCATGCATACTGTCTGCTTATAATGCTGTGGCCCAAGATACACTCCACATTAATCATTTCATTAATTTATAAAGGGTAAGATTTGCAACACATCACAAAGTAGAGAGTACTTATATGACAAAATAAAGGATAACCACACATGACCTATCCAATTTGACTTATATTTGGGGACAGGAGGCACATTTCAATCCTTGACATCAATATATGGAATACTATCAAGCAATTAAAAATTATCATACACTCAAAAAGTTTATGATTCTAAGCAATGCTGTTGGGATTTAAACACTATTGTTTTATGCATGTCCTGATGATGATACAATCTTCCTTCTTTGTGACATAGATTTACTTCTCTAATCCTTGTACTACAGTATAAGAAAGCATTTATTATATAAGATGTCATAGCAATAATTATTCCCATACTAATGCTTAATAAACATTTTAGAGTGAAGTAGCTTACAATAGCAAATCTTTGCTCCAATGTTCACAGATCTGCTGTTGACTGACCATGCACAGCGGCGGTTGCTTTTTAAAAATTTAATAATTTACTTTGCTCCTGCACATAGATTGGCAAGGACACATTGCAATGAATAAATCTGCTGCAACAGACTTCTTTAGAGCATTGAAAAACAAGGATATTACATTCAGGTCAATGGTTCATTCATCTGATCTAAAACTTGGTATAGTCCCTTGTCTCATATGCATGTGAAAGTTGGAAATTGCACCAGGAAGGCCAAAGAAGAATGGATGCATTTGAAATATGATACGGGAGAAAAATATTGAAAATATCATGAACTACTAAAAGGAGAACCCAATCTGTCCTGGAAGAAGGATGGTGCTCAATGGGAAAGATAATGAAGTTTTCTCTTACACACTTTGGAAATGTCAAGAGAGACTGGTCCTGGGAGAAGGACATCATGTTTGTAAAGTAGAGTTAGAGGTATAGCAATAAAAAGAAAAGCTCTCTGGAGGTTCAATTCCCGCTCACAGGAGCAAAGGCTGGGCCTCCTACTCCCACCATCAGGGCAGTGATGCCTAAAAATAAAAAAAAAAAGAGAGAGAAAGGAAAGCTCTCCACAAGATGGACTGACACTGAAGCTGAAACCATGTGCTCATATATAGGTACAATTGTGAGGATGCCACAGGTTTAAACAGTGTTTTACTCTGTGAGAACTCACTCAATGGAATCTAGAAACAGCATTGATTGGCTGGCCTTTATTTCAAGCTGTAGGTTGGGTCAAGATCTACTCATTCCAAGTGTATTTTTAGTGCACATGTCACAGGGAAAAGGATAACTTGGGTGGGGACTTAACCTTTCTCATTGAAAAAACCAAGGCACAGACACCATTAAAACTAAAAGCAAGTGTATTGAAAGTTTATACTTGTATATGTATGAACACTTCATCAGTCAAAGCAAGTCTTAATGACAAAACACAGTGAATGAGTAAAATAAGATATAATTATTATAGAATAAATTCACAGAGTCATTGAAAGTAACCTTTACCTTTGGGGAAAAGGTGAGTATTGCTTCTTATTCCTAAATAATGAGTCAATAAATTAATTGCATCGTTTGCTCCAATTCAGCCTTATTAGAAATGTCGATGTTTCATCACAGGAGACATTGTCTGTTTGACTCTAGCTTAGAATGTGATAAAAACAACGATTATTGTACAAAACGGTTAGATGGTTGATACCCAGTCACGGGTAACTGCTATATCTGAAAGTCGTAGAGGTATCCAAAATAAGAGACTAAAAAATATGAAGTGATTTCAGCCTAGGGAGCACGAGGACACAATGAGACCCTTACTCTTCATGGATCAAACCCACAAGCATGTTTCATTACTAATATTGAATTAAATAGATGAGCCTTGGTGGCACAGCCGGTTAAGTGTTGGGCTGCTAATCAAAAAGTTACCTGACCTGGTCCAAGGGTAAAAAGGTGGGATTGTCTACTTCCATAAACAGTTGTAGCTTCCAAATGCAATGAGTTGCTCTACTTTCTGATGTGGCACTTATGAATCAGGATCACTGCAACACCCATGCATAGGATAACTGAGATAGAATCTAATATATATAATATATTATACATATAATATATATAATGTATATATCAAACTCAGTGCTTATGAGCCGATTCGGACTCACAGTGAGGTTAGAGTACAGAATAAGACTGCCCCTTTGGTTTTCCAAGACTGCATCTCTTTTCAGGAGTAGATAGCCTCATGGGTGTCCCTCATCGCAGCTGGTAGCTTCAAACAGCTGACTTTTCTGTGAGCAGCCCAACGCAGAACCACTATGTTACCAGAGCTCCTCCTAAAAAAATAAAAGTAACTTCTCACCATATCCATTGAAGAATACTATGTTGACATGTTATTCTTACTCCAAAAGGGTAGAAAAATAGTCATTGATAAGTAGAGGGGGAATGCCATGTGTCAGTCAAGTGCAATAGCTAATTCGGCAGATAACAAAACAACTTGGTTTTATAGTATAAATGGAACTCTTTTGTCTTTAAGAAATCAGAGTATAAATATCTAGCAAAACATTGGCAACAGTCCTCTTTAATGATTCCTGTTCCTATGGTTTTTTTTCTATACACATTCCTATGACAGTACCGTCAGTTCATGATCAACCCCTGAAGAAATCATTTAAGCCACAGAGGTTAGTGGAGAATTAACACTTCCAAGTTTTGAAAATACTCTTCAGTTAATGGTATGGCGATAATCTCCATAATTATTTTCTAACATTAAGTGAGAGAAAGGTTTTTTGCTTTTTAATTTTATGAAACCATAGTTCTCTTAGGATGTAGGTGTGGAAGTTATATAATTTGTTGTCCACTTGAGAAAGAAGAGTGAAGGGGTGGAGGTTAGGCTGACAATCAGGTCCCAGCGTGATGACCTCATTCGGAGGCACTAAGGAGCTAGATAGCTTGCTGGAGGCAGGACCAGAGCTCACTCCCTTGGGGACTCTCTACAGACAAGGCTCACTCTCGCTGAGAGACTTCCAGCTGCAAAGGCATGTGGAGCTAGTCCAGGGCACTGAGCTGGACGGGCCACAGAGGGACGGCCCCCTGCCAGCAGGGAGACACTGACATCACCACTGGATCCAAAAGACTTCCCACCCACTGGCCAGTGATCTTCCTGTATTCAGCATCGTTTTGTGTTTCATGAGTCTGAAGAGGACTTTATAGATTGGAATCAGACATATGGGCTAATATCAACTTAGGGACTTTATCTGGATGGGGTGGGATGTTTTCTCAATACTGAATTGCTCCTGTATAAAAGCTCTTCCTTTTTTTTTTTTAGGCAACACTACCTTGGTGTTGGGAGTAGGAGGCCCAGCCTTTGCTCCTGTGAGCGGGAATTGAACCTCCATTCCAGTGGACCGCAGTCCAGCGCACAACCACTACAACCCCGGGGCTCAGCCAAAAGCTCTTTCTAATACACAAACGGGTATCTTATGTATTTCTTTCTCTAGTTCACCTAGCACAATACAAGATAGTTTCAAACCACTTGCCACTTCTGGGGAAAATAATGAGGTTTTCTACTCCCAGGAGTGTATGTGACAGCTTCTAATGTGAGCCTTAAATGTATACGAGTTATCAAAATAACAATATGCTAAAGTATATGTTTGTGGTATTGAAAATGCCTCTTTCTGGTATGTGAGCTTGAAATTTTTTTTATTCTAATTTCATTTGTTATGCTGTTTTATATATTGTCAGCTACATTTCTGCTCATTTCAAAACTACTCTTTCACTTCGCATGCACACACAAAAAATGTGGTACCAAATATTGTCTGGTATTTTTAGCTATATTGTTTTATATCTTTCTAGAAGAACATTTGTAAGTTGATTTATCATATTTTAATTAAAATGATGTATATTAAATAAAAATTGAATATAGATTAACTTAGAATCCAAGTCAGTTATTATACTTTATAGAACATTTGCTCAATATTCACATTGTAGAGAAAGAATTGGAAATCAGACTCAAGAAGTTATTCACTTAGGGTACAGATATATGTCAGAAAATTTCAACATAAAACCCTGAATTTTGGTCTTACATTCCAGCGGTTCTTATTTTTCCTTAAACTTTAGTAAGATATGTAGTCCTTATCACCAGTTTCATGGAAATTTGTAAAATGTCATTTCTATTACAGAAAGGAGATACTCTGAGTTCCAATATTTAGCACCTGCCCCTGAAACACAAATTAAATGTGCACACTAAAATTAAATGACACAATTTAAACATTTACTCATGAAGATTTAAGGCACTCTAGTTAAGGTGGTTTCCAGACATCTATTTAAGTGTAAATTCTGATTCTATTTTTTGGAGCCAAGAAAATATAAGAATGTGTTATTTTTGTCTCATTGAATTGTCCTAATCTCATAAGAGCAAATTGAACATCTCAACTGCACTAGAAAACAGAATTCCCCTAGCAAGAAAAGAGATGTTCTCTAAAAAGTTTCAGGGAGATAAGATGCATTCTAAACTGACCAAATTTTCAGGCCATAACTTGTTTCTCATTTTGTTTTATACTTTACCTAAAGAATCAATTATAAATGTCAAATTAACCCAGTCTTTTCCTACTGATTGGGTACCTGGAGCTATTCTTATCCATGAAATTACAATCAGTGGCTGAAAAAAAAATTATATGCTTTTAAACTGTCAACTTAAGACCTTTTAAGAGAAATATAAAAGAGAATCTCACGCATTTTTAGGAAACTATTATCTTGTTTTCACAGAAGTCTTTAATTTCAGTAGAATATGAGAATGAGAAAAAGAAATTAAATGTGAGAGGAGACTCATTTATAAATTAAATACTCGATGTCTCAGGTGGCATCAACTGTTCTTTAGACCACATTGACATTACTCTAATGATCTCCACTTTTAAAGGTTTATTACCTTAATCAAAATATTCATTAGAGAGAAAAATGTTCATTCAAAGTTCAATCTTGCATGTACTTTATTAAGAATTTGAGCTCAACATGAATTAAAATATTCTTCATTTATACTAATATGAAGGAAATGATCAATAAAGAGACATTTCAACTGCACTGCAATGCAAAGACCATATTATGCCAATGATAAAAATGGATTGAAATTTATTTAATATATAATTTGTGAGTTGAGTAACATTTAAACTAAAAAGTAAAAAAATTCCTAAAGATTTAAAGAGCTTTCCAAAGTTTTTATACCTCATGTTATGGAGATTCCAATGGAAGGAGACAGTCTGTTTATGTCCTATCAATTTACCCTAAAACACAGCATCTAGTCCAGTCTTAGATTATGCATTTCTGGGAGCTGTGGCTGCAACAATGGGTGCGAGCACAGGGATGATGCAGAGGATGCTGCAGGACCCAGCAGTGCTGTGTTCTGTTGTGCATAAGGTTACCATGGATCAGAGCTGATTGAAAGACCCCTAACAAAGCATATCTAGATAAGTCTTCAAAGGAACTCAGCACCTAAGATAAAAGTTTTACTGGACAAAGTAGTAAATCCTTCTCAAGGCTGTTACTTGATTTGAAAGTGACAATGTGGGTGTGGGAACAGGTCTGGCACTCAGGGAAGTGAGGGCAATGGAGCCAATTTCAACCGCGCACACAGACTCCAGAGACGTGGCTCGATGACGCAGATGTAAATTTATGGCAGCTTTTGCAAAGCTTATACAGCTTTCCTTGACCAATCAGATCATACTTCCTGGTTTTCGGACATTCCCAAACATGGTCACGGGTTTGCAGCATGAAAAACAACTGGTTCACACTGTGGGCGATGTAAAGTAGGTGTCACCTGCTGAGTTATGTAAATGAAGTGTAGCTGGCTGAGCCAGCCATCCAATCCCTTACAAACTATTTCATCCAATCACATTACAGGATTTTACCTTTCAATCATTACAGGATCATAGTTGTTACTATGGGGAGGTTGGAAGTATTCTGATAAGCTGTGTTTCAGAGGTTGAAAGAAGAAGGATAGCAGGTGAGCTGGCCTGGGGTCTTATTGCCTCAAGACTGGAGTTCTTTCTGGGAGTCATGGATATGTGGGACACCCAGCAGCTTCCTCCAGGCTCAAGACCAGAATATTCCAGGAGACTTGGAAACACGGGTTCCAGCTACCTAAGGGTGTGGATAATCAGCAACTTCAAGACTGCTCCAGGAGACACAATAGCGTCCGGCACTTTCTCCACCTTTTCCCCAGATCGACAGATCCTGCCAAGAATGCCCCCACAGAGTCTCCCTTTTCTATTAATTCCAAGCTAAGAACGTCTGTAAACAATGCTTTGGTGGTATCATGGCGAAGTCATAAAATTGTAAGCATTTTCCCAATGCAAGCTCACTTCCAGCCTAAAAAAGTCAGAAATACAAGAGCAAATTACTAGGGGTAAACCATGAAAAAGACATTCCTCCAACTTCATCAAAAAAGGAGCACAAAGTGGGCTGAGCCCCGGTGGTACAGTGGTTGTACACGGGACTGCGGCCGACTGGGTTGGCGGTTCAAATCCAGCAGCTGCTCTCGAGGAGCAAGACTGGGCCTCCTACTCCCACGATTGGGCAGTGATGCCTCCCCCCCACAAAAAAAAAAGGAGTACAAAGTATTAGCCAAATTAATTACATCAACTGGGGACTGAGTAACCTTAATTATGTTTTGAGTCAAATTATGCATGTTGAAAAAAGGTTTGATTCCATATTCCCAAAAGATAACTTTGCTGAAGCCTGAAGGCAGAAGTTGCATTAAGGCAGGTTTGGTACTGGGTAAACAAATAGCTGTAAAGCTGGGGTCCCAATTGGTTTTAACTAATTGCCATAAATTGTATGCATCATCTGCTACAATGAGGTTATTCCCCTTGGAGAAGGCCATTAATTTGGTTTTGAGTGTTTAAGGCCATTGCCACATTGGTTAGTAAATTGTTTAGAGCACTGCTGGTTGGACAGGCTGCTGAAGAGCAATGGTGGCTGAAGTTGTTGCCGCCGTAGCAGTGACGTCCAACACTATGGCAGCGACAATTATTGAAATGCCAAAATCCTGTTTCTGTTTATGGATAACTAGACCTGTTTTCCTGAGCTTAAGGTCCCCTTGCCAGCCCTCCACAGCATCAACTGAGAACCACAGCAAGGAGGGAAAGCAGATCAGGGCTGCAATAGAAGCATTAGCAGGGCTTCAGCAGGAGTGTATGAACCAGCCAAGCATGGCTGTAAACTTTGCCTATATTTTTGGAAAAATTCCACTTCAAAAAGCAAAAGGGAGTTGAACACAGGAAATACCTGTGTTAGTCCGGGTAGACTAGAGAAACAAATTCAAAAACATGCATAAGGATATAAGGGAAAGGTTTATATACAAGAGGAATGGGACATTGAGAAACTATCCCAAGCCAGTCCAGTTCAAAATCATAAGTCTGATATTAGCCCATATGTCTGATACCAGTCTACAACATCTCCTTCTGAATCACGGAGTCACAGGCTAGTGGGTGCACAGTCCCAGCTATGGCAGGGGACCCCTCCTGGCTCCTCATTTCCAGGGCTCAGGGTTCATCAGCTGTATCCATTGGTGGTAGAAACATCTCAGCGCTGGCAGGGTCTCTCTGTGGCTTCTCCAGCTTCAGAGGTCTGGTTTCATCAGGGTAAGGCCGTGTGGCTTCTCCTCTGGCTCTTCCAGTGCCTCAGATGCTGCCATTTTGTCTTGTCAGTTCAGCAACTTCCAACTACTAGGAAAACGGTCTCTCATCTCCACAAGGGAAATACCACAAGACTTCCCAATTTTAGTATATGTGCTGCCAAAGCGAGCGTGAGACTTCCCAGAATTCTCAGGAGAAAACCATTCCCACACAGAGGCCTCATTGGCTATTCATTGGCAATCTCTTGATTGACAGGCTAGGCTCCACAGCTATATCCCAATCATGAAATTGACATGCAGTACATGACTGCCACGATACCCAAATATGTTAATGTTGGTCCAGAGAGCCTGGTAAAATTATGTACCACTCTGGATGATGACTATCCATGTCTAGGCTATCATCCATTTCCCAGGTGTAATTCAGAGCATATAGGTTGTCTCCAAGTTTACCCTTGAAGGGTCTCCAAGCTGTACAAGATGTCGATCCACATATGTAGAGAGATCCCCAGACAGATTCATCTGTCTGTATAGGATTTTGTCCCTCAAATGGCTCTTTCAGGGTATTAGAGGTGCTGTTGAAAAACACCTCTGGGGTCCAGCCAAAGGCATGGTGTGCAAGCTGCTGCGGGTAGGCTTGTACCAAGCATTCCCTCAGTGTACCCGGGTGAGCACCTCAGGTCTCACATGTAAATCAGAGGTCTGATCTAGCAAAAGGGGCATTAGCCTTAAACTCAGTTGGCTTGGATTTGCATGCAGGGGAAAGGTTCCACCGATACCATGCATTTTAACAAAGGTGGTGTTGTGGTAAACAGTGTCTCCCAATGACACAGGCAATTTTAACAAACTGAAAAGGACAACTGATATTAGGTGGCCCATACACAAAACCCTATAGATATTAGCTAACATAAAAGAACCAGCGATGTGATGCAAAAAAACTTCTTCAGGAGCAGGTATCCAGGGGCCCCTAATGTATTGTTTATAGAACTAATTGTGGGTAACCAAGAGTTCCAAGACACAGACATTAATACAGGTGGACTTTATACAGCAGCCCATTGCAAAGGGGCAGCAAGCACATGAGAGTTAGCCATTATAATAGTGCAAATTAGCAAAAAACAGGGTATAAGGTTCAGTCTCAGGTCCTTCTGGAGTCATACTCTGAGCCTGAGGGATTAAGCTCTATAAGCTCCCCCAAATGATGGGCGCAGTTCTGTTTCTTTCACACTGACTTCTGCGGCAACGTCTGCCTCGGCGCTGTGGTCCTCCCCTGGGTGTTCGGGGATCCAGTGTCTGTGGTTTTCCTCTGCTGGGCTCATCCTCTCTCAGGGCGGGTTTTCCATCACTGTGCCTAGGGATCCATCATGGTACGGTCGCACTAGTTGGCCACCAATTGACCAAGCACCCAAATGGTCCTCTCCAATCCTTTTGGAAATACAAAAGCAAAACCTCTTCCCTGGGTTAACAATGGATACTGACCTCTCCACTCATTTGTAGATTTGTCCCACGGGTGGAGGGGACCTCAATGCTTGTATGCAGGAGAAAGGGCAGATTTATCGAGTTGTAAAAAAAACAAAAACAAAAAAAACAGTGCTGTGTTTCCCTTTTACTAATTGTTTTTTCAAAGCAGCATGAGCATATTCAACAATGCCTTGACCTTGGGGGTTGTATGGAATGCCAGTGAAATGAGAGATGCTCCAAGATGCACCAAGTGTGGCAAAAGATGAGCTAGGATAAACTGGTCCATTATCAGGCTTAATGGCATAAGGAACACCCATCACAAGCATGGCAGTTTTGACTGATGAGATTACAGCTGCTGCATTTTCTTTAGACAAAGTCATGGCAAAAATATATGAAGAAGATGTGTGAATTTTTGTAGTATAGCTCTTCTACCCACTTCTACCAAGGGATTCTGCAAATAGGGTGTGGGTAGCACAATTAGAGAGGGTTAGTTTCCTTTGCCATCCCCTGATGATAGGGAAAAGTTATCTTCAAAGCACCAGGGCCTTAGAAGCACACATCCAAGATGGCTGTTCATAGGAGTGCAGGCTGCCAAGACCAGATGCTCCAGAGACTTGCATGATGACTCAGAGGAGCAGCGTTGAGACTATGGATTGGGTATCGTCTCCTCACTTGTCCCAACTATGGGACTGTGAGACTGAGTAACCAAAGGCCAAGAGACCACGCTGAGGCTGAGGTCTGGAGAGGTACCTGGCTGCTGGTTCAGAAGAGGGGTTGATGTGGAGCATACTATATCCTTACTGTTTGCTGATCCTGACGTAAACACTCTTCACTGTGAGTAATTTTATGTGAGCTCTGTGTGACCACTGTAACAAATTATCCAACCTAACATAGAAGAAGAGGGTCCTAAGAACAGTTGGTTTCAGAATGTGTAAAGAATGGAATATAGAGGCATGACTGACCTCTGCCTCCTGTTCCTGTCAGTAAGCAACCAGAGGAGGTCAGAACTGTCCACCATCATTGTTGTTTAATGTACTCACGAATCCTGTGTTCTCATGACTCAAGATTCGAAATATCTTAGTACAGCACCTCAACCTCATGGTGATAGTTAGGTTTTACGACAGGATGCCTAGGTCAGGATTCTCCCATGATATGCTCTAACTTCATGATAGGATCTTTCTCGAAGAGCCAACCAGTTGTGGGGTGAACAAACCTCCCTAATCTTATCATAGCCTTGCTCTGATTGAGGGACGTTTCCTTCAGGATGTGACCTACTCTAAGTATCAATATGCTGTGTGTAGAAGTGAATTCACTCCTACTGCTGGATTTGAATCCTGCATCTGGTTCAGTTGACCTCTTGCTAAGTCATCTGCACAGTCTAAGAGCTGAAAGCAGACTGCCAAACTTATATTTATTCAGTTCAAAATCCATCAGCCTGTGGTCCTCTTTCTAGTTCCTATTCATCAGCCCCTGCGGCTACAAGAGTCAAGGCAAGTTTTCAGTTTACAAGTGGCATACAGATTTGAACGGTGAGTGTTGTCTGCACTTATCAGTTTTGTTTGATCTGCTTCAAGAACAGGATGAAGTCCAATCAGGTAGTAGTTTCAGAGGGAATCTTCTGGATCAAGGTTAAAGCAGAGATGTCACCTCAGAAGGCTCTGGTGACTATTTGGGGATTTCAAAGGGGATATTCTAGATACATTTTGGGGGGTCATTGTATGGTCAAGGGGGCTTATCAGAAAGAAGTTTGAAGATCTCTAAAAATACAATGGTAAGGAAAAGGCCAGGGAAGTTTTGGAAAATAATTTGTTTCCATCATGATACAATGCACCTACTCATCCTTCAGCATTGTGCATTGCAAAGGCTGTCCCATTGAATGAGAAACTTCCCCCCATCTACCTTGCATCCCTAGTCTTGCCCCTACAGATTTACTTTTGTGTTAAAACTCAAAGAACCTTTAAGGAAGATAACTTCAAACCCTCAAGAATGCCAAACTACCCTGTGGATGTGGTGTAAATGATACAGGGCAGAACTCTTCAGAGAAAAGTTACAAAGGAGAATATACTCCCTTCAGACATGAATAGAGCTAGGTAGAGGATCTATCAACAAAAAATAGCTTCATATTTTGTTATTTTTATTTGATATTGGTTTTTACCAGTACTTTTGGATTAAACTCATATCAAATAATAGTTACTTGAAAAATTAGACATAATTTGGATTAGGCTTCAAGATAGTTACTCCTTGACAATTTAGAAATTAAATAATCCCTTACTGGTTTTTAATTACTCAGTCTAGAGGCAATAAAAAGTCGTTCTGGAAGTACAATATTGCCTGTGAAAAGATAAAACTCATATGCTCACACACCAACCACTAAAGTCCATGATGTGGAAATGGAACAATTCTACAAACTTCCTCAGTCTAAAGTTGATGACATATGTAAGCAAGGTGCATTGCCATTCATTGATGGTTGGAATGTGGAGACCAAAAGGACAGATTTGTCATAAAAAACTATGACATTAATTGTGGAAGCAAAGCAGGTGAGTTATGTGGTTCAAATAATGTCTGTAATGATCAACTTGAAGATGGTACTTTCATATTTTAGAGAAAAAGCAGAAAACCGAATTTGAGTTATATATAAAAGCTTTAATGATGATTGTCAGTGTCTTATATGAAATAATCGACAATCTACAATTCAAAATGAAAGGAAGTAGAGGAATCAGAAATTCTGAATCCTGCAGAATTGGAGATAAGATTTTTTTTAATGGATAAAAATCCAGGAATAAGTTTACCTTAATTAAAAATATCTCAAGTGAAGTTCAGTTTAAGATTGTCGCACACAATTACACATCCTCACAATTGAATAAGGCATTTTAGGGCAAAGGTCAGATAAAGTTGTAATGTTTTTAGCCTATATCTGAGTGCCTTTAAATAGCCTCTGCAAGTGAAGGAGTTAGATTTGAGTTATCAAAGAAACAAAGATTTGCGATCTCATAGAAAATGATACCAATCCAGGGCTGAGCCCCGGTGGCGTAGTGGTTGTGTGTGCAACTGCGACCCACTGGGATGGAGGTTCAATTCCAGCAGCAGCTCCACAGGAGCAAAGGCTGGGCCTCCTATTCCCATCACCAGAGGGCAATGATACCCCAAAACAAAACAAAACAAAATGAGATCAATCCAAAGCACAAAACTCTGTGTTAATTTTTAAAATCCTACTAGTCCATGGTAGTTATTGCCATAGTCCCTCTTCAGTAGAATTTCAGCAGGTTTGTAAACCAATGAATAATCAGGCTCTCATTGTCTCGTTTTTAATTAATTGTTCGGTTATCCTGCTTGATTTCTACTTCTTCAAACTGTGTGTGTTGTGAAGATATATCTACTTATTTTTAATGACTGTATCTCAACCCAGGGCAACTTCATGTGAGAGGAAGCCATTCCCTAGGTTTTTTGAAGCCCTGGGTATGTAGGGGCGAAGCATTAGGCTGAGATCCACAGGGCCACCAGTTCTGAACCAGTAGCAGCACAGAGGGAGAAAGACTAGGCTTTCTATTCCTGCAAACAGCTTGGAAACCCACAGAGGGTCAGCCTTGATTCCAAGTCAGAGAGGCTTCCTTGGCTATAATACTTGAGTATTCAGATGCATTCATTTCTCAACACTGTAGGTTAGGATCCCAACCTGCTTAACTCACCCTTCTCTTACATCAAGAGGAGCCATTTCTAACCCTGAGAGAATTTGATATAGTGTGTACTGCACATGTGGCAGTCACCAAATTTAGTGTCAATTTGAGGATTAAAGGTATATGGGGTGGAGTCTAGCCTGTCAATCTGGAGATAGCCAATAAGACCTCTGTGTGGGCATGGCTTTCTCCTGAAAATTCTGGGAAATCCAGCTGTATTTCCCCCTTGTAGGTGAGAGATTCACTACTCAGTCCCTTGGAGATGCTCTACTGACAAGACACAAGGCTCTGGAATCATGGAGAAGGGGCCACATGGGCTTCCCCTGATGGAACCAGACCTCTGTAGTCAGAAAAGCCATGTAGAAACTCCTGCCAGTGCTGAGAGGCTTGAGAACTCAAAGAGGCCCCTGTCAGCACTGAGATGCTTACAATGTTACTGGATTCTAAGATTTTCTAACCCACTGGGCTGTGATTGTCTTGCCTTTGACGTCATTGCATTTGCCTTGTGAATCTGAAGAAGACTCTGTAGACTGGTATCGGATGAATGGGCTAATATCAGACTTGTGGGCTTGGATTGGACTGAGTTGGGATGCTTTCTCAATGTTCCATTCCTCTTGTATATAAACCTCTTTCTCATATACGCATGCGAGCTTACGAATTTGTTTCTGTAGTCTACCTGGACTAACACAGGATATGATAAGTAGCCAAAGGCAAATTACTTTTCATTTAATGCTGAAAGAAAATCTATGATGAAAATTTAGCATTTCTTGCTCAAAATGATTTCATATGAAAAGCATTGCACCTAGAAGTATAAATCACTTTAAATCACCTAATGTATGCATGCATTCATCGATATCATTGAAAACAGAGATTTTGGAAAATACATTCAGACACTTTATCGTCAGTCAGAGAAAAATGGGGTAGATGCTGTCACCTTTATTTTTACAAAGGAGAAGTTTGAGGTTTAGGGATTTTTGAGTTACATTCCAATATTTAAAGACCTAATATATAGCAACATCATTCTTAAAATCTTTAAATTCTCACTTCTAGTTTGGCTGTTCCTCTTATATTACAAAATCTTCATCTCTAAGCACTTTGTTTATAGAAGACTAGAATTTAAGGGGGAGCCCATTCCATTTTGAATATGGATATTTGGAATTCCTTCTGACTGCTAACCAGCACTGTAAACAACTTTGTCCTCAGACAGAATGTGTTTGAAAGTACATTTCTGTGTTTCCCAGACAGCTCATGGAGGCGCAGTCTTGATCTCAGGTTTTTGTTAGGATATGTCCTTCATGGAAATTGGGATGAGCTGGATGGCAGGAGACATGCTTTGAAAATGATGAGTGGAGGGGTTCAGAGACAATTTCATTAGTGAATCTCATCTGCCATCACATCTGTAGTCCTCTCTTGGTTCTTTGCCCACGACCACAGCACCTTCTACCACACACCTTCCTCCAAACATGCTTTTGTTACGATTTCCTGTGCTTTCCATGTTCTATGTAATTAGCTAGGTAACTGATTGCATGAATCCTTCAGACACCAGGATGGCCTCATGGTGGCATCTCCATCCTCTGGATGACTTTTCTTTGTCCTTTGTTTGCCCTGTCAAGACTTAATAAAGCAATCTCTTTAAAATGTGTTTAAATAAGGGGTATTTCTCCCCCTAGTACAATATTGTACTAAATGGGTAAATTCAGATGAATATTTAGAAAAAAACATTGTATTCTAAAATAATGAATATGCTTCAATAAAAATACTAATATTTTGAAGATAGAGAAATTTCTTGTTGCTTATTATCTAAGACCATTCATAAATTTCTTCATAATTTAAGAAAGTTATGTGGATGACTTCTCTCATTAAAGTGCTCTGGCATAAAAAAGAAAACAGGAAAAGACTAGAAAAACTAAAATAAATATAAAAGTTACTTTTCATAGACTCAATAAGTAAACTAGATGGATGCGGAATTCATTAAAAATGCTAATGAATTAACTAATTCCATTGATATTTCAATAACAAAAAATTAACTCATCGGTATCAAAAATATCAATGTAAAATTTCTGCTGTGTAAAATAAACCAACAGAAATTTAATGTGACAGTTTATTGAACACTGTAACAATATGGAGCACTTCTTTTCATGTAATCTATATTATTTTTACAAGGAATAGATATGTTCATCTTTAAAGGGGTTAGTGATATTATTTGTTACTCAGATGATAAGAAAAACGGATACAAAGGAGATAAATTACTCTCTTTCACGTCAAATAGAGCTACTAGCACAAACAGTTTGGACTATCATAAAATCTGTTCTTTCTAGCCCTAATCCAAGTTCATGCTGCCACATGGAAATCACATTTGGCTGTAAAGCAGATCCATCTGCATCTTTTCATTTATTTGAAAATCTATAGGGCAATATTTGTTATCATGGCATATGCTTATGAACAATTTCTTTGAGTATTACATATTGCTAGACCCAATTTTTATGCTAAATTAGAATGGCCTCCAGGGAAACATTATAGTATTAGCTGCCAGAATGTAAATGCAATTTCAGAATCAAGATGCTGTAATCAAAAGTGGAACTACATATGTTATAAAGTATCTCCTTGTGAAAGATAATCTTAGTGGCATACATGGTATAATTTTTCTCATTTAGCTTAACAACAAATTACTTATATTTGGGGTAACATAAACCCAGTTCCAGGAGATCACCCTTGCTTAAGTCAATCAGAATATTTTGGCTCTTTGCTTTCCCAGTCTGCCATGCGGCTATGAATAGTTACATGACTCAAAGAGAAGCAAATGAAAGCTTACGGATGATGTTTAGGGGATGGAAAACCTTGTCAAAATACTTTTGGGTTTTTTTTTCCTGATATGAATTAGTGACACAGCTTTCTTCTTCTTCCTGAAATAAATGCAGTTCTTTCTCCAGATATGTTGGGGTCATTTTGTGACCCTGGGTAGGGCAGCTTTGGGGAATAGTCAAAGGAAGGTTGGTCTGATCGATCCACTGCTCTTTTGATTTTGTTATATGAACACACACACACACTTCAGATAATGAAATTTGGTTTTTAGTCTCCTGCTACCGCGTTCAATCATTTATCTTCCAAGCTATGCTTCTAAGAACCATCAAGTTAGAGAAGAGCTGATTCAGTAGTTTCCACAAGGAAGAATTTTCTAAGGAGCACTTTAAATCAAAACTCTGTGTAACAGTTATATGTTGTATGTTGAATATTTTATTGTTTTTTTACATTGTGTCTCATGTCTGATTTCATTGATGTTGGGTCACTTTGAGTCAGAATTGAGCTAATGGTGGTGGTGGAGTGAAATATCTTATATGGCCCTTCTAGCCAAGGTTCTGTGTCTACTACAGTATGAATGGGAGTGCCATGCAAATAGGGTCTTTGTAACACTCAAGAGGGGATTGGCCCGGTTTTCTTGCCACCCAGTCACCACGTGCTTGGGCTACAAGATGTTCTGAGGTCCTTCTGAAGCAGCACAAAAGAAACAAGAAACCCTCCAAACCTTGGAAGAACACATTCAAGATCTGTCTGAAGTGATGGGGGCCACTGAGCCCGGACGCATCTCAGCCTGCAGCACAGAGACTCAACGGAGCAGGTGGGGCTTCTTTTATTGTTGATTCCTTGGGTGTTTTGGCATGACTTCTGTGGTGAAGGGATATTTCTTATTACAGATCTCCTGTCCATATTCCTTTCATTTCTACCAAAAGATTTGGTGGGATGCTGCAAAAAGGGTGTGCGAAGCCCAGTAGAAGGGGTTAGTGTGTATCTCAGAGTAGGAGAGAATTCCTGGGACCAGGGAGGGAAAGGCACATGTTATACACTTTTGAAATCCCTCCTGAAGGATGGGGACAGCAGAGGCCATGCCACAGTGGGGCTAAAAGCTAAGGCAAGGAGAAGGTGCTTCAGAGCAGGAAAGTGGCCGAGACTGTGGGACTCTGAAAAGGAACACTTGATCTTCCAGGCCCAAGGAAGGAGGAGGCAGAAGTCAAACAACCATGTTTGGAGAGGTTAAGGCCCAGAGAGAGAGAGAGAGAGAGAGAGAGAGAGAGAGAACGAACTTGGTTGCCTGCAAGGGAGAGGTGTTACTGGTACCAATAGCGATCATATCCTTAATGTGTTCTGGTTCTGACTTGTGGCAACCTGTTCACTTCCTGAACAACTGCACTCCTTGCCTCCAAAGTTGAGTGCTTTCTGTGAGTTTTTATGTGGCCCTTACTGTGAATCCGTGAACTTAGGAGAAAGGCAGAGAGGGCTGTGGGAGGAGCTAGTGGTTGTTAGAGTAGAGAAAGAAGGAGGAGGGACACATGACTAATCTCTGCTTCATGTCAATTGACATGGAGTGGTCCAGCCTTAGTTTCTTATCCTCCCTTGTGTAATCAGAGAACATATATGGCTGTCATATCATTTACTCCACAGAGAAAAACAAAATTTAACTAGTGACTATGTAAAAACCACATGCTTGAAAACCACAGCAAAGCACCTTAATAAAAACTTTATATATATATAAATAGATATAAATTTATATATAGGCACATTTGATTTTATGATATATTCTTTCTTTAATGTCACACATATTGATTATGGTGATTAAAATATATTACATTCTGTATCACTTGGCTGGTTCTCAATAATGGACTTAATTTCAGACCCTGCGTCTGCATTTTTTTTAACATTTAACTTTATCCACTACTGTTTCAAAAAGGCATCTTTCAACTTTTGAAGTGTTAGTAAACATGTCTGGTTTACAAACCCTCAGAATAACATGATTCAATATCAAAATGACAAGCTTCTGCTGATTCATTTGTTTAGGTTGTTTACTAGTTCATATAAAGAAGAAAACTTCCCATGTGGGAGGGGGTGGATAATCAGAATGCAAACACCTTTTTGGATCAAGTCACTACCACTGATTAGATCCGGCAGATTACAAATCTACCCAGGGCCTGCCTGCAATATCGTTCAGACAGCGCAGATGCACTCTCGGTGGCTCCCTTCCCAAGGGTCAACAAGTCCAGCTTCTCCAATTGCCAATGCCCGAGACTAGAGAGGTTAACTATCATGACTTGAATTTGGAAGAAGACCCCTGATCAGAAGGGGGGACTGCAGAACACATTCCAAATTCTAATAGACTCTAAATTTTGGCAACTGTAGAGATGCTTAGGATTCCTTCAAAAATGATTGCCCTGAGTTAATTTTTAAACCAGAAACCAAAAATATCCTGTCAGGTCATCTTAGAATCAAACAATAGCTTAGCTCAATTGGTTTTTGTGGAAAACCTGTTTCCTGGAGAAAATGTTTTTCTTTTAAGAATTTGCAAGTTAGGACAAAGTGAAAATGATAACTTGAAAAATGACAAAGAATCCTTAGGGGTAGTTAGATCACATTAATGGCGGGGGGGGGGGGGATTCAGTAAAAGAGGGTGAGAATGGTTGAACAATTTAGAGAAAGTAATATATGTCATTGAATTGTCCAGGTAGAAAATGAATCAGTGCTTATTTTGTTGTGTATTTTCTCTCAACACGACATCAGCAAAACAGATAAAATCAAAACAAAAAATTAAACCTTATGGAACAATTCTACTATGCACTGACAGAATCAAGGTTCAGAATCAACTGCATAGCAAGAAGCTATACATCAAGAAAAGCTACTGTAGTAGAGTTTAAATTCAGAACACCAGGTTTGTAGGTTAAGGAAAACAATAAAAGCCTAAAAGCCATTTCAGTCAACATGTGGATGAAGTTTCCAATGAATTCCTTCTGACTGTCAATCAGAAATGTGAACTGTTCAACCCTCCAGCAGAGTGTACGAAGAAGCTGTAAGACTTTCGCCTTCCCAATCTTCCAGAGAGGAGCAGTCTCCTGAGGGGCTTGCCTACGTGTGTCATTGATTACCACACTGGGGTCTCACAGTCATGAGTCATACCCTGACTACTTTGGTTGAAAGACTTGTGATCAATCTTGTAAACCCTTCTGTCTCATATAATGCAAATCACAATCTCATCCCCTCTTCTGTCAGTCCACCTGTAACTGTAATGTACTAACCTGCCCCCAATCCAACTAAGGAAGGTTCAGGCTGGATTCAGAAGAAGACATGGAATGAGGCATATCATTGCTGATATCAGACGGATCTCAGTTCAAAGTAGAGGATATCAGAGGATATTTATCTGTGGTTTACCAGGGTTTGGCAAACTGCAATTCCTGAGGCATATGCAACTCATTTGGGGGTGTGTAAAAATATTTTTCAAATTGTTGTGAGGGGTAGGATTAGGTCTGCAGCATTAAAAATTTACCAACTCTTGTACGGTATAAAGGTATTTGATTATGTGGACTGTAATAAATTACTATTACCCTTGAGAAGAAAGTTAATTCCAAAATACTTCATTGCACTCCTGAGGAACTTCCTGTCCAATTGGACATATCTGTCCAATTTGTAAATTGAGCAAATAATCCTAAGAGCTGGATTATATGAATTAGAATATGGCATTGGAGGAAAACTTATTAACAACCTGTGATAAGCAGGTGATACAATCTTGCCTGCTGAAAGTAATGACTTGATGTACATGCTGTTGAAAATCAAGGATTTTTAGCCTCCCATATGGATGACAACAATGTCAAGAAGACCAAAATCCATACAACTGGACCAATGGGTAGAATCATGGTCAATGGAGAGAAGATTGGAGTTGGCTAGGATTTTTTTCTTGCTTGTATGCACAGCCAATGCTCCTGGAAGCAGCAATCATGAGAAAAGACAAACTGCTTTGGGTAAATCTGCTGCATTAGCCCTAAGTGTTGATAAGGAAGGCCTTTGAGGCTGACTCAAGGAATGCATCATACGCATGTGAAAGTTGGACATTGAGCACAGAAGACAGAAGGAGAATCGATGCAACTGAATGATGGTTCTGGGAAGCATCTTGAAAGAGCCATGACCACTTTCAGGTCTAATAAACTGGTCTTGGAAGAAGTAAGGCCAGCATGCCCCTCAGAGGCAAGGATGACAAGACTGTCTTACATACTTTGGATGAGTTATCAGGAGAGAGTTGCCAATGGAGAAGGTCACCATGCTTGGTAAAGTGGGGCAGTGACATAGAGGGAGGCTTTTCATGAGATGGGTGGACACTGGGGCTGATCAGTGAGCTCAGGCATAGGAATAATTGTAAGGATGGGGTAGGTCTGTGCAGCATCTTATTCTTTTGTGCACAGGGATCCCTGGGGTGGGAACTTCCTGCCTCCATGGCACCTAACAACAACAAAAATGTTTCATCCTGAGATCCACATGCATACTCAGGTTAATATACATATCTACAAAAAGTTAGAGTCCTTCTAAGCTTTCTCCTTGAGTGAATCCCCTGGATCAGGGTAAGCCTGTTTAAGGAATACTCCAGCCTGGTCAATCTGTAAATGTTCAAACAAGTTTGTCTAGGTTTTGGTTTGTTTTGTCCATTCCTTTTGCAAAAATACTCTGAAAAAGGAGGGATATAAAGTATAATACCAATCTCACTATCATCAAGTCAAATCTGATCAAATCCTAAGGAGCAGGATTAGAAGGACTTAATTCTGCAGTTGGAGTGCTAATTGATTATGGGACAGATAAAGATTTCTGCTCTTGAGAACACCTGGCTGACTTAAGTAATGCCCATGAAGGTTGGTAGCCCAACCCTTAAAAATGACATAGCCAGGGCTCCTATGAGACAAAGAAAAAACAAAAGGCATTCTGTTATGATAGAATCATTAATTCCTTGAGGAAGAATAATATATAAAATTATTATAATATATATATGTTCAAAGTTGATTGTGAGAACACACAAGACTGAGGAGTGTTGAGTTTATTATGCATGGGATCTACAGGAGTCAGAATTGACTCTAGGGCCCCTGGCCACAACAATGTCATCAATTACTTTCAAACTTCTATTCTTTTGTCAAACATGTCAAAGACAATTTCACTGAAAATCTTTTTCAGAGAGGAAATTTAGCCATAAGTATTATTATCCAAGTGTGCATAAATAACTCATTTGGGGTTTATTTTGCAGGCTAAATCCAGATTCCAACTGCATACTGATGTAGTAATTACATTACCAGCTTCCTCTAATGCTTATAAACTACTCAGCCTCTGCATTAGTGGCTTATGGTATCAGCAATGTCAGCTGATTTAACCAGGATTTTAAAAAATTTCTTAATATGTGTGTATCATTTTCCTTAATAAAAGCAAGTCTTATTACAGTGCTCAGATGAATCTTCACCTATTTCTTATATTAAAGCCCTATGATATTAATGTAACTAACTGGTCAGAAAATAAGCATACATCTTACTAAGTATATTCATACTAAAGAAGGACAAGTGAAAAACAAAGTTAGAAATTTAAAGTGTCCCCACATTGGACAGGGTATGATATGAAAAAGCAATAAAAATGTAAATTTTAAGGGTTCATGGGGGCAGGGTAGTGGGGAGGGAGGGGAAATATGGGGAGCTGATACTGGGGGCCTTAGTGGAGGTAGGATATTTCAGGGGTAGCAATGGAAACAGGTATGCAAATATGGTATGCATACAATTGACATATGTATGGATCGTGATTGGAGTTCTATGAGCCGTCAATAAAATGATTTATATAAAAAAAAGAAATTAAAAGTGGCTTCCTTTTGCATGAAAGATGGAGTCATTCTTTTTGTGTGTGTGTGTGGGCATCACTGTCTCTGGTGGTCGTGGGTGCTATCCTGTGCCGCTCTTGAGAGCCACCACTGGATTTCAACTACCGAGTCCATGGGCTGCAGTTCTGCACGCAACCACTTATGGGCTCAGCCTGAATTTATTCTTTAATCAGCAAATATTTTGCAAATTTTTTTTACTTTTTTTTTTTGGCATCACTGCTCTCCGGTGGTGGGAGTAGGAGGCCCAGCACCACTGCTGGAATTGAACCTCCGTCCCAGTGGGACACAGTGCCATGCACAACTACTACGCCACTGGGGCTCAGCCCTTGCAAATTTATATAATCTGTGACCTAGCAAGTTCCAAGGATTCTCCCATAGTGGCTGGATTGCCAAAAGTAAAGGCCACATTTTCCTCATTTAGTTTCAGATTAAATGTGATACCTACTGTTCCATTATATAATAAACATATATGTTTATATATATTCTATTTTATATAATCATTATTGCATAAAATCAATGCTAGAATATTATAAAACATATAAGAAAACCGAAGTTAGAATAAAAGACTTCACTCTTTAAAAGCCTGATATAATTAATTGATAATACTTCAGATTCCACTTATACTAAAATAAAGTTAAAACTGTGATGCCTTTGGATGCCTCTTTTGTTGTGAGTGAATCTCTCTAGGGACCTAAATATGTGCAACTGAGTTTCTAGTAGCTCTTGATTTGAAAAATATTTAATAGAATAGATTCACTGATAATAACAGATGTTCCATCTAGACTTGAAGGCAGTTAGCTAATTAGTAAGGTACACTCTCTCCATAATATCAATATCATACACCAAATCCCTCAGGGATATGCTGTGTTATTGGGTGTCCTGCCTCATAGAGACCTACACTATTTTATGAAATATTTTTATAAACTATAAAAAAGATTAAGCATTTGTCTTATTTCCAAAATTAGTTTATGTTTAAGAAGTTTATAAAAGAATTATATGATAAAATAAGCTTACTTGAAAATAAATTTGATGAAAAAAATGTGACCCAGTCATTCTGATTCTAGAGGACAGAGTACATGTAAATTGGGATGTAAATGGCTTTAGCCACAGTACAAGGATTCATATATGTACAAGGGCTCATATTGCACACCAGCCTGAATGACTGTGAGGTGTTGATGAGATCTGGTATCAGGCATGAAAGAGCCAGAGCAAAAAATCATAATGTGAATGGCGTGGGGAGTACAGAGTGGAGGCCCAAAGCTGATCTATAGAAGGGTTTTAGGGAGAAGATGGGCCAGTCAGGGTGTAGTATAGCACTGATGTACCACTTTCCCCTGATTCTTTAATGCTTTCTCCCCTCCCACCACTGTCATGACCCAAATTCTACCTTATACATCTGGCTCCACGAGAGCATGTGCATGGGTACAGATGAGAGCTGGAAATACAGGAAATATAGGGCAGGTAAAACCCTCTGTATAAATGTGGAGGGTAGCCATACCGGGAGGGTAAGTAGGAGGTTGGGGAGAAATGGGAGAATGGATCACAATGATCTACCCATAGTCTCCTCCCAGGGGTTGGACAACAGACAAGGGGTGGAGGGAGATATTAGGCAGTGGATGACATGAAAAAATGTGTAAGTTATCAAGGGTTCTTGAGGAGGGAGGGAAGGAGAAAAATGAGGAGGTGATACCAAGGGCTCAAATAGAAAGAAAATTCTTTGAAAATGATGACAGCATATGTACAAATGAGACAATGGACAGAAGGATGGATGGGTGGATGGATGGGTAGATGGATGGATGCATTGTGATAAAAGTTGTACAAGTGCCCACTAAAATGATTCTCATGAAAGAAGGGGGACTTTGTAAAATCATTACCATAGATTCAGCCTGATTCATAGCGATTTTATAAGATAGGGTTGAACTTCTGAGTTTCTGAAACTCTAACTCTTTATGGGAACAGAAAGTCCATCTTTCTTCCTTGGATCCACTGATGGTCTAGTACTTCCCACCAGGCTGCACAATATAAATACTTGAAAGCTTTGATTAGTAGTAATACACACGTATGTTCAAAAAGCAAACTCTGACATATTGTTGAGGATGCGCCATAGTGATCATACAGGGCAGAGTAGAACCCTCCCATGAGTTTCGGAGAATCGAACTATCTAGGGGAGTGGAAAGCCTTATCCTTTCCTGAAGCAGTTAGTGGCTTCAAAGTACTGACATGAGTCATGTTTATATAAAATCTATATAAGGTCACCAAGGACCCTCAAATATATGGACACATAGATTAGTACTTGCTTTGCCCATATGTTGTGGTGGGAAAGGATTCAAATAAAAGGGTCACACAGTTCTCTTTCTCTAGAACCCCACACTATGCCATATGATATTTGTGTAAATGCATAGTTGGATAGATAGAAAATTAGGAGATCAAGTGGGATTGAGGGTATTGTTGTTCGTCTGCCAGAAGAAAAAAAAATCATAGAAAAGACAGATGGCAGTACTCAAATGTATTCTGATTACAGTTTTGCTCAACAAAATTTTCTCTATACACACATAACAATCTTTTATGAGAAATTTTGAATTCAAAGTTCGATGAAACTAAGGGGTGCCAAAATTCAATCTAAAGGAAGTAGTTTAGTTAAATACCCCCCAAAAGAAATAATTGGCTACAATTTCTGTACCAGAAGCAAGAAATGCAGTGTTCTCACTTGGATTCCTTTACATTTTCCACAGCTTCAATAACCCTCTGAAATGTGTTTAGCCAAATAGTATATTGGAAAATTATTCATATAAAGTATAATACAGACTTGGTTCTGAAGTCAACACAGTAATCTTCAAGGGGAAAAATCATGTTCCTGATTTACAAGCAAGGTTACTTGCTGCTTGTAAATTATATGTTAGAAGAGTTGCTATAGCTGCTATGAGATGGCTGGAGACCTGGAGTTAGAGAACCACAGGGAAGGGACATGCCCAGAATTTCTCAAGCTGAAGGAACTAAAAAAACTTTCAAGCTTTAAGTTGCAGCATTACAGACTTTGATGGGAAAAATATTGACCGACACAAGAAAAATCAAAAGGCAATGAAAGAACAAGGAGAATTACTTTTCCAAAAAGACTTGAGGCAGATTCAACCATTTCAGAAGATAGCATATTACTAAGAATCAATGATTCTGAAGGAAGAATGCCAACCTATAATGGAGACATTGGTGAAAAATGGGGCCCTAGGAATGGACAGAATAACAATGGATATATTTCAGGAAACAAATGCAATGATGGAAGCACTTATTTATGCCAAGAAATTGGGAAGACAGTGATTTGTTCAACACACTATACAAACTCAATATTTCTCCCCTCAAAGAAAAGAGACCTAACAGAATACATAAATGATGGTCACATATGGGTAAAATTTTGCTGGAGTTCAAAACAAACAAACAAACAAACAAAAAATGGTTGTGGTTGTACATTAACTGCCATAAATTCAAGACTTCATTCCCCTGGGGTCTAAATATTGGTTGACTGGCCAAACACAAAGGAGGAAAAGCAAAACTTAAGTGGACTTGGAGTCTTTAACTACACACAAGTTCACTTCAAACATAAAAATAAGAATCAAGACAGAATTGTATTTGCAATGGGAACTGCCACCACTGACTTCAAATAGCTCTTACTTAGTAGCAGCAAAAATCAGAACAATATTGACCTGTTTTATTAACTATGCAAAGCCTTCAACTGCATAGAGTATGACTTATTCTAGAAAACCTTGTGGAGAATTGGAATTCCATAACCCTTAATTGAGGGATCTCTCCATAAACCAAGAGACAGTCGTCAAACCGTAGTATATGTGTGTCAGAGTTGTATCTTCTCGGCATACGGATTCAGTTTGTATTCCCAGCAAATAACCTGAGAAGCTGAACTGTAGAACTATAGTTGAACTGTAGGCATCAAGATGGGCAGCAGACTTACTCACAACCTGCAACAGGAGATGGGAAGCCCATCTTTGCTGAAAGTGAAAGGAATCTGAAAACCTGACCGCTGAAGAACAAGGGCTGCAGCTTTCCATATGGCTTACACTTCAGAATACAGAAAACAAAAATGCTCACCGCTGGTCCAAGCAACACCGCGATAGGTGGAGAAAAACAATCAAGTTGCCAAGGTATCCAAAGGGGCCCAGGTGACCTAGTGGTTGTAGGTTCAGTATAATCCCCAAGGGGCTTTCGACTTTGGTTAAAAGGTGTCATCTCAGACACTCACGGGAGCATGTCTCCCCTGTCCTACAGAGGGTTTCTGTAGGCACTGCGTGAGTGAGGGGCAGGCAGCACCCATGAATGCAGAACCCAAGAAAGCCAATACTGCCACATAAACTAAAGAACAAACAAACTCACAAAAGTGTAAAAAGTGTAAAAAGACAAAGACATCACAGTGAAGATGAGAGTGTTTCTGACCAAAGCAATAGTATGTTTGAGCCTGAAAAGCACGTGAAAGGAAGACATATGTTTGGAATATGTTGTTGGGTGGGGGATAGTTATGAATTTCCAGAAGCACAAGCAAATACATTTTGAAAGAGGTACATTCAAAAGGCTCCTCAAAGCATGGATGGTGAGACTTTGTCTCAAATTTTGGACATGTATCATAAGGGACTTGCTCCCGGAGACAAGCATCATGCTTGATTGAGTATGCAGTGAGAGAAAACGAGGAAGACTGAGTGGGACAGATTGACACAGAGGCTGCAACAATGCGATCAAAATTGCAACGGTTGTGAAGATGGTGCAGGAGGAGGCTGCTTCATTCTGCTGCACTTAAGATACCTGTGAATGAAAACCTGCTTACTGGCGCTTAAGTTCAGAGATAGTGTATAAAATTTAACTAAACGTTAGATTCTACTTTCTCTGTATTGATGTTCATGCTACATAGAACACAATATGGCGTATGTTTTGATGATGGATATGTTTACTTTCAGCCCTTACTGAGGCTCAATATAATCATTCTGCTCACAAAATCGATAGCCCCTATGCCTGAATCATCGAATGATACAAATAATCATTGTATTTTTGTTGTGCAGACATAATCTAAATATGAATTCATTATACAGCGATTGATTCTCTTCTCCAATATGAAGTTCAATATATCACAAAAATCGATTCAAAGAGATTCTAAACAAATCAAAACAATGAGGAATGATTTATTAAATGACAATAAAGTCCATGAAAGAAGTGCTATATTTGCACACAGTAGACATTAATATGTCTGTAGCATTGTTGTCATAGATTTTGTCACATGCCTGAGTATTTTACATCTTCATGAATTTTTTATCACCTATTTTAGCTCACTTCATCATGATTTTGGAATAAATAATATTTTCTCCCTGGATACATATCAGTGATTTGTGTCACTTACTTTATTTTCTTGCTCATATCCTGAATTCTAAATTTGCAAATTTCATATTGGATAATACAAGTAATCATTACCACAAATTAAATGTTGATTAAAAGCACCACTATTGAATAAAGCAGGGCTTATATATATTGAAATACATTTAAAGGGACCTTGACATATCTTGAAAATTCAATACAATTTTCCATAATGGACATTGTACAAAAATATTAAGTGGGCTGAGCCCCGGTGGCATAGTGGTTGTGCGCGGGACTGCAGCCCACTGGGACGGAGGTTCAATTCCAGCAGTGGGGTTGGGCCTCCTACTCCCACCACCGGAGAGCAGTGATGCCCCCCCCCAAAAAAATTAAGTAATATTAACTTATATAAAATGGATTTTCAGAAGCTAGCAATAGCATATATCAGATGATCCAGGAATTAGCTATGTTGAGGAGTGAGGATAATAGGATAAACTGAGGTGTGAATTTAGAAACACACATCCAAAGATCATTGTAATATTTGGTTATCAAATCGTAAACGAAACATATAAGCATATTAAATTTAAAAAACATAAAAATTATAAATATACTTTCACTGATGTAAAATTTTTAAAGCCAAACATTGCTTATTTGATGTGCAAAACTGGATGGGGCACAAACTAATGTTTTTAAAGTTCAACAACAAAAGAGTGGCAATACAGTAGATCCCTACTCATGGTCGTGCCTGTGGGTCAGAGGAGAACTGCGCATTTTAGGCCTTTCGGTGGCTGATTCCTCAGCTTCCCTTTGCCTTGACTCTCTTTCGAGGTGGCTCTGAATTAACCTGAACCTCAAAATTGTAGGTTAGAAAACAAATATATTTTCCACTTATTCCATCCACAGACACAAAAAGCCAAGATTTCTCAAGTAAACTTGGAAATAAATAGCAGTGGATTAATTGCCAATAAATACCTTCAGTCTTTCCCTGCCATTAATTAGCTAGATGAACTTGGGAAAATCGTGCTGTGCCTCCACATTTTTAAAATATATTTAATTCTAAAGCTCTTTGGATTTCTACCTGCAAGAGGACTCATATATTTTACTGTATAGAAAACAGCACCTAGGAGTAAAGACTTAAATATAAGTCCTAGAACAAAAATCATCAACAAAGTAATAGGAATAAGTTAAAGGACTTTAATATATAACATAAATGTACTATCAAACATGATGTAAAACACCCAATCAAAGACCAAACAAAGGATTGAGACCTCTTAAAAATACAATGTCTGGAGTGGTGGTGAGTGAAGTAACACATTGGACAGTGTACGATATGAAGAGGTAATGACAATTTGTAAATTATTGGAAGTTCATGGGGGAGGAGAAGGGGGAAGGGGAAATATGGGGACTTGGAATTTAAAAAAATGAAGAACTAAAGGAAAGGAAAAGAGGAGTTTATGCTGGAGGGGGCCAAGATGAATGTGGCAACATGTGTACAAGCATGCTTAATACGAATGATGTATTGAATGCTGTAATAGCCTCCAATAAAATCTATATTTAAAAAAATCATTTTATTGCGGGCTTACACAGCTCTCATCACAATGCATATATACATACACACATACAATGTATCAAGCACATTTGTACATTTTTGCCATCATCACTTTCAAAAGATACAACCTTGTTAACAACATATCTCACCCCAAGTTGCTTAACACATAGTGTGGGGAAACATAATTCAATCCACAGCAGAAATCATCCTAGATTCCTCTTTGTTATAACTAATTGGCCATTAAATTCTGGTATTTATTTAACAAACAAGAGAAAACATTGAAAGAAGAAAGCATTAACATAAAATAAGTGCCAAATTAAAAAAATATGGACCTATAAAGCAACTTTTTTATATTTATTTAAAAAGAGAGAGTGAGGGACTAGACTCCATACTGTCACACCAAGACTTGAGGACGACATCCCTGCATGAATCTGCTAAGACACAGAAAGGGTTGTAGGACAGACAACAGCTCAAGGCGTGATGTCTCCTAGGTGAAGCATACCACTACAGGGGACAATACGGGTGAAACATGGTGGGAGTGCGTCTGGTATGAGTCCCTACAGTGGGGAAAACCAAGAAGGGAACGCAACAGACCAGCAACAGGAGCAAAACAAATCCGCAAAACCCCTGAGGAGCCCCCAAAATCGACTTCAGGTTAGGAGGGGCAGTTCCAGGAATCGCCAGGGCTGCTGGGGAGATATTCATAAAGGTCAGCAGACAGACCTGGAATTGTGTATGCCTTTTCCTTTTCTCATTGATTGCTATTTTGTTTTCACTTTTTATTCAATCTTTGGTTTTTGTCTTTGTTATTGTTGGTTTTCCTACCTATATAAGATAGACATGGGAAGCAAGCCAAAGGAGAAATCAATAGGATCGACGGTTCTGGAGGGATATGGCAGGGGAAGGGAGTGGTGAGCACATACTACCATAGACAGAGGAACAACTAGAGAATTCCAATCAGCAGCAGGGAGAACAGAGAGATCCTGGGGGTGCGGGAGAAACAGCAATCTGACTGAGAGGAATTACAAAGAGGGGCTAGTGTGATGGTGGGGCAGGAGGAAGGTAAAAGGAAACAGGAACGATCTAGGAAGCAAAACAATGGATTTAGGTATAAACATAGATGTGGAGATATGTAAATATATTAATTCATAAAGTAGAGGTGTTGGCCTATGTACAGATATTTATTTTGCAGTACTTTGAGGTCGGGGATGGACCTGAGGCCTCTGCTCAAACACCAATGAAACAAACAATATTCTTAGGGTCCCTTGAGGCCTCCTCACCCCCCACTACTGTGACCTCAGTCCTGCTTTTCACTTCAGACGAGACCAGAGCATGTACAATGGTGCAGATAAAAGCTCACAAATTCGGATCACATCGCCCCCTCAGGAATAGGAATGGGAATAGGGATAGCAGAAGGGTAGGGGGTAGGGTGGAAAGAAAAGAGGTGGAAAGGGGAAGTAATTGCAATCATTGACACATAACCACCCCCTACCCCACCCCCACTTAAGGGGAATAGAGAAACCATGGGGGAAGGGACACAGGGGTTGGTGTAAGATATGAAAATAATAATAATTTATAATTTATCAAGGGGTCATAAGGGTGGGAGGGAGGGAAAAAAGCAACACTGATACCAAGGACTCAAATAGAAAGTAAATGTTTAGAAAATAAAGATGACTATATACAAATATTCTTCATAAAATTGATGTATGGATTATTATATGAGCTGTAAGAGCCCAAATAAAATGATCTTAAAAATAAAAAGGTAAACAGGAAAAATTACATCTATGCACATCAAAAGACTTCATGAAAAAGTAAAAGTAAAACCTTTATATTGGGAAAATTTGTAATGGAATATCAGATACAGGGCTAAACAAGAAAATTATGGAAAACTTAAATAAGTAAGAAACATACAAATAATCCAATTAAAAAAAGAGCAAAACATGAGTAGACAATTAGTAAAGACAAGATCCAGAAGGCCAATAATCACAGGAAGGTATGCTCACTCTCAAGAAATATAAGATAGCTACAAATTAAAACAACTATGAGATACTACTTCACAGTGGTACTAATAACAACATCAAAGAAAATAAATGCTGGAAAGGATGTGGAGAGATTGGAACACTCCTATACTGCTGGTAGAATTGTAGAATTATGCAGCCAATATGGATAACAGTATAATATGTCCTTAATTACATATAAGTAGAAATGCTGTATGAGTCTACACAATTTCTAAGAGGTGTATATCCCAAAGAAACAAGGAAATACAAACAGATTTATACACACGTTTATCAAAGAGCTATATGCATCTCAAAAAAACCAATAATGAAACTGTCATATACTTCATGGCATGGGTGAATTGGGAAGACATTATACTAGGCAAAGTTAGTCAATTTCATAAGAACAAAGAATACATGACATCACTATTATGAAAGATACAAACTAAGAACAATGTTTTTGATTCCTAAAGAAGCAGACTTCGAAAAATACCTTGGGACATATCGAAGAATACCTTGGGACATAAAGGTGTAGGGAAGACAGAGAGGAAGTATGGAAAGAAAAAAAAGAAAGCATAAATAGAAAAAAAAAGTTTCCTCATTGGGATTTGCCACCAATTACTTGTCTGTCAGACTGCTGTACTGTTTTGGCTTATGAGTTACTATAACACTGGAGACTGTCTCTAGTATTTGTAAAACCAACAAAGTCACTCCAAGTGAAAGGTTTCCTCAGAGCCTCCAAACTAAGAACAGACGATGAAGAAGTTCAAAGGAATTAGTCAGTGAAAACCTTATGGAGAACAGCAAAACATTTTCACATACTGACAATCTAATGAGCATTATCAGAAATAGTGCCAGGAGAGCCTCTCAGGTTAGAAAGCACTCCAAGGCTAGTTGAAGCAGGAGTCAAGAGAAGAGGATGCATGCATTTCATTGGGCCACTCTGCCATATGAGACTGCTTTAATGTGTTGAAAAGCAAAATGATACTTTGAGGACTGAGGTGCTTCTCACCCAAGCCATGGTACCTCTAATTGCATGATATACATTTGAAAGTTGGACCAAAAAGGAGAAAACCAAAGAATCATCAATTCATTTGAATTACCATGCTAGTGAGGAATATTGAAAGTACCATGGACTGTCAAAAGAACAAATGAATCTGGCGGCTGAGCGCCGGTGGCGCAGTGGTTGAGTGCGGGACTGCGACCCACTGGCATGGCGGTTCAAATCCAGTGGCAGCTCTCTAGAGCAAGGCTGGGTAGAGCTCCCATGTACACCAGAGGGCAGTGATACCCCCCCCCCCCAAAGAACAAATAAATCTGTCTAAAAAGGATTACAGCCAGAATGCTCCTTGGTAGCAAGAATGATATTTCCTCTCGCATTCCTTGACCAGGTTTTCAGGGAATCCCGGTCCCTGCGGAACAATACGGTGTTTGGCAAAGTAGGACCGCAATAGGGAGGAACACAGCCTACAAGATGGACTGATTCCATGGCGACACTGATGAGCTCTACTGTCAGAACAATTATAAAGATAGCTCACGCGTGGAGGGTGTTGAGTTCCACTGTACAGAGTCTTTGTGAGTAAGAGCCAACTTGAGGGGAGAAGGGAGGAACGGATTGCAGTGATGGATGGGAGACAAAGAACAGAAACGTGGGTGAAGAGAGACAGCGGACAGTGTCAAATACGAAAATAAAAATCATTTTAAAATTATCAAGGAGGATGTGAAGGTGGGGAAGGGAGATGAACCAAAGATCTGATACCAAGGGCTTAAGTAGAAAGAAAATGTTTGGGAAATGACGATGGCAACAAATATACAAATGTGCTGTAGGAGTTGTTATAAAAGCTGTAAGAGCTCCCAATGTAATGATTTGTTAAAATAAAAAATAAATAAAATGTGGAAAAATAGTTAGGGCTTAAGTGCAAGTACAATAAGTAGCTCATATTTCCTCTCATTTCTTTCCTCCCTAATGTGATTTTGGGTGTGATTTCTCATGAACCAAAGCTTTTAGCGAGTAAGATGAATGGGGAAATTAGCATGATTTAAGTGTGTGCATATGAAGGAGAGCTTTTATATAAATGTTTTACCTAAGTTTTTATAGTTAGTATACATTTTTTTACAAGTTATATCCTAAGATACACTGAGCCCTGTGATAGAACAGACCATACTCTAGCTGTTTTCCTCAAGTTCAGCAATTTGAATGGCCTGGGTACTTAGAGAAAGACACTTTCTGCTCCCTTAAAGATTTAGTGCCTCAAAAACCCAGAAGGGTTGCTGGGCATGGAATCAACTCGTTACCAGTGGGTTAGGTATAATGAAGTTAATTTTGAACTAAATATTATATATATTAGAAAAGAAGATGTATGCTTACAATTCATACAAATTGACCTTTTTTTAATTGACCTTTATTTAAACCTTGCATGTGGACTTAGTTATGATTTTTTGCTGGTAAGAAGAATCAAAATATGTGCAAATCACAAGGAACAGACATAAATATGTAGGGGTTAGAATGTTAAATTCCAATGACAGAAATTTAGTTAATATATCAAAGAAGCTTGAAAATGAACAGAAATATTCATTGTAGAGAGAGTGGTTATCAACATCTTTGGGATGTGGCTATTTTTTATATGTATATGTCATGCTAAAAATTCATGAGGTAAACTTTTAAATAAAGGGTAAATGCCTCTAGAAACAGCTACACCTTAAACTTTCATGCTAGGAGAACCACAAAGAAATAAAAGTTTGTGTTGGTCAATACAATCAATAACAGAACTCACCAAGACAGCTTTGGAAAAGGCAGGAGGGTCATTTTAAGACCAATCCACCCTACTGAACCGACATATTTATACCATCCACTTACATTGGGCCGGGATAGAGGGTGCTGAACAATTTCAAAGAGAAAGCGTGGTTATTTCCATTTTGAGAAGACACATGATTTCTAGACACAGGGCTCAAAGTCGCATGGAGCCAATTGTAGCTACCACCCCTGTTATTTGTTTACCTCACCGGAGCCTTATCTGTCTGCAGCACTGCAACACAAGGGCAGGATACGTGTCCCGAAAGGCGGAAATTCTTTTTGGAAGATGACCCGTCAGAATATCTTTGTCAGAGTGGCCTCGCAGCTAACGAGCGCTCCTTGTCCCATGAGCGTCCCAGAGCACACCTGGGGTAACGACGCTCACACTCAGCCTGACGAGAAAGCCTTCCAAGCCACTTCGTTTTGTTCTAAAAATGTCTTTTAGTTCTTTTCAAAAATTTGCCAACCTCTAAATCAAAGCCCATTTTCTTAGTAATTACATGTCGAAGGATGCAATCATCGCCGCCTCGAAAACTGAGACCAGTCGCGCTGCTTTGGGCACTTTTCCACAGTTGCTTTTGTTAATGTCCTAATGAGCCATTGTCACAATGGAGCCAACCTGGCATTAGCACTTACAATAAATTTACTGCAAGAACACTGCTGTTTGTAATTAGCTCTTCATTACACAATCAGGCTGATTTAGAGAAACTCTCGTATGATTTGCTCAGCAAATGAAGCAATATAATTACACCTCACTTGAAATCAACAAATTAGACCGCTGTTTGCAATTGGCTATCTTGTGTATTATTAGTGCCTGGGCAACTGCAGGCCTGTTGCTTCCTTTAACACGTAAGTAAGTCTAATTAAAGCCCCGGATATTTCTGTATGTGCAAGATCAGCTACATAATGGCCACAATTTTTATAATTAAAGAGGGAGCCCGAGATTTATGGTCAGAATATTTTACATTAATCTCAAGCCTGGGCCATTGAAAGATCTTAGGATAGAAACCAGATGCTAAAACCATAACAAGAAAAAAAAAAGGAAACATCTATTTTGAATCAAATTATTTCCTAGTCAGGCCCCGCACAAATGGAGTAAGATTCTAATTAGGTTAGACCATAGTAATAGTGCATCCATTCAGTTGTGTTCCCAAGTATTCCAATATTTAGTGTGTGTCAGCTATTACGAGGTTTCATGCTAGTTTCCGCTTCTCCTTAGGTTTTGACAATCCACAGCTTGTAGTGATCCCCTGAGAGAGACAGAGAGCTGAAACGAGTGGATGCCAGGTCCACAAGTACAATTACCGAGCTTCCAGTTAAATTTGAATTTTAGATAAACAATTAACATTTTAGTACAAGTAAGTCTCAAATTCGTTGTTTCCTTGCAGTTCAAATTTAACAGGGCATTAAGTGTTATCGGAAACATTTATCTATATGTATTTGCATATATGTATATACCCATACTGATCTCTATATACATACCCATATAAATATGTGTGCATACTCATGTTTATTTAAACTTAGAGGTTTCTATACATATGTATATATCAATAGATACAGACATACAAATATATATATTAATATCTATCCAGATGGAATAATTTCATAATTGACCATAGTGAAGATAATAATTTTTGAATAATTTTGGTGAGGATCATGTGTTTCCAATGGAAGTGTATTTTCATGGATTAAATAATTATAGAATTTCATTTCTATATTCCAAGCAGTTGGTATTTAAAAAGGTAATTAAATTTTGAAGGAATTTACAAACCAAAGAGTGACCGCATTTATTATAAAAGAAGAAAGTTTGTCTATATTAGAATTAACAGACGGTTATAAATGACCCATTGATAGGATTTCATCCAAAAGTCGACAGGAAAATTCAATTCAGAAATTCAGTATAAATTAATGTGTGTACGTATATATGAACACTACTCAGTGTTATTTCAAATTTGCATAAATCGATGCAGTAATTTATACAGGGTAGAGTTAGCGTCTTTTACATTTTTCCTTTGCCTTTGGAGTGTTTCCATATCTTACTTTTTTTTCTATAAAGCATTTAAAGGTGTTGATGAATTAAGGTCTTTGTAGCACCAGAACTTGGAAAGTAAATTCCACAGAAGTATCCATGTTTGAGTGCAATAAATTAGGCTATAGTAATGAAGTGAGATATTTTCTAGTACCCAGTGATGTGGGTGTACTCATTTTTCTGTTGTTCTTGTGAGGTGCCATTAAGTTGCTTTGACTCCTAGAGCCCTACGTATAAAGAAAGAGTCCTGGGTGCTGAACAATATCTACAATTGTTGTGTGGACCCATTGCTGCAATCACCATTTCAATGCCCCTTTTTTCATGTAGTCTCTTTTTCTCTGCCCATCTACTCTGTCAAGCATGATGGCCTTCTATTTAATATACAGTGAAAAAGCATGGGCTTCAAATATAACCCTCTTTTTAAAAAAATTTCTATATCTTCTTTCTTCTTATCTTTGTACATTGCTATTTCAATTTTAATGAAGCAGTGGTTAATCAAATTCACTTTTATTGAATGTGTACCTTGCATTTTAATTTAGGATTATTTTGTGTTCATTTGTATCCTTAGATATGTGTGAAATTACTATTTTATCTCCGTTCAAGCTAATTTAAAAATCATTTTATGACAACGACAGAGAACTGTCTTGTTGGCAAGCTTGTAACACGCCCAGGGCTATCACGTGGGTTACAATTTCCAGTGACACCCTGGGAAAGAACATAACTGTCCCAATAGTGCTTCTAAGGCTGTAAATCTTTGCAGAAACAGAGGGCCTCCTCTTTCCCTGCAGAGTGACTGGTGTGTTCAAATCACTGACCTCTGGGCTAGCTGCTGAATGCTTTAACTGTTGTGCCACCAAGGTTCCCCCTTGATGGCATGGTGCCCATCAATATAATGTCACACTCAAACACACTGCCATCGGGCTGATTTGTACTCTGAGTGACCACACAGACCAGTGGCAAACTGCCTCTGTGGTTTTCTGCAGCTCTGTTGTGGTTCACTCTGTACAGACAGAGAATCTTCTCCTACACCTGACTAAAAAGGAGGTGTGTTTTATTGGAACAGCTGGAAATATTTAGAAAAATGGGCTATTTTTCTTTAAAAATTACCGTTTCTCCTATTCCAACAATAGCTTTGGATTTTAACTGCTGCTTTAAGTGAATTTCAATGGTAGGAATTATGGCACTGAAAGGTATCAGTGCCATTGACCTCACTGAGGGATTTTCCATGTTATCTTTCTAAAATGACAGCTTTATAAATCATTCTGTAGAGAGTACTGAGCCTCCCAGTTGAACACACATAAATTGAATTTCAAGAATATAAGGGAAATCATTTTAGTAATCAAAGGGACACATCACAGTGTTAAGTACACTGTACAATTCCTGGGAAGCCATAAAGGAAAAGAAAAAACAAGCTTTAAATATGAATTTTTAAAAAATGATACTTTTATGGAGATCCACAAAATGTGTGAAATGAAACATGTTATGAAAAAATCATGTGAACTAGAACTATCATGGAAAGTATTTCTATCAGATGTGTAACACAAAGAGAGATCAGGGATTTTGATGTCTGAAAATGTTAGGAATCTTTCTTGCTCTGCGAAGGTCCTCTGCCTCTCTTGCTCCCAGAAGTCAGGGAAGGCGTTTTACTAACAATGACCAGCTTGAAAAGATTCTTTCCTGTATTTTACCTTTATCACTCTAAACAATTTTCAGTTGGATTACGCCATGTACACTCTCACAGCTCTGTGTCTAAAACATGTAGTTCCATCTATGGTGTGATGTAATTCAGTCACTAAGACGATTTCTAAGGAACACATTTCTTGTGCTACAGCATGTAAAAAGTGTGTATCTACAAGATCCCAAACCAAACTCAGGGCCATTGAGTCATTTCCAACTCATATTTATCCAATATATGGTTTCCGAAATGATACATCTTTACAGGCGCTAGGAGCTTGCTCATTCTCCTAGACGGTGTAGTAGATCTGAACCAGCAATTTGTGGGAAGCAGTGAAATGCCTAACTCAGCACCTCCAGGAGTCTTTAATAAACAGGCTAGAGATTTACACTAATGGTAAAGTGAACTTCAAAGCTAATTGAGAAATGACCAAAATTGTGAGGAGAAAGCAAACGTTTTTTTCACAACTAAAATTTTTGTAATAAAAATAAATTTTTACATGCTGAGTGAACTTGGGGAGATGAAGACAGTCACATTCAGTTTAACTTCCAGAGAAATGGTAAGGGCAAAACTGACATCTTAAAAACAACTTCTTAATGTCATTTAGAATAATGCATTTAATTTTAATCTTCTTTTATGGAATGGAAATTAGACTTAAGATATTAGTAGGATATACAATTGATTATCAGGTAGTTTCAAGCGGGAAAGACTATGTCAAATAATAGAATGTCGTACTTGACTTTTACTTATCTCTCATGTATAAGTGTGTGTATGTGTGAAAGTGATTACATATCGGTGTGTGCTTATGAATATACATTTTGTATTAATGCCTTGTTTGTTTGATAGAAATAATGTAGATCAAAGGATGTGGGAGTTAGTATGAGAGAAGCAAACTCTACAAGAAAGGCGAGGTTACCCTGAGCACAGTCACCTTCTGTGTGTCAGGCACCAAACCAAAAAGATAGATTGAATTTACATCCTTTCTGTCTTCTCTATTTGTGCCAGACGATTTTATTCCTGATGGTCTCATTCATCATTCATAGTGAAATGTTTTGCACTAAAGTTTCATTTCCCAAGAAGAATAGCTCTCCTGTGAAATGTCTGTCTGTCACTCTCACGAAGCAGAACTATACAGTCAAGGATATTGGCAGCCATGTGGATGTCTAATAGACATGCTCTTTAAAGTCCTGACATCACACCTCCACTGCTTCAGGAGGATACATTGCCAGAGTTCATTACACTGGTGTCTCTTTACTGTCTTCTCTCACATTCTTTCCATCATCTTAACTCTAGCCTGCTCTGGGACACTGGGTATTTTACTTGGCTTTCCTGTGGGCTTTGAGGTCCTCTCATTGCTGTGAATTGACTCCTCTGCTTCTGTTTGAGATGCACAGTCCATCATCTAAAGCCAACACTCTCTTCCAGAAAGTCTTCCGCAGGTTGTAGGTCCCCTACAAATTGTCTCATTTCATCAACTGTTTTTCTAGACTCTTGCACTTGCAGTCTACCCTAGCTCTCTTAGCATTTCCTCATGTATCTTTAGGCTGTGTCATAGTTTCTGGGGTTTGCTCAACTGCAAGTCCTAGCATACCTCAGGAATAAGAGCCACTGGCGTTTTACATATGATTACAGAGAGCTGGAGAAGCATCCGTCTTCAAGACCTCTTTTGATAGATTCCTACTGTAACTTTTTCAAATTGATAAAATTAAGCTAAAAAATCAGTTTAAAAGTAAAAACTGATTTAAATTGATTTTCCTCACATTTTTTTACTGCATGTGACATGTGTAACACTCATACTAAACTAATATGTGAGAGAGTTGCATATAGGGCAAATAGCCACATAATATACATCATCTGTATAATATATGATAATATGCAAGTGTTAGAGAAACTTTCTTTATATGAAATGCAAACCTTACTGAGCATTTTCTGCTTCTATCAACTGCCACAAAAGCAACAAAACATTCATATTTATTTTACCTAAGGACACAAACACATAATCAAGGAAGTTATAATTGAGGACTAGATGTTCTAATTAATGTTATCACCTATCCTAATTTTTTAAAGTAAAAAAATCTGGTATTTTTAAAACTTTGTTATGATGCAGTAGAGGTCTTAATAATTTTCAGAAATAGTAAATGACTGAATTTGCTAACTTGTTTATTCTTTTTTTTGGGGGGGGGGGGCATCACTGCTCTCTGGTGGTGGGAGTAGGAGGCCCAACCCCACTGCTGGAATTGAACCTCCGTCCCAGTGGGCCACAGTCCCGGGCACAACCACTACGCCACCGGTGCTCAGGCCTATTCTTTTAAATTTATTTACACATTGCATAGCAGTAAAGGAAAGAATAAGAATCTTTAAAAATATATGAAGATAAGAAGAAAACATTTCAATTTAAAGTAGAATAGAATTACCAAAATAGATATCCCTATAGGGCAAGATAATTAGGAAGGAGTGTATGTTCTTCTAGAAGTACCTGGCAAATTCTATTTTCTTTGCTAACACTCTAACTTCAGTGTATTAATTCATCTATTTCCATTCTTCCTTGGCCAACTTGTCCACATCTGCAAGATCATTGAAATAGTATGGATTGGGTCAAGTACTTTCAGCCTTCTGGGGACATCTTTGCTCTTTATCACTTTAGAAATGACATTTGCACAGATCTGTTCAATGAAATACCTGCTATGATTTCTTGACTATACTCCCACAGGCTTTGATTGCTGTGTCAAGGGAAATGAAATCTTTGACAACTCCAATCTTTACTCCATTCATTGACTGATACTCATTGAATGATACTCATTGACTTTGTTGTAAAAAAAAAAAAGTTGTTTTAAGGTAAGGTGTGATTCACAATGAAGACTGTAGATCATGAGTTACATGTTTCACGTCTTCTTTTTCTTTGGTTATCAATTAGACATTTTATTTTAGAAATGTTTCTCCCAATGGCTGAAATGTACATATAATGTGTAAAGTATGATTTTTTAAAAAGAAAACATTTTTAAACTCATGTGACAGGAAACTGTGATGTACACCATAAGGTCGTAGATCAAAGCAACAGAATCCAAGATCATGTCATCTGCATGGCAGGTTCTTAATGAATTTTTCCTGCAAACTCAATGACTTGATCTTTTTTTTACAGTCTGGTTTCTTAGAATTGTTTGAGCATATGTATTAAATAAATTTTGGTAAAAGAATACAGACTGTCTGGACACACGTCTTTCCTGACATTGAACCACTGTGTGATAACTGCTTGTTCTGTTTGAATAAGTGCTTCTTGCTTTATAAACAAGTTCCGTAAGGACACATAGTGTTTGGGAATTCTATTTCTTTGCAGTGATATAGTTTTTTTTACAATTCACATAATTGGATATCTTTTTGTTTGTGTTTTTTTTTTTGTTTTTGTTTGTGGCATCACTGCCCTGGTGGGAGTAGGAAATCCAGCCTTGCTCCTAGAGAGCTGCTGCTGAATTTGAACTGTCAACCCTGTGGGCTGTGCGCACAACCACTATGCCCCCAAGGCTCAGCAAATATCTTTTTATAGTTAATAGTGTACCAGAAACACAAAACCTGACTTAATTCATACTCTCTAATTTACCTCTAGCTTCTATTATTCATTGCAACTGATATAGAATTCACAGACAAAATTCATGATTAAAGTGTTTATTATGGAAGTTAAAAAGTTGCAATATTGGTGAGAAATGCTCAAGGTTGGGTTTTTTATTAGGACCCTTTACAAAGTCCTGTCAAGTTTTCTAACAAATACCCAAAGGCATACACTCTATTGTAAGCTTCAACATGAAGGTATTCATCTTAAGCTTCATGAGTCCTAAAAACCAGCTCATTGAAGTGTCCACAGGTGCTCCACTCCAGCAGGCCTCAGGCTAAAGGCTCTCAGCTCTACTTTCATGGGTCAGCAAATCTAACTTCTCCAATTAAGTGTCCAGAGGGACCTTACTCCACAAACCAGACTCCTGGCCCACAAGTGCTCATCTTTACTTGCTCTGTGGGTTTGAAAAGTCCATCACTCTATGACATGTTCTGGCTTCTGGGTCTACTACAGTTCTCCTGTTGTTGCAGCTGTCACCTGGATCCAGGAAGTTCACTGGGCAGGGATCTTGAGTCCAAAGGACACAACCAGTCCCTTTCTAGCCCTTGCTGGTAATGAGCTCCCTCCCCCTTCTCCCAGAAGACTCATTTTATAGGCAGCACGGTGGCACTCCAGATAATTCTATTTACAGTCACTCTCAGGTGAATCTATCAGTATCTCCCCCCACATTCTTACCAGACCTATGCAGGGAAACTGCAATCTGTGAGAGTTAGATACTTTTTTTCTGGAAAAGTCACATTAAATAATTCACTATCCCATCTACATCTTTCTGCTATCTCTGATTTCAGGCAAGGCCCATATGACATCAGCAATGATATACTTAGTTTGACATTCTCTTGTGAATCCAGCATGAATTTTGGCAGTTCTGTGCCAATAAATTACAGTAATTAAGTTTGAGTTTATCTTTAACAAAATTTTATTTGTCTGTGAAGTGAATGCTATTATTTAAAAATGTCCATATTCTGATGGGTGACCTTTCTTTGGAATGAGAACAAATATGGATCTCTTCCAGTCAGCTGTCCAGGTATGTCTTACAAATTTAATGCAAGTGAGTGATTATATATGTATGAATGAAAATATACATGTGGATATTTTATTTTTAAAGTTGCCTTAGCTCTTCCCTTAACTCACTGACACTGAGTTAATTCCACATGAAAACAATATCTGTCTCCTACACTCCACTACTCAATTTATGAAAAAATTGGAAGTAACAAAATAGTTCAATATTTCTTTCCAATAATAATCAAACATATCATTATTAGACAGTTAAATGTTGGCTTTTCCTCTACTTATTATGATAATGTCTATCTTGGATAAAGACAACACAGTCTTCTAAGTACATAGAACTTAAATATCTAAATTATGAAAAGAATCTGAAGTTGTAGGACAATGATATAATAAACTTTGAAATTATTTAACACATTGCTTTTAAACATAAATGAATATAACTCTTCATGTAAGACCTCTCTGAGTGACAATATGATTATGCATTCTACTGCTAGTTTGTAGGATGGTAATTTAAACACACTCGGAGGTGCTTCTGAAGAAAGACTTGTCAATCGGTTTTCCAAAGATTACTCCCTTGAAATTTCTGTCATTTGCCATGAATCAGTTGACTTCACGCTAGCAAAAAAAAAAAATGGTATTTCCATGTCACTAAGGGCAATGAGTTTGGTTTGGAGTTTTACATATACTTATACAAATGCATTTGTTGAATTGACATACCAGAGTTCATGAAATAAATTCCTTATCATTGGGTAACCAGTTTGTTTCCAGTTAAACCTACTAAAAATTCCATGAATCCATTACATTATGGCTTATCTTATTATAGTAAAGACACATTCAGGGCTTCATTATAGTAAATGTCTTTCATCTCAAAACATAATTAAAGTAATAAACAGATTGCAAAAGGCTCATCTCATTTAAAAAAACAGGGCCAACCTCTAATCTAATAGTGTTCCCTCTCTCCTACTACAGTGGATAAAGATGCTGTCAATAGGATATGATCCAAGATAACACTCAATTCACACACAATTCATCCTTCTCCTTTTCTCTCAGAGAATGTCATTTAAATATTTATTCACTTTAGTAGCATAAGATCAGTATCCTTCTCATGTTTTTATTTTGACAACTCATTTTAATAAGCAATGGCTCATTGCTCCTCTTATATTATAAAAGTTATGACTATCTCTTTCATTTTATCTTAATTCTCTTTCCATAAAACATATTATGCTAACAGAAATGAATTGTTTTAATGTGAAATTATTTTGTCAAACTAAGAGTAAAAATGCATTCATACAAAAGTGATGAAGAAGGACAAAGTTCCTTAGAAATGAAATGGACAATTAGTTAATATTAGGCATGTGGTTAAGAATTATAATAACAATATTGAGAGTACTGAAGAACTCACAGAAGTACAAAACAATCCAAAAGTGACAAACACTTTTTGTTGTCAAGACATTCAAAAGATATTCATATTTGCATATTATGGATAGAATAAAAACACTGATTTTTATGAAAGGTGACCCCATTTTCTTTCCAACTAACATATAGTCCATGTGAGCTGAATAATTTGTGCCGTTATACTCAAAGGTCCTTGAGCTTGTGAGAAATTAGCATGAGGCTTTCAATGCTTTAAAGACTATGAACTTAACATTAAAACTGCAGGGCAGGAAACTCTTCTCTGAATTATGCCCTCAAATTCCAGTAATGCTTTTATTAGGTCTGTCATGGATATCAAAAAGATTCATTAATTTGTTGTAGGTGAACTCCACTGTTAAAGAATTAATACTAACACAAAAAAGTGACCACGTATATAAATAAGGAGGTTATTAAATAATTCTTAAATTATCAAAATCCCAATAAATACTATAATTTAATTTCTAATTAATTTAATTCAATTTCTAATTAAATCTAATTTTTAATTTAATCTGTAGTTCTAATACAAACCCCAAATCTATCACACATCCATGATACTCCTTCTGTAGCTCCTAAGGAGCTCTGGTGGTGTAGTGGTCATATGCTGCTCTGCTACTCACCAGGTCAATAGCTTGAAAGCACCAGCTCCTTGGCAGGAGGAATACATGACTTTCTACTCTTGTAAATGGCGTTAGTGTTAGGAAACCACAGAAGCAGTTCTGCCCCATCTTATTGGGGCACTATGAATCAGCATTGACTTGATGGCAGCGAGTTCTAATCCAATCATAATCAATTTCACATTGAAATTTACATGTTTACACTTAGCAAAGAATACTTAATTCAATTGGTAATTATAGAATAGTGTCTTGATTATCTAGTGCTATTATAACAGAAATACAAATACATGACTTTATCAGACAGAACAGAACTTGTTTTCTTTTAGAGGGTAAAAGACACAATTCAGAGTGCTATTTCTAGGAGAAGGGTACCTTTTTCATTGGGATCTGGAGGAAGGTCTCTGACTCTTCTGAATTTCTGCTCCTGAACAATGATCATATAGGTTGGCATCTTCGCCCCACCCCACCCACTGTGGGCTTTCTGTTGTTGGTATTAGGCACCAACAAGTCATTCTGATGCACTGAGACACTGTGGACATCAAAAGAAAACACTGCCCAGTCCTTCACTATTCTCACAATTGTGGTTTTGTTTGACCTACTATTGTAGCCACTGTGTTGCTGCATCTCATGGAGGGTCTGCCCCTTTGTTCACCAACCCTCTATCAACAAGTATGATCCTCTTCTCCAGAGACTGACACCATCCTAGCTCTAAATACCCTTCTGGCTGGACTTCTTTCTCCAAGACATTCATTCTTATGGCAGTCCATGTTACTTTCAATATTCTTTGTCAAGTCCATAAGTCAAAAGCATCCATTCTTTTGTGGTTACTTTATCCATTGTCCAGCTTTCAGCATTCTTATTTAATCTCTTTTATATCTCTAAAGGAAGTTACTGCAGATCCACTTGACTGACACATCCTGAATTAAAATAACAAAGAGAATCATGCCCAGTTGTAATTTTAACTACAAGAATGACGATTAGGAATTATAACACATTTTCCCATGCCGCCAGAGGGGCATAAATCAATAAGCAATAGCTATCTTTGGGGAAAATGAATTACATTTATGTTGATTTATGAATAGATCATAAGAAAAATAATGTGAGCCAGAATTAGCTTGGAGTGTTTTTCCAGACCTTACAAATTTTCCATGTTCGGCGAGTAAAGTGCAGTCTGTCACTCTTATCTTTGGTTTTAATGGAACATATTTGAGTCTTCCTTCTCTGAGAGCTCCTGCCTCAGAAAGATTTTGGTTGTCCCAGACTTCACTGCATAAAGAAGACTTATAAATATCAACTGGTATTTCTTTTGTTCCCAATGCCCCAAATAGCCACACAAAATTTACTGAATGACATTTTTGACTATAGCATTCAATAAAGTGCTCAAGGCTAAAACCAAAACAATAATAACAACATTTCAATGGAAACACATCGATGTGTACATACAAATTGTCAATCAGTCAATTCTCAGAACATTCTATTTCCCCATTTAAATTCTGGAATGTGTTCCCATCCAAAACCCTCACCTTTTCTAGCAATGGGTCGAAGAGCCGTTTACAATGGAGTGATGACTGGAGTTCAAGTTGTCATGTGTATAACTATTGATGTGAGTGATCTTTTTGAGTGTTGACTTAAGATTTAAGAAAAAATATCGGTGGACTTTGGGAGCTGAATTGGAACAAGACACTTTCAGAAAACTCTCATCTGGTTTCCACTTCCATAAAAATGATTGGAAGCATCTTCCGATAATAAAAATATTATATACTCAAAATTAGTAAATAAAACAGGTATAATACAAAAGTTTTGGATTTAACCCAATATTGACTCACTGCCAATGGTTCTATTCAAATTCATAGTGACCTTACAGCACAGAGTAGAACTGCTGCTGTGGGTTCTGAGACGGAACTTTATGGGAGAGGAAAGCCTCATCTTTCTCCTTTTGGTGATTTCCAATGAATAACCCGGGGTTAGTGCTTGACGTATAACCATCTAAACTACCAGCGGACCTTAGACTGGGGGTTCTATAAAGGAAAAGGGTAACCTTACATAAGCTGGCTTTAGACTGGAATAAGACACATTTCCTAGTATTCTGAAGTGTAGAGACTTGGAAAGTCAGCCTAACTGAGGGAGATTTGGGACAAGGGAGGAAGAAGGAACTCAAGATGGGCGTGTCACAGCTAACATGAAGACCAACAGGCTCCAGAGACAATTTTTTGGGTGGAAGGCTGGAGCGCTTTCAGAGGTTAGTTACATATGGTGTGCCTGCCACTCATTTGTCACCGTGCAGAGGCAATTTCAGCTTGTCTACTAACCATTAAAGATGAAGGCTGAATTGATTGAGAGTTTCATGATTAAAAACTATAAATGGATTTTCCATTTCTCATAAAATCCCTATTATTTGACCCTTGATTCAATGCATACTTTAATTCTAAAACAACAATCGTGGTTCTCGACCTGTGGGGCATGACCTCTTTGGGGGTCAAATGGTTCTTTCACAGGGATTCATAACAGCAGCAAAATTATAGCTATGAAGTAGCAAAAAAAATAAATTTATGGTTGGGGGGGCACCATAAATTTTATGTTATGGTAATCATGACATAAGGAACTGTATTAAAGGATTTCAGCATTAGAAACATTGAGAAACATGAATCTTGGTAAAGTCAGGACAGAAGGATTATTCCTTTCTTTATTGAACTACATGAAACCATCTTGCTTATGACATAGAACACCATATAAATGGTCATCACTGTTTTTAAATAGCTGATATCACAGAAAATATTTTATTTTAGTAACAAATATTTAAATTGTTGAACAGCATTAATGTCAACTCAAATAACAATACACATACAAATAGAGAAATCAATATGTATAAAAATAGTATTGTATTTTACTACAAGTCTACTGTAATGATAGAAAAGGTAATACTAATAAATAATTAAATAATTGTCCTTGTACTTAAAAAGAAAAATATGCAATTGAGCAGAGGTTTTACATTTCCCGCTCATCATGATTAAATAAAAATAAGTTCTATTTTTATCTTTCATAATCAAACTATTGAAGTTTTTTTTAAAAAGCTGTAATGGGGGCTGAGCCCCAGTGGCGTAAGTGGTTGAGTGCGGGACTGCAGCCCGTAGGCTTGGCAGTTCAAATCCAGTGGTGGCTCTCAGGAGCGGCACAGGGTGGTTCCCACAACCACTAGAGGGCAGTGAGGCCCACACACACAAAAAAAGTTATAATGTTGCTTTTGTCATGTAATTATTGCACAATTATAGAAAATCATTGTTTTATGGAAACACGATGACCTATGAGTGTAACAAGTGACCAAGGAATGATGATTGTGGCCTTCTTGGATATCATTTGATTATTAATGCATTTGTAAATATAGCATACTTCCAAATATACAGGAATTTTCTGGATAGGAATTCTTTATAATATTATGTTTCCAGGTGCTCTGTAGTAACAAATATTCTGGAAATACAGATGAAAACCATTTAAAGGAGGAAATGTATTATTTTTTGTAGCTCTTCCTTATGAAGTAATGAAGAAATTTAAACAAATAAAGAGTGCATCATAAAATATAAACTATGCTAATATAATTGATACCTGTGAGCAATACTATATTATAATCTTATAATAATTTAATTATTAACAAATAGTATTATCTCTATAATTACTATATGGTAAACTATAGTTCTAGATTTGAAAGTATTCAACTACTTATTATGCTAAACAGCATCACGTGAACATCTCAGACCTTTCCTAGTGCCATGGGGAATCAGGTATGCTTCCATGGCACACCCTTTATTACCTATTCAAACATCAACTATTCCTCTCAATCTATTTCATATTTATGTTGGGTTTGAAAATTTGTTGTAACCACCATAAGGAGTTCATATCCGCATGTAAGGGAATTTATTAAATTGATTATATTACAGGTTGTTAATAAGATTTCCTCCAACCCTGGTGCCGCATTCTTCTTTCTAAAAGTCAGTTTCTCTGATCATTGGCTTAGCATATCGATTGAATTAGTATGGTTACAGTATACAATCCTGTCACACACCTTTCTGGATTTTAAACCATGAAATATTCCCCTGAGTCTGTTCATACAACTGCTTCTTGATCCATGTGCAAGTTCTACATATACAGAATGAAATATTCTGGATTTCCATTTTTCTCCAGGCTATCCATTGTTTGTTATGATACACACAGTCAATTGGAGAAAAGCTTTTCAATAACCTACAATATGCAGATGATACCACCTGGCTTGCGGACTTGAGGAGGACTTGAAGCACTTGCAGATTAAGATCGAGGATTGCAGCCTTCAGTGTGGATCACAGCTCAGTGTAAATAAGACAAAAACCCTCACAAATGGACCAATAAGTAATATTCTGATAAATGGAGAAGAGATTGAATTGTCGAGGATTTTACACTGCGTGCTTTCACAATCAATGTACTTGAGAGAAGCACTGAAGAATTCAAAAAGAGTTATTTCATTAGGGAAATCTGATGCCCAAGAACTCTAAACTACTGAAAAGGAAGGATCATACATAGAGGACTAAGGTGTGGCTCAACCAAGTCACGGTGTTTGACACTGCCTCATATGCCTGTGAAAGTTGGACCCGGAATACAGAAGACTAAAGAGGAATCCGTGCATTTGAATTATGGTGCTGGAGAGGAATAGTAAAAGTACCATGGATCGGTTTCTTTGGGAAGAAGTATGGTCTTAGGGTCAAGTGAAGTGCATTTTGTCTTCTATACATTGGGTATGTCATCGCTGGAGAAGGATATTGTGTTTGGTAAAATACAGGGACAGTGAAGAGGAGGAAGGCTCTCGTAGAGATGGATGATGGAGGGGCTGCAATGATGTGCTCAAACATAGGGACAATCGTGATGATGGAGCAGGATGAGGTATTGTTTCATTTTGTGGTGCGTGGATTGTGATGGTGTGGAAAGGCTAGACGGTACCTAACAACAGCAAAACAAAAACACAGAAATGCCAATAGGTTATCACAAGTCAGGATCAACAAACTAAGTCTACAGTCATGGTCTTCCCAATCAGTAGCCAAGTAGCCCAACATTCTTTTGTCTCCTAACCACATCATCCCTGGGTCTCTGCTTACATGAGCCAGGAAGGCAGCCTGTCCTAGAGTTCCATAGTCTCTGGTGAAATGAAGAGAATATATCTCGTAATACCAGCAGTGCTCTCCCAAGTGTCTGGGGCACAGATGGGTCTTGGCAGCCTCCACTACTTCAGACAGAAATCTTGAATGTGATCTTCCAAGGCCTTTGGGGTTTCTGTCTCTTCTGCTGCTGCTTCAAAAATGGCTCCAATTGTTAGCCACGAGGGTGATACCAAAAAATGTACGAGTACTCCACTTAGTATTGCACATACTTTCTTTTCGTAGTTCCCTGTATCTGATTAATGGGAGTTCCAGAGATTTGGGTAGAAGAGTCACATGTAAACAAGAGATATGTGAATGTGTATGTGCTCATATCTAACCTAAGAATAATTAATCCTTATAACATAGCCTTATTTGATATTGGCCCTTATGAGAATCATGGAAGATGGAGGTTCTATACCAAAGTGTAGAGAAGAAATTAGAAGTTCCGGGTGACCAGAAAAAAATGATGTCTAGTACCTAAAAAGTTTGTCTTGAAATAAGCAGCTATCTAAGTGAGGTGTCAACTAAGTCCACATGGAAGAAGCATAACAGCCGGTGTGGACCAAGAAATGTATATAGTAAAATCTAAATTCAAAGGAGGGAATGGTATCAGAGATTCAATTCTAAAGAGTCAATTAGCAGAAGCCAAGCTGCTGGTGAAACCTTTCTAACGAGAGGACTTCAAAATCCCTGTTATCAGACCTGGAACATCGAGTCGATTATGGATGGTGTAGTGTAGTCAAAATGTAACACCTCATCATTTGACATCAATTTTGATTTGGTTTAAATTTGTTTCAGTTTTTAGTATTTTATGCTTTCTTTTCAATTGAGGTCTCTCGATGTTTTGTTAGTCATTGTTGCTTTGTTTGTTTGCTTTGTATGATGTTCCATGTATTAAATACAAGATAGGTAAATCTGTAGAGACAGGAAAGTGATTATTAATCATACCTAGGGCATGTCAGGGGAGGTTGTGTGAAAATGGGGAGTTAGAAATAATTACAAGAAAAAAGACAATGTTCTAAAATTGTAGTGAAGATTTTATAACTGTTAATATGATTGAGCTACTAAGATGCATGGTATGTGAATTATCTGCCAATTATTCCATTTTTTTAAAGTTGAAATCCCAAAAAGGAGGGAAAAGTTAATTCCTTTTCAAAAATCATTTTATTTGGGTCTCATAGAGCTCTTATCACAATCCATACATAAATCCATTGTATATCAAGCACTTTTGTACATTCGCTGCTATCATAATTCTCAAAATATTTGCTTTCTACTTAAGCCCTTGGTATCAGCTCATTTCCCCCCTCCTTCACCATCCCCCCATGAACCCTTGACAATTTATGAGTTTTTATTATTTTGTAATATCTTACACTGTCTAATGTCTCCCTTCACCCACTTCCCTGTAGTCTGCAGTCCAGGGAGGAGGTTAAATATAGAACCTTACAATAGGTCTCCCCTTTCAACCCCACATTCCCTCCATACTCCTGATATTGCCCCTCTCATCACGAGTCTGATGGAGTGCCATGCCGTGGCTCCAAAAGTCTATCCTTGGCACTCCCTTGGGACCTCCATGCTCTGCTCTTCCTGCTGCTCAGATACATACCCTTAGTATTTTGTCTCAATGAGGTGGGGTCAGACTGGGTGCAATCCTGACATTGTGTCTACAGTGTTGTCCCCCCAGGGCCTTGGGTCACCTAGGGATATTGAGTCTCATAGTAGAGCCAGCCATATGATCCTGTCTGTGAGCTGACTGCTTTGAGTGGGGATATCGCCCTCAAGGCTTGGTGGACCAGGATGCATGCCGCTCTCTCTTCCTTCCCTTTTATGTACTCCCATGTGCTCTGGTCATACATGTATCTCTCCCTGAGATGCAGCTTCAATGCTGTCCTCTAAAATAAATTCTTCTGAGGGGAAGGGCGGCTGTTCATGTAGTTGGTATTGGGGCCAGACCCTCAAAAAAAAAAAAAGAAATTTCACTCCATATATGTATAGCTAACACAATTATTAGATGATTCATAGTATTTCTATTTAACATATTTTAAAGCCATAAAAGTGCTGCAATGTGATACTTCAAGTTTTCTTAATATCGAGCCAATGTTTTTTGAAGTTAGTCTAAACTTCCACAAATGGAAATTTCATTAAATTTGTGTATTTTCTGTATAAAATATATAGTAACTGTATGGTTACTTAGAAACTACAAACTCTCTGGGGTAGAGAGGAAAAAATCCAAGCTCCAAGTATGTAGGTCCAGTAACTTATGTTTTTTTCCCTAATATTAATATATTTTAATAAATTACATAAAATCTGACTGTGAGCTAATAGAAAAGCTCATTCATACCCTAATTCTTTAAAAATGCACTGTTCTTTTTGTGCCCCAGGTAACTTCCTCGGTTTTTATGAATTGACTGTAATAAACTCCATTTTTATTCATTATATGACACAAAAATGATAAAATAAATCACAGTCAAACAAGTCTGAAACAGTAACTTTTTCATGAAGCACAAAGCAATTTTCCTTAAAAAGCACATACTCTTTGTCTTATTGGTAAAAATACATTTTGTACTGCATATATAAAGAATCATGCTTAATCTATGGTGTGAAGTTTATTTTGACTCACAGAGAACCCATATACACAGAAAATAATTTCTCCATAGAAGTTCAAGGTTTTGCTCTCTTGGAAGGCTGCTGAGTGCTTACCTGTATACCACCATTACCTCTAAGGGTTTGATCACTTGGAAGCATATCACCCACTGTTTTTCCTAAGGTACTTCTGGGAGACTTGAGCCACTAACATTTGGGTTTGTAGTTAAGCACTCAATTGCTTTCACCACTCAGTGACTCTGTTGACAATCATAAATTTATTGTAATTCCCATGGATTCCCTCAAAAAGCATAGAAAGGGAAAAATTGCACTGAGAAGCTGTGTCAGTCTCGGTAGACTAGAGGAACAAATTTCATAGACACACATATGGATATAAGGAAAAGGTTTCTATATAAGAGAAATAGGATATTAAGAAAGCATCCCAATCCCGTCCAGTACAAAGTCATAAGTCCAATATTAACCCATATGCCCGTTATCAGTCTATAAGGTCTCCTTCTGACTCATGTAGTCACAGGTCAGTGGGTACAGAATCCCAGCGCTGGCAGGGGTCTCCACATGGTTCCTCGCTTCCAGGGCTCAGGGTCCATCAACAGCATCCAGTGGTGGCAGAAGCAACTCATCGCTGGCAGGGGTCCCCACATGACCTCTCCAGCTTCAGAGGTCTGGCTCCATCAGGGCGAGACTATGTGGCTTCTCCTCCGGCTCCTCCAGCTTCTCAGATGCTGCCATCTTGTCTTGTCTGTGATTCATCGTCTTTGAGACTAACTCCAAACAACTGGGGAAGATAGCTTTGCCTCTTCGTGATGGAAATATCACGAGATTTCCCAGACATATCAGGAGAAAGCCATGCCCACACAGAGGCCTCATTGGCTACTCAATGGCTATCTCCAGATTAACATGCTAGACTCCACCTCTACATTTCAATCATAAAATTAACATAAGCACATGACTGCCACAGCTGCCTTTCAGAAACATGACTCTGGTCTCATTCTCGCCACTATTCCACTCTTTCCACAAAGTAAATAATACTCTTCTGACAATGAAAACCACAGGGTTTTTTTTTGTTTGTTTTTTGACCTCTCTTTTGATATTTATATAAATAAAGAATATGCTGTTTCATGTCTGTTTTTTTCATCTATTATTATGTCTCCAAGATGGACCTGGGTGCTGTCACACCGTGGTGGCTCATTCATTTCGCTAACCTGCAGTTGTCTTCCACAGCCCAGAAAGTCATCACATTTGCTCCCGTGCTTTTTAAGTTGACTTGTCCCTCTCTTATGAACCATAATCTTTATTTTCCTCCTTCCTGAATCTATACTCTGCTTCTGACTTTCTTTAACCAATACGATGGTGGAAGGGAAAAACAGGCTGAATTCTGGTCCTAGACTTTGAAATCTGTCATCTCTTTTTGTGTGAAAAGCTTTCGCAGGACCACTAAGATAGGAAGTCCATAAAGACAAATCATGATGCCAGAGGTGAGAGTCTGATCCAACTTCCAAATATATAAATGAGCTCTCATAGATTTCCAGGCCAGCCTACCCTCCAGCTGGAGGCCATCATAGGAGTAAGCCTTTGCAAAGAAAGCACAGGATGCTCCCAGTCAGCCAACAGAATTTTGAAAAGTGTTCTCCTAGTGTATGGATCCTTAACCAGTGTCACGATGCATTTACCCATTTTACAGAAAATTAACCTTGTCAAACTTGTATCAAGTGTGAATAAAGCTGTTATGATATTGTTATATACACACGTATGTGATAGATGTATGTATGCCTAGAAATAAAATGCCTATGGCATAAACTCAACTTTAGTTGCAACTGCCAAGGACTTTCTGAAAGTAGTTATATTAATTTCATTGAAGCATCAATATATACACACAAGTTTAGTCTCTCCACCTTTGAACCACCACTTGCAATGATGCATACTTAATTAATTAATTTGTTCATCGAATTGCTGTGGGTATGCATGCTTTTCTCATCGTGGTGTTAACTCAAATTTCCATAAGGACTAGCACAAATCAAATACCTTTTCATATAGTCATTTACCATTTTATGCTTTCAATTCTGAAGTATGAAATCACCTTTCTGGGTCTTTTTAAACATTGGGATATTCACCTTGTGGTGGTTGTGTACTTGATGTCAATTTCACGATTGGGATGTAGAGGTGGAGACTAGTCTGTTAGTGTGGAGATAGCCAACAAGGCCTCTGTGTGGGCATGACTTTCTCCCGAGAATTCTGAGAAGTCTCGCGGTATTTCCCAATTGGAAAAGAGACACGACTCAGATCCTGAGACGATGAACTATAGAGAACACAATATGACAGCATGTTGATCGATCCTGATTCCTGGAAAATGGAGGAGCCAGAGAAGAGGCCACATGGGCTTTCCCTGATGGAGGCAAACCTCTGGGGCCAGAGAAGCCACATGGAGACTCCTGCCGGATTGAGATGCTTGGGAGGCCACAGGGAGACCCCTGCAAACTCTGAAATGTTTCTACTGCCACTGGATGAACAAGACTCTGCACCCACTTGCCTGTGATTGTCCTGGTGTCATCACATGTGCTTCGTAAGTCAGAAGGAGACTTCATACTCTGGTATCAAACATGTGGGCCAATATTGGACTTAAGACTTTGGACTAGACCTGGTTGGGATGCTTTCTCAATGTTCCATTCTGGTGTATAAAATTTACCCTTATATCCTTATGTGTGTCTATGAATTTGTTTCTATAGTCTACCCAGACTAAGACATATATATTTTGCTAATTGGACTGGCAGGGTATCTCTATAGATTTTCTCATAGATATGAGAACATTTTAAAGAATGTGCACTGCAAATATTTCTCTCACTTTTTTACTGAACATTATTCTGTTACTTAATTTATAATCGAAATATAACTCTTATATTTTAATGTAATTAAAATCATGAGTTAATACTTTTTCTCTCCCATGGATCCCAGATATAAAGGAACTTTGTGTCTGTTCACTATTGTAGTTTACAATCAGAGAACCTGTATTTTAGATTTCACAGATTTACAGATAAAGATAAATTGTGTGTCACAATTGAGGATGGCTAACCTTTCACCCATATTTGCTTTAGAAGATGGGATGTTTTGACTTGGAGTTGATTTAAGATTTGATATGATGAGATGAATGTACCTTGTAGGCAGGAAGGGCATAAGTGTTGGATTGTCTGAATCAAGGATGTTAGAAAATGAATGGTGTCCTACAAATACATATGCCCTGGATCTTAACTTCTCTACCTTTGATTAAAGAGTCTTGGTAAATGCTAACCATAAGGTTAGTGATTCGAAGTGACCTACCAGTGCGAGAAATAAAGATGATGTGCTCTGTTTGTTTAAAAAACAATTCAGAAACTTTTTGAAGCCCTCTCATATTTCTCAACAAAAGGGTTGGGAATGGGGTGTGGACTATATGAGAAATGAAAGACTAAAGCAAACGAAAGATGCTGTAAAGTTATTACCAAAAGAAACTCACCCATATATAGAAATTCTTATGTGACTCTGAGAGTTAGCTTTACCTTTGCAGTGATGTCTTAGTAATTGGCAAAAATACGCCTAAAAGATAGATGTGTAGAACTGAAGAATAATCAAAAGACAGATGCAATTATGTTTGCCAAATATATTCCTATTTTGTACACATCCCCTATTTTTTCATATAAATATTATCAAAATGTTGGAAATGTGAAGGTTTCCATTCACCTATAAGAGTTTTGGCAATGCAATCGTTTGTTCTCAACTATTAATGGAAATTTTGGCAGTTTATATCCATCCAGTGACACCTGAGAAGATTGATGAACTATACATCCATAAGAGAACAGATATTGAAAACCCTCTGTATGAGTACTATGATGCAATACTGTGGGTTGCACAGGTTGGAATTGTCACCAAAGCAATGGATTCGTTTGTTTTATAAGAAGATGCAACTGCAATGTTTTGTAGAGGTGACGATTAGGGGACTTCCTCTTGCTTACTTCCAAGAGCCATTAGGAAAGGCCAACTGCTTAAGAAGGACAGTATGTTTGGTATAGGGCACGTGAAAGTGAAAGAAAGAAATATCCCTAATAATTAGCTTGTTTATATCAAAAAGCATGACAATATGGAAGATAAGAAAAAACTTTATCCTTGGGCATTCAGTTGGAACTGACACTGTCATTTGGAACTGACACCCCAAACAACAATGTCATTGTAAGAATTTAGTAAACTTTAAAAGAAAATAATATTAACCTGCTGGGACATTGTAAATCCCTCTTCTCAATTGTTTCTCTGCAGTTCACTTTCCCTCTGAATGGATTCAATTATGTCCTCTTTATCAATGCCAAAGTTTCTGGTTTACATGCCCTATTTAATCAAAGCTCTAAGGAGCCTTTATGTAAAATCATTTTGCATTTCACGTTTCACAGTCACTAACTTTATAATGAGAACTAACCTGTTTATTTTCTGTCTTTCATCTGCACAAAGTATCATATTTTGTATCATAATTAGGTATATCTATATTTTCCCTAAATAGTAATACTCTTTTTTAATTAAATTTTAAACAGTGTACAACTGCTCTATTTCATAGACAAACCGTGAAACTTGAGATCATGCTAACATTATAATGTTAAAGAAAAGGTTAAAGCAGAGAGTTGGAAATGAAGCCAAATTTATAGAATACTAAATGTAAGCTAGAAAAATATTTCATGGCTCCTTCATTTGGTTAAAGAGTGACCTTTATCTTACTAAAGTAAATTTAATTAGTAGGGAAATATAAAATCTAAGAATCAGAAAGTGCTCTCATCAGCAGATTTCAGCATGCACGTACAATATGCATGTTAGAAAGTATATCATTAGTCACTTCTGAGCAATCTATCTTGAAGTATGAAACTGTCACTAAATTAAATTCAAATACTGAAATGGAAACAGAAATCTATAATTCTGAAGCAAAATTGGCAAATGTAATTTAAAAAATCTTGAATGATAAAGCTTTTTTCCCCCTCTTTCAGCAGAATCTTAGCTTTTGTGGCACTGTTTCTTGCAACAATATATCACTCAACTAATTTGATATAAACTGTGAGGAAATATACAGTATGCTAAGAGCTATTTAGTTACCATCTTACTGTATCAAATCCTGCTATTTCATCCATATGCACTTCAAGTTCTACTTTTGTTTTTAATGCAACTTTTGAGATACAGTTGAAAATTGCCATGAAATTCTTAGTGAGTGAGACCTTGACAAGCTAGCACCCAGGTAAGCAGCTTGCACTGAGAACTACATGCTAAGGGGAAGGTTTTCCCTTGAAACTCACCTCTGCAAGCAACCTCCTTCTCTCCACATGGTGCTCCACTACCACACCTGGTAGCCACCAGCCCACAGACCCAGCAGATTTGGCTAGACCATGTGCACAGTCTACTTGATGCAAGCCCTACAGCAAATAGCCCCAAACACACCACCAGCCTATGGCCATACCCACTGTAGCTGGAATTGACCCCACCTCTGTTGTCCCCATGTAACGTAGGTTCCAGTTTCCAGGTTTCACTTATCTTCTAACTGTGACCCATAGCACTGCAACCAGAGCCTTCCAGACATCCACAGGGGACACCAAGAGCCACAAAGAGAATACTTCGATAATTACACAGAACCAACCATGACCCTTAACACTACAGTCAAATCCTTCAGCAAATCCATATGCCTTCCTCTTTAGATTGTCCTGCAGGGCTGGCCTGGACACCATGACTTTTTGGTGAGTATGTCCTGGAATAGTGGGTACTTTGCCAGCTTCCATGTAGTCCAATTTTCCCTCATAGTAGCTTCTCTGCTGGGTGGTTTGTGTCCCTGGAGACCTACACATGGTAATGTTGTGACCAAGTAGCTTCATTACCAGTCACCCCCCAACACAGGGGCTTTACTGCCACACCTTTGCAGCTCTGAGGACTCTCCACCAGGCACTGACCAACCCTGGGAATTACCCACTGTATCTCTGTGAACCCAAATCTATCTCTTCCAACCCAGATTGATGGCCCCTCCATAGTACAAACTGGTCCAGCAGTGTCCCAGTGAGCCTAGGCACACCCTTGTCTGGTCCAAATTCATAGACACAGTTTCTGACTACAGATCATCTTTCAATCATCCTCTCTTTTTCCAGAAACCAAGGTGCTGCAGCATTTCCCTTACATGGTAGCTCATTATCCAAGCATAGTAGGAATCAGGCGGGTCCCACAATCACTCCTTTGTCCCCAAAGAGAAAAATCTCAGGAAATTATGTCTTTCAGCAATATGACACCAAGTGCCACCAAAAAAACCTGCAAATAGCAACCTCCTAAAACATCCTCAAGAAGATATGAGGAACAAAATTCAATGTCAGAGGTAGTCTTAAACCCAATGACACATATAGAAGGAGACATTATATGACACAAAAATAAATCCTCAGAATACTTCTTATAGCCATACAGGATATGAGGGAAGTAATGCAGAACAAAGATAAAATAATTGAAGGGATGAAGTCCACACACAAAAGAGAAATGCAAGAGTTAAGGGGTGAAGTAACAGATGCCAAAAACATGAAAACAGACATAACCAACAGACTAGAAGAGATAGAGGATCATACCAGTAATCTCAAGAACAGCCAGGTACACTTCAACAAATGGGAAAGAGAGTCAGCACAAAGAGGCAGAAGAATACTTGAGATCAATGACAGATTCTATCAAGAGGTATGATATCTGAATAATAAGGATACCAGAACAAGACACAACAAAGAAGTCAACAGCTTAAGTAGTGATGGAATTCGTGGAAGGACAGTTCCCCAATTTAATGAATGAGAATCTGATAATCCTCCAGGAAGTAGAGGACACCAATTAGACTAAACAACAGGAAAAAAATCACCAAAGCACACAATACTTAAATTATCCAACTTTTAGAAAAAGGAAAAAACTCAGACAACAGCTAGAGTAAAAAAAAAAAAAAAAAGCAGTCTGGGCTAAGCCCCGGTGGCGTAGTGGTTGTGCGCGGGACTGTGGACCACTGGGATGGAGGTTCAAATCCAGCAGCAAGGCTGGGCCTCCTACTCCCACCACCAGGGGGTAGTGATGCCCCCCCCCCAAAAAAAAGAAGTCATGTACAATGGTACATATATAAAAATATGCTCAGATCTATCAGCAGATATCATGAAGAAGAGGAGAAAGTCGAATAACATCTTACAAAAGTTGAAAGAGAACATTGCCAAATCAAGAATCTTCTATTGTGCCAAACAATCTATCAAGATACACAAATATGAATAAAGGAAAATCTTAAAAAATACATTAAAAGAAATTCAACTCTGAAAAATTGTTGCCAACTTTCTGTGGTCAGAAGACCACAATTCACTAAGTATAAATAGGACACCACCAAATAGCACAACCCCACCCGGAAGTCAATGTGCCCAGAATAACCACCAATATAACATTGGATCAAGGGCAAAATGAAGGCAAGAATGAAGCGCCCCCCCCCCCCCATTCCCACCCCAACGCAAGCACACATATTCTCAGCACACTGCTATATGGGCAGATAGGGAACCCCTCCCCCCAACACAAAATTTATTGGATGACAACAATGAATCCATAGTTGGTGGTTACAACTCTGAACATCAACAATCAACATTAAAAGATAAAGACTTTCAGCCTGGCTCAGAAAAACATGAACCAACTATTTGTTGCCTTTAAGAGACACACCTTCTGCTCAGACAAAAACCGTATAAGCATAAAAAGCTGGTGAAAAATATACCAAGCAAATAGCAACCAAAGTAAAAAAACATGATTGCAATCCTAATCTTGGAAAAAAAACCCTTTCAAGATGCAAATCATAACAGAGATAATGATAGTCAATGTACAATGCTAAAATAATCAGTTGATCAAGAAACAAACAAAAAAATAAATATATATACACCTAATGAGACCTGCAAAAGTTTTCAAACAAATTACCAATGAAATGGAAATAGAAATCACAGACTCAACAATCATAGTGGGTAACTTTAATACACTGGTCTCAAAGACAGGTCACCAGGAAAGAAACTCAACAAGGAAGTTACAACATTAAAGACCACAATTAAGTGACTCAACCTGGTAGATGTTTATATAGAACTATCTACCTAAATACAGAAATATTCATCTCCTTTTCAAGAGCACATGGTTCTTATTCAAAAATAGACAACATGTTGGGGCAGAAGTCAAGCCTGAGTAAATTCAAACACAGAGAGATCACTCAGACATCTCTTTCAGACCAGCATGCCATAAAGCTGGATGCAAAAGATCATTAAAAAACAAACAAGGACAAACATTTGGAAGGTGAATTATGATCTTCTGTTGAATGAGTGTGTATTGGCCCAAGTTATAAATTAGAAAGTTTTAGAAATTAATGAGAATGAGACTACAAAGTGCAAAAGCCTTTGGGACACAGCAACAGTGTGACTATCCGAGTTTGTTTGATAGTAACAGATGTACATATGGAAAATAAAAGAGACTTGTGACTGATATGCAATCACAAAAATCTTCAGCAAGTAGAACAGAATCAGTGAACAATCCCTCCATAAGCAAAAGGAAATAAATAATAAAAATCAGAGTGGAAATAAAGGAGTGGGAAGACAAAATAATGCAAAATATCAATGCAGCAAATAACTCTTTCTTTCAAAGGATTAATAGAATTGATTGACTGCTGGAAAATTAAACGAAGGATATGAAGGAGCAACATCAATAGCCAGAATGAGGAATGAATCAGGGGAAATCACAATGGACCCTAATGCTATTAAAAAGTTAATTACAAACTACTATGAAAATCTGTATTCCAATTATTCAGCAACCAGGATGACAAGGGCAAATACTTAGAAAAAATATTTAAAATAGAAGTTAAGAACCTTACAAGACCCCTAGCAATAGAAGAAATGGATATAGCTATCCAGAAACAACCAATCAAAAAAAAAATTCTGAGCCAGATGGCTTCACAGGATAATTCTACCAAACATCTAGGGAAGAACTGATACTGATTCTGCACAAACTATATCAAAGCATACAGTAAAGATTGTAAACCTCCCCCCGCCCCCCAGGTTCATTCTACCAACCAATTATAACACTGGTACTCAAACTGCGCAAGGATTCCACAAGAAGAAAGAACTACAGACCAAAATCTTTCATGAATACTGATGTAAAGATCATTAACAAAATATTGGCCAATGGAATACAAAAGTATATTAAACAAATCATCCATCATGACCAGGAGGGATTCATTCCAGGGATGTAGGGTTGGTTCAACAAATCAAAGTCCATCAACATCATCTATTACATTGAGAATAAAATGGACAAGAACCACATGATAACATCAATGGACACACAAAACCATTTGACAATATCTGACACCCATTCCTGATTAAGACACTCAAGAAAATGGTAAGGGAAGGGGAATTCCTCAAGTCAATAGACTATCCATAAAAAATCGTTGGCCGATGTCACTGTCAATGGAGAAAAGACAAAAACAATTCAACTGAAAAAGGAGATCAGACAAGGATGACCCTTGCCCCCACTTCTATTCAACATTGTATTGGAGCTTCTAGCTAACAACCTAGAACAATGAAAGGGCCCTAGAGGCTTTGCTTTGGGGCTAGAGGAGGAGAAGAGGTAAACTATCATTATTTGAAGATGCCATGATTCTACATATTGAAAATACCACAAATTTCACAACAGGAGTGCTGTCAGCATGAAAAGAAAATGAAAGAGTGGGTGGATGCAAGATTAATGTAGCTGAAAGCATGACAAAAACTTGGATACAAGTCAAAACTTCAAGGATACACATTTGAGGTCAATATGATCATCTGCACACAGGTGCATATTGATAGAAAATCAAGGACACGTTTTTCATAGAGTTTGTCTAGCCTGGAGCTTGTTTTGGTCTGTACTTTGCTTTATAGAATACATTTTTACTCCACCTGGATTTTGAGATTATGTTCCTGCAAGAATGTTGCTTATCAAATTTAAAACATTCTGAGTAAATACAACCATGCATGTTTTCCCAAATTTTAGTATTAATAAAGAAATTACACAGCTCAGTTCTTTGCTGCAGTCTGAATAAGCTGCAGTCCTTTGTCTTATTTTTATTTCTTGTGCTTCTTATTCTTTGCGTCTCTGTTCATCTACAACAATTAACAAACAGAAATCTATTGGTTTGCTATACAAATCCAAAAAGATCACAGAAGAAGAGATCAATAAGGAAGTGCCCTTCTCAATAGCTAAGCAGAAATAGAAATACCTAGGGATATACCTAACAACAACAACAAAAAGCCCAAAGGATTTGTATGAGGAAAACTACAGACTCCTACTACTAAAAAGAAAAGAAAAAGAAAAAACCCAAAAAACAAAAGTGACTTTCACAAATAGGTGAATATTTCATGCTCATGGATTGGAAAATGTGTTATGGTAAAGATGTCAATCCTACCCAATGCTGAACAATAAAAATTGTTCAGCCTTCAAAGAAATGGAAAAACTGACTACCAACTTCATATTGAGAGGGAAGAAGCCCAGAATTAGCAGACAGCCACGGTGGTCAAAGAAGTATGGTACTGGGAAAATGTCAGATACTTAGACCAATGGAAAAGAACAGAAAAGCCAGATAAAAGCAGCAGTATATAGACATCTGATCTTCAATATGGGACCCCCAAAATCAAATGGGAAGCAGATGCCTAACAATTAGTGCTGGAAAAAACAGACATCTACATGTAGAAAATTAAAGGAAAATCCTTAACTCACTCCATGCACAAGGACAAACTCAAGGCAGATCACAAGGCCATCAACGAAAGAATAGAGATAAACCTGAGAACCTTGGCACAGGGAATACATAGGCTAACTGAAATTGGGAAGGACATACAAACAGAAAAGGATGATATGGGACATACTAAAGATAAAGCACCTGTGTTCTTTGAAAGAGTTCACCAAGAGAGTAATAAGAGAATCCATATACTGGAAGATCCTTAGCAATGATATATCAGATAAAGGGCTTATTAATAAATATACAATATGCTAGTAGCATGCTACAAGAAAAAAAGCAGAGAATCCTCTGAGGAGGTGGGCAAAGCATCTGAACCCAAATGGGCAATAAACATATGAATAAATATTCATGATTATTAGTTATTATAGAAATGCCAATTTAAACAACTATAAAATGCCACCTAAAACCCCTGAGAACAACCCTGTTCAAAAAATCAGACAGCAACAAATGTTGGAAGGGATGTAGTGAAATAAGAACTCGTATCCAATGCTAGTACTCTTGGAGATAGGTACAACCACTGTGGAAAGTGATCTGGCAATATCTAAAGAAAGCAGAAATTGATCGACCTTATGATCTAGCAATCTCCTTTTGGGCATATATCCAGAAGAAATAGGAAATAGATTGTGACCAGTCATGTGCACCCCAACGTTTATTGTGGTGCATTCACAATCACAAATATCTGGAAGCAACCTAAATTTTCATCGATAGATGAGTAGGTTACAAAACGCTGGCCTGTATACACAATTGATCACTGTGCATCCCTAAAACAGTGACAAATACATTCTCCCATGGGAAGAGTTGGATGAAATGTTGCTAAGTGAAGTTCACCAAGCACGAAAGGAGATGAGTCCATTGAGATCATTTCAATCAACACAATAAGATCCCCCTTCTTCAAAAAAAAAAATCTACTTAATAAATATATAATTTATGACTTGAGGGACAAACACACAGTCAGGGGACAGATCAAGTCTAATGATGCATATAGCACACCAACATAGCAAAGGGGTAGGAAGGACAAGATTAAAAGAGGGTGGATGAAGGCAATGGGGGAAACAGGGCAATAATCCACCATGGAGAGTGTACTGTTAATGCTTCCACACTAAAGGAAGAGAGGTACCAGACTTCTACCTGGTGCACCAAGCCCTGGGGGCAACATACCAGCAGGAAGCTGTGAAGTAACAGAGATGTCTATGGGGCCAGGCTGGCACTTAGCCCATCTAAGTGATCCTCCCTCCCCAGAAGAATGCACTATAGAGGACTACACTGAAGATACAGTCCTGGACCAAGTAGCAGGTTTTCCCAGACCACATGGGAGCAAACTAAGAGGGGGCATGCGTGGGTAGGGAGGGAGAAAACACAGTAGCCTGACCCATCAAACTCTCCTACATTCCTGCTTAGAGTAGCCAATGCACAGTAAGGACTTTAGAGCCAGCCTCTCCACAAGTCATAATGTTCCTTTAAAGAGCCATAGCACTAGCTGCAGGGGTGCGGGTAGGGAATAGAACCAGAGACACAGTCTAGGAATTGTGTCTGGACTTACCTTTCCACACTTGGGCATAGCACAAAGGGAACACAAAAGAGTAGCAAGGAGAGCTAAGCAACACATTCCCTGAGGAATTTGGAAAACAGACTTTGAATTGGCGTGGGGAGGGGAGGGATGTCACAACTTGGCACTTCATCAGAAAACATTCATCTGAGTCAGCAGACAGACCCGGAACTATTCAAATTTGTTGATTTTTTTCATGTCTATCTATATAAGCTAGACAAGATAAGTAATCCTGAGTAAAAAACCATGGGACCAACACCTCCTGAAAGATGAGGGAGGTGGGGAGGAGAAGGTGGGAAGCCAACAAACCCAGGGACAATGGAACAACAGAGATCTAAAACTGATGGTCAGGAGGGCACAGAATGCCTGGTGGGGTTCGATCAAGTGCTATATAAGCAAACGGAAGTACAAAGAGATGAATGAAATTCAAGCATGATATTGGGATAGGAGGATAGTAAAAGGAACTAGAGAAAAGAATTACAAGGCGAAATATATTTATAGAGGTACAAACAAAAGCGTGTATATATGTAAATAGCTTATGTAAATATCTTAATATATAATGATAGGGATATAGAGCTATGTACATTTACTTATAAGTTAAATGTTAAGGTGGTAGACAGACATTAGTCCTCTCTACAACTCCTTCCTCAATGGAAGAACACTTTGTTCTAATAACCTGGCATTCTGCGATGCTCACCTTTCTGACAGGATAGCTGAAGATAAAGCGAACACATAGCTAATGTGATGAAGAAAGCTGATGATGGCAGACTAGTACAAGATATAGCATCTGAACTCTTAAAGACTTGAAGTTAATCAAGCGGCCATCTACAGAGTAAAACACCTAAGTACACTGGGAATGACACTTCCTGAAAGAATGGGATGCCTTCAGGCATTGTTGATGGGACTAGGTTTGCTGACCGTCAGAGTAAGAAAACCGAGTGTCTTTTGATGGATGGAGGTTTATTGTCAGAGTAGGAGGCCTGCAGCCATTTATTGGAAGAGCTAAAAAGTTTTATAACACTCGCCTGAATAGAGCAGAGGCCAGACTGGCCCAAGAAACCCAAGAGGACAAAGAGTTGCAAGGTTAAGAAACTAGGAGCCAGACAGCAAAGCCAGAAAGAGCAAAGGAAACAGATGCCTCTGTCTCTGCAAATAGAGCTACAACTTCTATGGCTTACAGGAGTAGAACCCTGCTGAATCTCATTGAATAGGGTCCCCGTTTCTTATATTTCTGAGTCAGATCGTCACTAAATCTGGTATAGACTGTGAGAATACCATTCATGTGTCCTGGGGAAATGAGGCACTGTTCCTACAACTAGGAGAAACAGGCAAAAAAAAAAAGCCTTTGAAAGTTGATTGCAATTTAAAGCTCTAGCATACTAAACTGTGAGAGAATAATTTCATATTTGTTAAATTCATCTACTTATGGTAATTCTGCTATAATAGTACAAGACAACTATGACAGTCTCTATTCATTTGTAGTCTTTTAACTTGAATATTTTCATTTGCATATATTTTATTTCTGTCTTAAATCTTGTGAGAATTTTCCACTAATTAGTCTTTTTTAGGAAGCAATTATTGTTTTGCTAAATGCACATTACACTCTTTTTAGCAATCTTAATAGGTTTCTCTTTCCATTTTAGTGATCTTTTACCCCCACTCTCGTTTTTCTGTTATTTAAAATATTTTTACAGTAATAGTTTATTATCTTTGTTTAGAGTAAATATTACTTTTCTTAATTTTTATTATTGGAATATTGGTGACTCAGTATTAGAAGTTCCGCCTTCCCTGTGGAAAACCTTTAATTGAGTCTAGGTCAATGTATCTCAATCGATGGACATAATCCAAATGCTAGTAGGGGCATACTTTGTGTTATGAAATTAGAAGTTTTCAAGGGTGTTTCCAGAATAAGGACAATTTAGGGGGGGAAGGCCAGGAGGTTTTCAGAGATTCAGTGAATGTAGACTCTATGTACGGTGCATTCAGTCCTGGGGATGCATCGCCATGCTGCAGCACTGGGATCTCCTGATGCTGGGGTCGCTCTATTCTAGGCTGACTTGACCACAACACAGTATTAACAATAAGCGCAACCCTTGAAAAACTGTGTAACACATATATGGAATTGGATCCTTTTTAAATTTTACCTTAAACATTCTAAATTAATTTTTGTCTATTGTTATGGGAAAAGATTAAAACCTGCATTAAGACACCAATAAGCTAAATATAAATCTTGCAACACCAGGATCCCGTGTTATTTTTACTATCATCATGTTGTTATATGTTCCTTGATTTTTAGTTTAGAAAATGATAATAAATAAATACAAAAGGATATAGATGTGCAGCCCTGTGGGTATGGTGGTTCTAAGTTGGATTAGTAATAAGGAAGTGTGAGGCCACCGGCCACTCCACTGAGAAAGATTTGGCTTCCCATTCCTGAGAATGATGGTCTCAAAAAGCTCTGGTGCAGTTCGACTCTGTCCTAGAAGGGCGAGATGGATCAGAATTGACTTGATAGTGAGATTGGTCATATATATACTCTCTGCCATTGAGTCTTTACCTACTTAGAGCCACCCTATAGGACAGGGTATAACTGCCCCTGTTAGTTTCCAAAACTGTAATTATTTAGAGGAATAAAGAGAGCCCAATCTAACAAACTGTATACACACACACACACACACACACACAGAGAGAGAGAGAGAGAGAGAGAGAAACGTACACCCTGGAAGCAAAGTGAGTTAGGAATTAGACTGCTAACCACACAGTCAGCAGTTTGAAACCACTGGTCATGCTGTAGGAGAAAGAGGAGGAAGGCCTTCTGCTTCCACAAAGGTTTATTTATGACCTCAAAATGCCAGAGGGTTCATTCTATTCTTTCCAGTCCTCAGGCTGCTACAAGTTGGAACTGATCGATGGCAGTGCAATTCTGAGTTCGTGTCTGCTCCTGTAAAGAATTCACAACACAGAAATCCTATAAAGGGTCTTTATGATTCAGAATCAGATTTAGTGGGTCTAGTAATAAGGATAATAATTTCTATTTGCTTATATTTTTGCCACAGAACTGATTCATAACCCCCGTAATATGGGTTGCTAAGTAGGAAACCTGTTACGTGTAATATTAATTGGTTACTCAATATAAAATGTCTAGATTTCTTAGTAAACAGAATAGCGTTACTACTAGAATAAGTGTTTCTTTTCTAGTAGACTCAAGATAAATTCCAGGATTTATTTAAAGAGAACCAATTAATATAGCAGATTGAAATGTAGGTGGAATTAGATGAAACAATAATGCCAAATCTTGGTAAAATCAGCTAGCCTCAATCAGACAGAATTGCCTTCTGCATGTGAACTATCTTTTGTATGTTGACGTAAATACTTAAAGAGAAGCTACTCTCATTTAATTTTCAATGTAAATTCTCACACAGATGTTTCTTACTCTTTCACAAAAAAAATGATCCTGTGACTTGAGATATAGACCTACACTTCTAAATTAAAGTATAAACAGCCATCAGCATGAAAATCTAACTACTTTGATATTAAAACAAGAATTGATTCCCACATTCAAGGCACTAGTGCATAGTGTTCTATTATTTAAAGTTGACAAAAGTGTACTCATTCAAAACAAATGAACAACTGTAGAAAAAACACAAAATTTTCTTAAAGATTCTCTCTAAGTATTAATATAGGGTCAGCTAGTTGCATCTATGAGTTCTGGGATAAGCACAATTGGAATTTAATCCCACCCTGTGGTATTAAACTGGATAGGATCTCTTTCTCTACTAAAGGATGATGGCAGAATAACAATTCGAGTTTATGAACAGTATGAGAGAGCACATGAAAAGGATTTTCTTGTGGTTGTGATTTGACATATAAATAAATAGCTAGACTACATGACTGAAGGATTGGGTGTTTTAAATGAGGAATTACTTCAGTGTAATCAGTGCTTGAAAGAAAGGAGAACATTTATGTTAAAAGGGAAATGTATAAATAATAGAGATAGGAGATATGAAGAATATTGGATAAGGAACTAGTCTAGTATTGGATAAGGAACTAGTCTACTAAAGGTATGGAGGCAAGAGAGGTATGGAGACAAAGGTATGGAAGCAAGGTATAATTACAGGAAGAACATTTTAGTTTATAGAAATCGAATGAAATGAAGACTTGGTAGAGGTAAAATACAGAATTCTTTGAGTAGAATTTTTTCCTATTTGACAGTGAGCACTCAAGTAAACAGAGACTGATGTTTAGCCTAATACTATAAATGAGTGGGCATGATTTTGTTTGTTGGTTTGTTTGCTTGCTAGTCTCTGGTTAAAATATATACAATAGTCCTGGAGAGACCTGGGGGGTATGGGTATTGGGAGAAGATGGAGGTGAATAGAAGCCCCATAGACTGGAGAACAACCGGGGTGCTGGAGTCAATAACAAGGAGGAGACAGGGATGCAGATGGGGCTGGGTCAGAGCAACAGCAAACCAGCTAAGAGGAGGTACCAAGAGGTGGAAATACGGTGAAAGTGATGTTGGGGCAGGAGGAAGGTAGAAGGAAACATAGGGAGGATCTAAGAAGCAAAGCAATGGATACATGTATAAACATGGCAGTGTACATAGATAAATACATTAATGCACAAAAAAGAGGCCTATGTGTGTGTGTGTGTGTGTGTGTGTGTGTGTGTATATATATATATATATATATATATATATATATATATATATATATATGGCAATACACTGAGGTAGGGGATGGACTTCGGGCTTCTGCTCATACCTTCCCTCAACATAAGAAGACTTTGTTCTAACAAATCAGCAGTCTGAGATGTTCATCCTCCTGACACAATTGCTGGAGAAAAACAGGTGCATAGGCAAATGTAGTGAAGAAAGCAGATGGTTCCCGACTATGAAAAGATATAGCATCTGGGGTCTTAAATACTTGATGTTACACAAGGCGCCATTCAGAAGAGAAGCAAGTCCACATGGAAGAAGCACACCGCTGGTGAGATCACCAGGAATCACAGGGACTGGATAATAGGCATCAGCAGACACATAATGAACAAAAACATATTTTTGAGAATGAGAGGAGTTAGAGCAGACATCCAAAGCCCACCTGCAGACAGTGCAACAACCTTCCCCCAGAGGGGCCAAGGTGAGTCACCACTGTGCAGTAAAGCATCAAGGAGACACGGTATCCCTCTGGTTTCTTGAGACTTCCCCACCGCCTACTACCATGAGCCCAGAGCTGCTTCCCAATTCAGACTAGACCAGAACGTATACACAGGTACACATAAGAGATGGAAGATCACGACACACAGAATATAGGAATAGGAGTGGGAATAGTGATATCAGAGGTTGGGGGAGACGGGGGAGAAGAAGGGAGAAAGGAGAACCTATGGACCCTCACCAGGGGGAAGAGCAACAGGAAACATGGGTAAAGGGAGATAACAGCTGGAGTGAGATATGAAAAAAAATAGCAATGTACAACCTATCAAGAGGTTATGAGTGTGGGGGGCAAAGCTGATACCAAGGGCTAAATAGAAAGTAAATGTCAAGAAATCTAGAGTGAAGGCACATATACACAAATTTGCCTGAGGCAAGTGATGAATGCATTGTGACAAGAGTTGTAAGAGTCCCCAATAAAATTAAATATATATAACAAAATATTCACCAATTTAACAACTTTTGTAAGTATGTTTCATTGACATTGTTTACAGCATTCATGCTGTGCAAGCATTCTTCCTATCCTTTTCCAACTGCCTTACTACCATCATTAATATTAATGCTGTGTCCTGTAAGCAAACATTTCCTTTTTCTACCTTTTACTCACCTTAATGAAGAATATCATTAGTCTATGTGTGTATCTCTCTCTCTCTCTATATATATATATATGTATATACATATATACTTACTGGATATTTATTATTTTATAAGACATGTTAAGCATGTCTTTACGACTGAATCATATATGGTCTTTGTTGTTGGTTTCACTTTACAAAGAAATTAACTTTAGTCCTTTAACTAGTTCACCAACACTTTTTCCTAATCAGTGAATTGTTTGTGTGTATGTGTATTTAAGAAAAAGCAGTGATAAACTTCTTCCTGACTGACCTCCTAATCAAATAATGCACTTTCCAAAAGGAGTTTTCAAAATTAACACTATTTGTACAATATCATAAACAACTTTATGGGATCATAGAGATACAAGCAACCACCAATGATATTTCAGCTGCTTTTTATAATCATAAATGGGCACCGTCATAGGATATATTCTAATTATGATAAGGCAAGCCTAACAGAGGTATTTTTTTGAAAAATAGAGTTAGGGTTTCTAAAATCTATCTCTCCATAAAAATAAAACAAATTTGCAAAAATTTATAAAAATGGTCATACCTATATTTATAGAACTATAAAAATCAATCAAAGACTTACAGCAATCTGACATTAATTTACTCAGGGGAAAAATGGCTGAAGTTTTAAATACAGTGACCTTTAGTGTATTCTAAGTTACCATATCCTCCATCTTCCCCTCCAATTTTCTATGGTAGCTTTGGAAATGATCTATTTCATAAACATCAATAGTGTAACAGCAATTTACCAGCTACAGAAGGGTGCAGAAAGGATTTGGAACTCTTTAAAAAAAGCTATCTATGAATAACCATCACTATTTAATCTATCTATAATCTCCTCAGAAAAATTCTGGTCAGTACAGACTGTTCAATCTCAGGAAACATAGATAAAAATTCAAAACAAAACAGAACAAAATAGCAAGAGCAACAGCAAACAGCAACAAAATTCTACAGAAGAGATTCCCAGAAAGAGAGAATGAAGAGTACAGAAATGATATTTTAAAGTAATTACTCCCAAATCCTAAATTTGATGAGCATTTTATTCTTTCCAGAGAAGCTTAATAATTTCCAGCTAAGAAAATCACAGGGAGCTCCAACCATACTCCTATAATTAAACTGTTGAAAGCTATTAAGAGAGAATCTTGAAAGCAGCGATGGCAAGGCTATTCATTAAGCTAAGCAACCAACTTCTTACAGGGAGTCAGACCGAAACAGAAATGTATATATTACAAGGTAACAAGAAATAAGCACAGAACTTTATACTCAGTAAATCTATTTTTGAAAAGTGCAGGAATTAGGATATTTCTAAATAAAAAAAATTTAAACAATTCATTAGTGGAGCACTGGCCCTGCAATAAATAGTAATTTGAGTCCTTCAGATGAAATAAAAGAATAAATAAAAATGTATATACACATGGAGAGAAAATCGGGGAGGGTCAGTGAGGAAAGTAAAGATAATAGGTAATTTTCTAAAAATGTAGAAATGTATTTTATCTTTATTTATCTTGCCTGGTATAAGAAGCACCTAGAGTTATCTATGATTGTGTAAGAATATCTGGTGGGATCATAAAGTACAGAAATAAAGTTTGTGTGAAAATAGTCACAGAGTCTGAGGATGATAGGAAGCAAAGCTAGATTGAAAAAAAGTTTTTGTACTCTCTTGAATCAAATGGATAGCATGAAGTAGATTGGGTCACAGGGGTCACCTGATTCATAACAGTAGCAATAAATGACAGTCATGAAGTAGCAAGGAAAATAGTTTTATGGTTGGGGGTTACCACAACCTAAAGAACTGTTTTGAAGCGTTGTGGCATGAGGAAGGTTGAGAACTTCTGCCCTAGATAAATTTGTTGTGTAGTACAAATAATTTTACCTTGAATCTGTACTAAATTTATGTTGTAGAAAATATCACCAAAAAAACCATTTGTAGAAGAATAGAGTAATGCAACATGACAGATGTAGTGTAGAAAAGGAGTAAGGGAAGGCACAGAGACATTCCATCAGTGGTTACAATTCATGGTCACTCTGGTCAGAGGTGGAGGCATTGCTGCATCTGGACACCAGCAAGTCAGTTTTGGCTCATGATGACCTTGCTAGAAGCAGAAAGAAACACTGCTTGGATCCTGGCCCATGGTCTCAATTTTCTCTCTTCTTTAAATAGCTTTGGTATGTACCTCATATTTAGTACAATTCAATAGTTTAACTGTGTTAACAAGAGTTATACAACCATTACATAATACATTTTAGAAGGTTTTCCTTTTTCTTTCTTTTTTTGGGGGGGAGGTGGCTTGTGACAATCCATACATACATGTATGATTTCAAACACATTTGTCCACATGTTACCATCATCATTTTCTTATTACTTGAACCCTTGGTATCAACTCCTCATTTTTCCCCTCCCTCCCTCATGAATTCTAGATAATTTATAGATTATTATTTTTCCATGTCTTGCACTGTCCAATGCCTCCCTCTGTCCCCTTGTCTGTTGTCCATTCCTCTGGAAGGAGGTTCTAAATTAGCCACTGTGATCATTCCCACTTTCTCACCCTAACTTCCCCTTCTCCTCCTGGGAAGGCTGTTATCAATATTGATCCTAGGGATCTATCTGTTCTATATTCTCTGTGTTTCCAGCTTTTATGTGTATCCATATACATGCTCTGGTCATGCAAGATTTGTAAGATAAAATTAGGGTCATGATATTGGGGGACTAGCAGTAAAGTAAAGAATGAGAGGAAAGCTGTATGTTTCATTGGTGCTACACTGCATCCTTACTGGCCTGTCTTCTCTCCACAAACCTTCTATAAGAAGAGCCCAATTAGTTCCTAATTTCACCCCACCTCCCTGACATAAACCCAAGAAATCATTAATTCAGTTATTATCCCTACAGATTTATCTATTGTCAATTTCATATACACATACTTTCACACAATCAAGAATAAAACAGAAAAAAATTAAAATCAAGAAAATTAAAATGAATAAAAAGGAGAACAAACATTAAGGTGTTAAATTTTATTCTAACTGTATTGGGAGTAATCCATGTTCCCATGTACTACTCATAATAGTATAGCTATTCACAGCCTTGATCAATGATTAGAAAGGGTTCACTGAAGACTTAATTCAAGAGTATTACTGACTTCACTTTTACTGACACCCTTTTAAAATGGATCAAATGAGAGATTATGTGATAAGATATTACATAGTAATACATATACTATATTTAGTTTTACAATGATCTGTGTCTGATAACATGGCTATTCACGTCTGTTCATGGTGGTTAGAGATGATTCAAGAGAGACAGTCCATTTGTGGATGCTGCATATGAATTTTGGGCTTCCATTGTCATTCATTGTCTTCTGTAAACCAGGTGTTCACAATTTAAACTCTAATATTATTCCCTACTTCAATTTGGATGATATACTTTATATCCTTGGATCACACAAGCTGGTGAGTTTCTTCCATGTGGACTTAAATGAAGGCTGCTTATTGGAAAGCAGGATTTTAAGACTCTAAATGTTATTCTTATTTAGGAGCCACACTCCATCTTCTTTCTTCACCACATTTTGCGATAGCATCTATATATTCAGTGATCTCTTCATGAGGATGAGCATCAAGCAAGGTCATATCATAAGAACTAATTGTTCTTCAATTGGATTAGGGGTGTGTGTGAGCTCAAAATCCATTCCTGAATCTATGTTTTTAATTTTTTAATTTAAAATTAAAAAAATTATTTATTTATTTATTTTTATTAGGCATCACTGCCCTCTGATGGAAGTAGGAGGCCAAGCCATGCTCCTGGAGAGCTGCTGCTGGATTTGAACTGCCAAGCTAGTCCTGCACTCAACCACTATGCCACCAGGGCTCAGCCCAAATCCATGTTTTTAATCTCTTGATAGCTCCCTCAGAAGCATCACTATCATTTTATTTTAGATAACATTATCATTCATCTCCCTGTGGCACAAGGTAATTCAATTGTTAGTGTCATGAGTTTAGTCAATGGCATAGAATTTAAACATAATTGAAAAATGGAGATTATATAAGTATAGACCAGCTACAAATGACAATATATGAATAGTTGACTTGTACTGAATAAATGACTGAACAATATTGTCACCAACAATATTGGGACAATAGTGGAGATAAGACAAAATTTTCTTAATTTTGGGAATTGGGAATACGACAAAATTTTCAATTATATAAATTCACAATGACACAACCTTGCTTATCAGATAAATCCATGTTATAATAAGCCCATTGATACAGTCTCTGTGTCAACTGAGTCTATTATTCAAGTATTAGGGATTTTGTTTTCATTACATTGATTCACAATTATTACTGAAAGAAGGTCTGTGTTCTTAATTATTTATTTATTTTCAGTGCAAAATCATGATACCATTTTTAGGGAAATTGGCAAACTGAAACTTAAATTTCTATGAGAATGCAATGGAGTTATCATAGGTGAAACAAAACTTAAAATAAATATCAAAATTGGAAGACTTATACTTCCCAATTAAAAAATTTATCACAAAACTACAGGAGTCAAGAGAATGCAGTACCAGCATAGAACAGACATGTAGATAAACAGAATCAAATAGAGAGTCCAATAACAAACTTTTACTTGCTAGTAGGTAAGAGTGCCAAGAGAATTCAAAACGTTGCACAGGACAACCACGTGCAAATGTAAGACTCTGGAAGTGAATCTCAGTCTATCAATAAACATTGATTCGAACTGAATAAATGTATGCCCATGATAAGACACAGATATACTATTAAATACAACAAAGGAAGTACACAATGCTTCCCTCTGTAATTGATCAGAGTGGGCAGTGCTTCCCACCATGGGCACAGGACTGTCAAGGAGTCAGGACCAACCCGATAGCAGGAAGCAATGAAAATTACCATTCCACAGTAATTTCATAATTCAATTTTAAATATGAATGAAAATACTTACAAAGTATGACAATATATATTTTGATAGGTAATATATACAGATGGCCAATAAACCCATGAAAAGGATTCAGTAATATTAGTTACTGAAAAAAATCAAGCTCACTGCCTTCGAGTTGATTCTGACTCAAAGCGTAAGTGAAAACTTTAATTATATATTTTTTAGTGGTCAATTTTATGAGTGTGCATGATTTCTCAATAAGCACTCATTTGTGTAAAAAATGGGAGTAAAGAAAACAGCACTTTTTAAAACTTCAAAGCGTAGATCTATTTTTTTCCATGCCTATTTAGACAACATAATACATGATAAAGATTAAGAATGATCTTCAGGAAGATTTTCAAGAATTTATTTGCATCACTGTTTACATTAATACCTAGCCAGTTGCATCTGCCATACACTTGTCTAATAGAGGACACTAAGCAAAAATAAGAGTGCAAAGTATGACCAGGGCACAAAGTATTAAAATAATGTTGAGACATGTCAGATTATCTCTTCATTCAAATGTTATAATGAATTTATTTCCAAGCAAAACCAAAATATATTCTCAGCTACATTCTCCTGCAAAGAGGAAAAGGAAAAGCAAGTTGACAAGTTGAAAATCATCAAGAGAACAAAAATTATTTGAAGATGAAATGTTCTAAATATCTTCATTATAAAAAACAAAATAACAAAAGAATCAGCATGTGACTACATTACATTGCCACTTACTTCTCTTTTGCAATAAATGATATGGAATATATTTTACAGATTCCAATTACATTTTTAAAGCTTTTAGGGAATAGCTTTTCTTTGTTTCAAAATCACATTAAATTAGATTACTTATGGTAATTGATGCATATTAAACAGTGCCAATGTTCCTTGTTTATTTTTTTAAGTAAAACCTGCTTAATATCTTTACACATAGGAAAACACCAGAATATACAAATTGAAAAATAAATCTCACTGGAATAACAACCATGCTATATGCAGCAATTGTGAAATTGAATGTAGACAGAACTCAGGTCACATCAAGAAGTAATGCACATGAAGACTAAATAAAAAGAACTTCATTAGTAATATTCATGAGAATAATAAATGTTAATTTAGCCCACTTCATAATGATGTATTCTTTCTTTAAAAGATACTTCTCTCAAACTGTAGCTGATAACATGTACAGTTATAAATCACTGTGTGTGCAGTCTTTTTTCTTTGAATTATCTGCTATAATTCATGTTATTGCCAAGTGCTAAGATTCTGTGATAAAAGAGAAAAGTCTACATTTGCAACTATAACTTATGATAGTTTTTATTCTTTTGAGTAAGGAAAATCAGTACCACAATGAGATCAATACACATAATTTATCTCAACTCAACTCACTGCCACTGAGTTGGCTCTGTTTCATAGCGACCCTGGAAGAAAGAGTAAAATAGCTTCTGATCATGTGTTCAACAGCCTGGTGTCTACTCCTTGGTACCAGATTATTGAACTCAAAGTGTATTCAATTCAAACTGCATTAAATCTCTGGTATTTTCATAAATGTATGTTGATTCTTAAACAATATTTTACACACTATATTTAACATGATATATTTAATAATAACTGAAATATTAAATATGATAGGTTAATACTGCAAAAATTATATTTTATTTAGTTAAATCCACTGCTTGTGGTATCATAGTGGCTGTGTGTTCCTGTGATGCTGGAAGGTAAATCACTGGTATTTCAAATATCACTAGGGTCACCCAAAGTGAATAAGTTTCTGCAGTTTCCAGACTAAGTGTAGACCACAAAGAAGGAATAGGTATCCACTTTACCAGTTAGCCATGGAAAATCTATGAATATCATGTAAACAATTTAAAACCCTCAAAGCCTAATGAATAGAAACAGAACACTGTCAGAGACATGTCGGAAGATATCCCCTCAGATCTCAAGGAACTGAAAATATGACTGAGGAAAATTTCCTTTCAATGTAGAGTTGATCATATGCAATTCTTTAGGGCATTCATTTGCTGATGGGGCCCTACTCAAATGTCAATTAATAATTGGTCCTTGGAAAGTACAAAGTATGAATCTAGAAAAAAATGCAAGCTGATAAAAATGAATGGGTATGCATAAAGGTCAACATTCTGGGCATTTGTGGGCTGAAATGGACTGCCATCGGACATTCTGAATCAGAAATTCACATGATTTATTATGTCAGGAATGACAGATCAAAGAGGAATGTTGTTAAATTCATACTTAAAAAGACATGTCAAGATCTATCTTGAAGTTCATTGTTGACTGTCCTAGGATATCTATCCACATACGTGGGAATAATACAAATATTATCAAAATGTATGCACCCATCAGGGTTGAGCCCCGGTGGCATAGTGGTTGAGTGTGGGACTGCGGCCCATGGGCTTGGCAGTTCAAATCCAGCAGCTGCTCTCCAGGAGCAAGGCTGGGTAGCTCCCATGACCACCAGGAAGCAGTGATGCCCCTTCCTTCAAAATGTATGCACCTGTCACTATACATAGTGATGAAGAAATCAAATAATTCTATCAATGTCTTTGGTATTAACTTGATCAGATATGCAGATTGTTAATTATTGACAATTTGAATGTAAAACTTGGACATGACAAGGAAGAAACAGTAGGTGGTAATATATGGTCTTTGTGATAGAAGATGGACATGACATGATAGAATTTTGCAATATCAATGATATTTTCAATGCAAATAATTTTTTTCCACTTCTGCAGAAGGAATATCCAGAAATCAAAATGGCTACCTCTATTGGAAAAGACAATAGAGAAGTTCAATTTTAGCAAATGAAACCAGACCAAAGGCCTGCTGAAACAGAATATCAATTGGTCATATATGAATTCAGGTTGACTGAAGAAAATAATACAAGAATATAAAAGCCAAAATACAACATTTAGTATACACCACATGTGTTTGAGAACACTCAAGAAAAGATTTGATGTAGTGAACTATAATGACTGAGGTCACTATGAGCTGTAGGGTGACATCGAGAACATTGTGCATTAAAAATATGAGGTCATTTAGAAGACAGGAAATAAAGAAAAGATCAAAGTGGGTTTCAGAAGAAACGCTGAAATTCATCTTAATCATAAAAGGCTAAGTCAAATGGAAGAAAGAATAAAAGTGCTGAACAGTAAAATTCAAAGGACAAGTTAAGAAGACAAAGTGAGAATTATGAAATGTGAAAAGGCCCAGAATTAGACGACCAAAATGGAAGAATATGCTCAGAATACCTTACACTGAAAGAGCTCAAGAGAAAAATTCAAGCCTCGATTAAAAAATGGATCCTTCTGGATACACAGACACATACACACACACACACACACACAAATAAGAAACAAAACCAAGAAAGTGATTCTGATTCATAAAGACTCTCTCTAGGGTTCCCAAGTCTACAAACCATTATTGGAACAGAGAGACTTAGCTTTCTCCTGTAGAAGTAAGTTTTAACTTTCAGCACTGTGGTCAGAAGAGCAAGGTTTGTGTCACACTGCTACCAGGGCATTTCTTTTACACGGCTTAAGGTCAAACCAATCGACAGTAACTGCAACAAGGAGATTGCTGCAGATAGAGACCTCGAGGACAGGGAAGAGCTGCCCCGGTGGGCTTTTAAGGCGGTACATCTTCACAAGAGCAGAAAGCCTGATCTTTCTCCTATAATCCATATTACGTCAGCAGGGCTTCTTTAGTTTAGAAGCTTGCGTAGTAACTTGAACAAATGAGCTTACATTTTTGGCCACTTGGAGTGTAGTAAGTAGGTTGGGATATTGTGAAGGAGACATACCTTGACTACGGGAAGAATAAGACCTGATAATCACGTTGCAGCTAAATTACATCTCCTTGACCACAAGCTTTTGGTACCAGAGCAAGCTGAACAGAGAAGCTGAGGCTTCCTGCCTGCTGGCATTCTGTCTGTCTTGCGGGATGGTCCCATGTGGGCCACCCAGCCTGATCGCTTTGGGCACCCTGCCATATTCCCACCACCAATCCTTAATCCGTGGGACTTGGCATCCACAGGTCTGAGGGCTTCCTGCTTCCAGTTCGACTTTGTGCATCACTGGCGATCAACTATGTGAGACTGAATAGGGACTTATGAACTAGCATTAGCCTTTTGATGGTCTTGAGTTGGACTGCACTGGGATGCATTCATAATTTATAATTACTTCTTAAAATAAAGTTTGTTTCTTATGGTATGTGTCACTAGATTTATGTCTCTAGACAATCCAGTCTAACACATGGGGGTACCAGTATCGTGTTAAGAAAATGTACCTCTTCAGTGGCTTTATAGACAGCTTTGGTGGCACAATCATTAAACACTCAGTAGATAACTGACTGCAGGTTGACAGTTCACACTGCCCCAGCAGCTCAGCAGGCGAAATACCTGGCAAGCTGCTGCAGTAAAACTGACAGGCTAGACAAGCATTTGGGGTTGCTTTACTCATCAGTCCCTATGAGGTGACAGTAGAATGGAGGGCACCTAAAAAGGGACTTCACGAAGGGGTTCTTGTCCTGGTAAATACACCAAGGGTTAATGTATGACAAATAAGCCACTTCTGAAGCTCAAATCTGCCAGATATTCCCAGTAAGAAACTCAAAAGGGGATGTGCATTTGGGAATGAAAATCCTCACATCTTCTTAAGTAGACCTTTTTATCAGTATAGTGAGAATAGTATGGGAAGGAATCAACTAAATAAATTGCTTGAAGTTTAAGAAATAAGTCCCCCCTAAAAAAAATTAAAAAAAGAAAGAAGTCCCAGTGTCCACAACTTACTTGAAGGCTATATGAATAGATACACTTTCTATCTACCTTTTGTGTCTTATAATAAGAATATCCAAAGAAATGCCTTCCATCACATTTTTACTCGTTTCACTGCTTTGATAGTCATCACACTATTTAGATAGATCTATAAGGTGCTCATCTAAAAGCTTAAGGTTTTAACAAAACCTAATTCCTTAGGGGAGAAATCATAGACACCTTCATTTTCTGAATGTGTCCTTGAGAATTTCACATAACTTTTCAATTCATGTAACAATAGTAAAAAAATCAGTAACATCTAAAGATGATAAGGTGTCAAAGAGTGCTTTAAAAATACTACTACAACGGAAAAAGTATTACATATATCTTAGAAAGAGATAATATGTAATATGTCAAATATATAAATATGACAGTTAAAAGTAAAATTGTACACAGTCCTAAATTTTATTCATTTAAAAGGTGATAACTGCCGTTGCAGCATACCAATCTAACTGGTGTTCTCTACCTTTACTAAATAAAAAGAGAGTCCCAGTTAGGTTTTAAATCCTTACCTAATGCTCAATTCTGACTGTTCAACTGCTTTGTTTGATAACCATGACTGTATAGAAACATTTATCAGAAAACACAAATGCATATATCTTATTGGAACTATGACATTTAGGAATAAATAGAGGAAAATAATCATAGAAGGTCTTACATAAGCTAAAAAAAAATCACTAAAGCACATGATGTCAAATTAGCTATGTTGCATCCTCCACAAGCAGATGAATAGCTGCTCTTTCACACTGATATAAAGCTTATCTTAGTTTTTTGACAGGCCCATACATAACAAAACTCTTAATGGAAGCTGAAATTGTCTTCAATTATACCTGGTGTCTAAAGGTGGGTCAGTCTAGCTTTTTAAGCTCTTAAAATTTCTTTGAATTTTTTGTCAGGGTTACCAAATTAATAGAACCACATGAACTTTTGTCCTTACTTAAAAGTAAAAACTTAGAATCATGTACTACGTGAACTATGAGGTTTTTTTTCTCCTTTCTGAATTTTCCACATTAGATTTGGTCATAAACTCACATGCTCGTGCATAAAAATATATGAAGAATAGACAAGAAGTGAAGTTGAGTCTCTTAAACCTTGTGTACTAAGGGAATTGTGAGTTTCCAGCGAAAGAAGTAGAAACTTTTTTTTGGATTAATCAATTTGCTTATCAAATATTAATTCAGCTTTAAAAGCAATGTTTGTTTGTTTGTTAGCTATATATATTCTAGACCCTGAGGGTATTTACTGGAAAGAAGGAAGAAAAAAAAAACAGATAACCAAGCCCATTCTCATGGAATTTGAAATCTAATATAGGGAGATTGGTAATATGTTTGGAATTTAATTGCAATAAAATAATTGTCTGAAAAATAACATTTTCTATGCTTCTTGTCTTGCTTTGTCCCCGCCTTTACTCTGTCATTCCATTGGACATTCTTTTTTTCCCCATTGGACATTCTTATTGCATGAAATGATTAACCTCTTTACCTTCATTTTGTTGAAAAATTAGTTAGGAAATTATTATTTTGCACATTTTTAGTATAAAATTCTTTTGTTTTTAATTTTAGATAAAATACATTCAGTAGCAATTCTTACAATATGGCCATCATGATTTAGTGCTCAAGGAAGAAATAGGATATGTCTTCAAATTTAATTCTCAGAGATTAAAGAATCTCTGCTGCCATAAATAGAAAGCTTATTTTCTGATACTGATTTTTGGCAAAATTCTAATCCTTATCAGCTTGACAATATTCTGGTTTCTTGATAAATTTTTTTCAAGAGAGCACATATTTAAATGAAATAATACACAAACATGATAGCATTGTGTAGATTCTACCTGACAGCAACCATATTGGGCAAGGTGGAACTCTCCTGGTGTGTTTCTGAAACTGTAACTTCTTACATGGGTAGAGAGCCTCTTCTTTCTCCAGAAGAGGGGCTGGTGGTTTTGAACTGCTGACCTTGAGGTGAGCAGCCAAACTTAAATTATGAACAGAAATTCTCAAGTATCATTAAACTAACACATCACTTTCTGTCTCAAATGCCTATTAATGAGGTTTAACCACTATTATAAACATTGAAAACAGATCATACTTTTATTATGCATTATCTTGGCAAAACTTATCTTGAGTTTAATTTTTAGTCTAAATGTAGTACCCTATTCTGGAAGCATTTTCTGAATCTCTAGCAGGTATAAAGCTCGATATCAATGTAATATATTGTGCCATGCTTTCACTGTGCACATTGCACTTCAGCATCTTACTAGATCTTTCCCTGATCCTAAAACAGAAAGAGATTAAAACAATGTGAAGAGTATTGACTGTTTGTGTTATATATAATACTTTCTTGTACCTCTGACTCTTCACTATGCTAAATCATCAGAAAGACCCTGTGACAGGGATTAGATCTTAGCATACAATACTATCTTATGATCTTAAAAAATTTCCCCTAAAATTAGCCAAGTAAATTACCCTTTTGAGTTTCAAAGTAGGTGTAAATATTTTATAGCATGTGATTTAGTGGTCAACCTTTCTAAAACTTGAAACAAATATATGGTGTGATATAGTTATTATCCATATTCTTCTGTACACGATCCTAATTATCGCCTATTATAAGGCTATATCTTCTTTTCTTAATGCATTTGAAATAATGGGAAGAATAGAAGAAAGCAAATTAGGGAACAATGTGAAATAACTGAATGCAATCTTCTATATAGGTCTTAAAAATGATTTCCTCTAGTCTGCCAATGTTTTCAGACTTTGATGTCTGGATCTGAGCTGCATTATTTTATACATTAGTCTTGCTTTATTCTAACATGAGGTTTGTCTTAACTGCAATAATCCAATGCTTATTTCTTACAAAGTAAAAACAGCACAAACATACATAGTTCTGATGAATATTATTCACTCAAGTGTAATAGTCTTGCTCTTTTATTTTTTTTCTTGTCCTAAGTTGTTCACCTTATGATTAGCCTATGCTTGCTAATTCATTTTTAAGAATGATTCATCAGTTTGTTGGCCACAAGTAAGTGGGGCCTTAGATATCTGTACAAAAACAGATCATTTGTGCCCCAGAAGCTTAGAGACTTGGGAGGAGTTTCATGAAACATTTTCGTAAATATCGAGAATTGCAAGGCAATTTTGAAATCTATCAATCAAGTTACTATTACTATAAAGGAAATATATTATCCTACATGCCACAAAGTCACAAACAACAACAACAACAACAGAAAACTTCATTGCCATTGAGCCAATTCTCACTCACAGGGATTCTACAAGGCAAGGTGGAACTAACCCTGTAGGTGTCTGAGACTGAAACTATGGGAGTGGAAAGCTTACATTTTATTCTAAGGAGTCGATGGTGGTTTCAAAGTGCCTCCCTGTGGCTAGATGCCCAACTTATAGACTACTATACCAAAATCAAGGTAGTCATAATTAATTGAGCCTTATATACCATTGCCACAACTCAGAAACATTTCCATGAGAATTAAATATACTCATATATATATATATAATTTATGAGTGTCTAACTTTCATTATCTTTGTATAAACTTATTGCCTGTTACATATACTTAGACAGAGACTTGGGTCTTAGGGACGATATATCAGGAAACCTTTGCAAGTTAGTAGAACTTGGCTTTTTGATGCATAAAACTTTTTGTAAAAATGGGCCCATGTATTCTATAATGTGACCATGGTACCTATTTAAGATCTTAGATCATCAAAACATCCATAACATTTAGGTCTCTTCAGGCTTTATCCTGATACATATGGGAGTTTGATGAATTCTACTATATCAGAGAGCAGATGCTAAGAATAGATGTTTTTCTCCTTTTTAAGAGTAGGATAACTGATACTCTTAATTAAGTAGGGTAACAATCACATAACTGATAAAGATTAAAAACAATACACAGATTTAGAAACACCCAGTAATTTACCAACAACAGATTTGGGCTAGGTAGGCCACCTCTTGGACTCAGCCCCGCCAATTATTCATTCTTAATTTTCCCAAAGATCAAAGATATCTGCATTGAATTTTAAATGCAAAATGTGCCCTTGAGCATATACTGAAAACAAAATAAAGCACCCCCACCACCAAGGAGTCAACTCTGACCCTGAGCAACCTGATATAGGGCTTTTGAAACTGAATATTTACATGTACAAGATAGCCTCATCTTTCTTTCACAGAGTGGCTTGGGGATTTGAGCCACCAACCTTGTGGTGAGCAGCCCAACATTTACTTGACAGCACCATCTGACTTAAGCCATGTACAGTTTATTTCCTATGGCCTCATTAAAGGAAACTCATTCATGGTTAAAGAAGTTGCTGGGTATTCCAAAGGGTTACACGTTGTATTACTTAACTGAAAAGTCCGTGAACCCAGAACTGACTGAGATCAAAGGTCTTGTTATCTGCCTTCACCATGAAGAATTTACAGAGCACCGCTCTTCTCTGACTAACAGTGAGAACTACTTAGACAGCAGGCAAAGGTTTTTTGTTCTGTTATTGTTCTTTCTCCGATTCATTTTCAGAAGATACATTTTGCTTTTTGCTTTGTTTTGTCTGAGCGAATGGTCAGGACTTCACCTTCACTGTGAACTTCATTGTAGCAATCTGGTCTTATATTGGTGACTCCGTTTGCTTAGGCGTCCTGGTGGCATACTGCTTCCAGGTTGGGCTGCTTCCTCAAGACCAACGGGTCTGAAACCCCCAGCTGTGCTACAGGACAAAGGCATGAAGTTTATTCTCCCAGAAAGGTTGACAGTCTCTGAAACCCACGACACTAGTTCCACACTGCCATGGAGGGTCACTGTAAGTTGGAATCAATTTGATGACTGTGAGTAATTCTTGCTTGTCCTTTTCAGTTTAGAAATCACAGTTTTAAGAGGTACAAAAAACCCTGGCGGAAATTTATAATTATTTTTATTTCAGATAGTATCATGGTACCCACTGCTTTGGGACACAGAGTCTGTAAGTGGCAAAACTAGACTCTGAATCCAAGATTTTCTGGCTCTAACATATTAGCTATCGATCACTTGCCGTGTTCTTTTCTATTAGTTGTATCATTTAATAGCATTTAAGAATGTAAATAAAGGAATAAAGAAAGAATAACACAGCCAATGCACTTACTTTCAAAAACAAACAAACAAAACAACAGCATTGTAATTTGTAAAGCTAGAGGAAGGAACAATTATACTTGGGGGAGGGGAAGATATTTTTTACCTTTTATTTCAGACTCAAAATGTGTTTTCCATTCAGTTGAAGAGAGTACTAGGAACTTTTAATAATCCTACAGAAGTCTCATATGTAAACTTTTACAACTGAAATTACAGACCTAGATTCATTTCAGGCAGAAATTGACTTTCCTTTTGCCATTGTTCCATGGACTTTTCAGTAACTCACGTGTAGGGAATCCCTTCGTGGTGTGAGGTACCAGGAAATCCCTTCCAGCCCACAGTCGCCATATGTGCAACCACGAACAACACCGCTCAGTTCTGCGCAATCCTTAAAAAATTGTTATGTTTGAGCCCGTTGCAATTCATGTCAGGTCTCTACAATTGCAATTGTTCACTTTCTGTGCTGTGAGGCAGCCATTCCTTTGTCTATTAGCTTGTAAACTTTTATCCTATGTAAAGTTTTCCACATAGCTTTTGGAAGACAAGGCAGGATAACAAAAAATGTGTATCTACTCTAATGAGGGTTTAACCAGCTGGAAGACGCACAAGGCTTTCTCTCCCTTAGTCCAGTCTCAGAAACCCACAGGGCTGATTCTCCCTAGCCTCAAGGGTAAGCCTGAGGAGGATCTAGCCATAGCAAGGAGCTTGTTGTGTTCTTCCCCAGGGTTCCCTTCAAGTGTACTCTGATCCACCCTGACTTTGCCCCACACTCACTCTCGACTTTTGGAGACACTGACTGTTCCTACGTAGTCTAAAAAGAAGGTCTCCATTTCTGTCAAAGGTAATGACCTTGCTAGCAGGACTAACTCTGGAATGAGGTGGGAAAGATAACGAGAGGGGCAGAAGAACTAACAGGGCTACCCTAAAATCTGTTCACTTATCTAAGTATCATTTATGCTCGAGGATAAGCCGACCCGAGATTTTCAAACTAAAATTTTCAATTTTTATTTAGTTTGAAAATCTCGGGTCGGCTTATCCTCGAGTATATAGGGTAAGTTATCCTTTGGATTAGTAATATGTAGATGCCATACTGTATATCAAGCATATTCAGCTGTTTCATTCTTTTTTTCTTACATTGAGAGGCTCTTGGAAAGTTAAAAACCTTGATTTGCCTAGTAGAAGATTCTGATTGGGTCCCTGGAGTCCTGGAAGGCTATTACACTTACTAGAATTTTGATAATAAAGTCATTATTAACCTCATGAGTCCTGCATTTGAATATTGTGTGTACAGTCAGTGAAATGATGCTTTCTATTATGCTTCTGAAGCTAAGGCACACATAGGTAATGCATTAGATCCAATAATCTAGTGTACACATAATTGTAGCACAGTTTTATTTAACTAAAAATTATCATCAGGATCATTCCAGCTACTAAGAATGAGACATCTGAAGAAATAATCATGGACAAGAACTTTGAAGACCTACATGCATATACACTTTAGTATAATCTAACATCTATCTAAACACATACAATTGAACTAAATCTCCTTTTATTCATCATTAAATTTGCTATTGTACCATATCATCTACAAACTCCTTCATCTCAAAAATCCCATCATTTTAATACAGAATTGTTCTTTCATTGACATAAACCACTCAATTTTTATTAGGTGTATAATAAAAGGGGGGGTGTTAAATGGATTTCACAATCTCAGATAAATTTGATATTCAACCTTGTCAGTTTTTCAAAATATTTGACTATTGAGAAATTGATATTTCCTAGCAAGAGCTAGAATTCAAGACAAAAGATGAAATGTTAGTAAGTTATATGCATTCTGTCAATGCAATAATTTTCCTTTAAATTAAGAACAGATGGATATTTAGACATCAAAAAGAGCTACTTGAAATATTCCACATTGCATTATTCAAACTCACCATCTGAGGTTTTCTGACAAGAAGAATGATCATAAAACATAAAATATTTATTGCATCAGAAGAAGTTACACCTGCCCAAGATCTGAAGCCAAACATCTCTCAAACAGTTTTGTGCAACTGACATCTGACTCAAAACAGCTGTCTGCAAAGAAAATAAGTGCGATTTAATCTGCCATAAAAAGAATTGCACAATTTATTTTTCTTGGGGAAGACTTTTTTTTTGGTGCCAGTGAACTTTAAGAGTTTTGCTTTTAAAGGAAGTAACTTCTATGCCAAGCCCAGAGTAATTCAGCCATGTAGCTCGCTCCAGAAGGAGCAACTGGAAAGCCTGACAGGTTTATCCACCATCTGATGATGAAAGCTGCCTTTCTCTATTTCTAAAAGCACTGGTTTGAAACATAGACTCTGAATACATTTTCACGCTAGCATAAGGTACGTTTTAAGATGCTTGGCTATGTGTTTTGAAATATATGGAATGCTCAACAATATGCGGGCAGTGTTTCCTCTGTTTCAAGTTAATTTTTAAGAAACAAATGATTTTTTTGGTACTTTTAAAGATCATTTTATGGGGAGTTCATACAGATATTATAACAATCCACAATTTAATTGGATCAAGCCTAATTCTACAATAACTTCCACCATCATTTTCAAACCATTTTCTTTCCTCTGAAACTCTTTGATATCATCCTTATTCGTATGCTTTAAATAGTTGTTGTTGTTATTGTTGTTGTTATTGGCCATATCTTAACACTGTTCACGGTATACATTCCCCTACAACTCTATTACCTGTTCTCCTTGAATGGGATTATGCAATCATCTTTGCTATTGATCGCCCTTTCCCTTACCTTTCTCCTCCCTCTCTTCCTGCACCCACCTTTACTGTTTTTTTTAAACATTTTATTGGGGACTCATACTTTACTTATTATAATACATACATATGCAAGCACCTTTGCATGCCTGCGGCCATAATTAGAGAATGAAATTTTACAAGGCAAAAACGTTACTTAAGAATGCAAAAATTAGACTACATTTAGCATGTTCTAGAAAAATTTCTCAAAGATTAAAAAAACCTTTTCTACTCACAATGTAAATGTAAATACTACTTTCAAATAACTGATTTCCATCAATTTTGCTCTATGTCGATGCTTAAGATGACATTCTACAATAGAGGTGTAGTGGTAGGAAGCTTAAAGTTGTTTACTGAACTATTTACACCAATAAGCTATTTGTAAAGATTACAAAGGAAAACATAAGAGTGAATAACACCTTTTAACTCTAAAATTTATGGATCTTATATGTGAGATCTAATATGCAGTCCAATGCAACATAAGCGATGCAAATTTGATGATGCTTTTATGTTTATGTCTTTACACTTTCCCAGATATTTATTCCACATACAGAATATTAAAATGATCTATCGTGTGTCTTACACTGTCCATTGTATCCCTTCACACTCCATTCTGTTATCTCTTCCTCTGGGTGTGTGGGAATATATACATATATACACATATATATATCCAAACATGTGATAGGTTTCCACTTTTTCCACTCCCCACCCCTGGTTCCCACCATCCTCCTGCCATCATGATATTGCTACTCTCCCTACTGTGCCTGAGGGTTTTATCTGTCTTCAATTACAAGTAGCAAGAGAGCCCTTACTGTACCAATATGTATTCTCCAGCCTAGCTGTGTTTGTAAGGGGGAACTGAGTCAAGGTAGTGTTGAGGAGGAAGCAGTGGTTCTCAACCTTCTTAATGCCATGAACCTTTAATACAGTTCCTCTTTGTGGTGACCCCCAGTCATAAAATTATTTTCCTTCTTATTTCATAACTGTAATTTTGCTACTGTTATGAATCAGGCAGCCTCTTGAAGCAGGCCGCGACCCACAGGTTGAGAATCGCTGGACGAGAGGAATGCTGTGTGTTTCGTTGGTGCTACACTGCCCCCTGGTTGAAATGTCCCTTCCTTGTAACCCTTCTGTGAGGTGGATGTCCAGTTGTCTATATTTGAGCTTGAAACCCCTACTTTCACATTGATATAACTGTATGTTGTGGACCTTTGATACCTGATACCTGCTCCTGTTGACACCTCCTGACCACACAGGGTGGCGTGCTTCTTCCATTTGGGTTTATTTGCTTCCCTGCTAGATGGCTGCTTGTTTAATTTCAAGTCTTTAAGATCACAGATGCTACATCTTTTGATAACTGAGCACCATCTTCTTTCTTCACCATATTTGCTTATGGAACCCTTTCGTCTTCAACAATTGCATCTGGAAGGTGAGTATCAAAGCAAACTCATAATTTTAATCAGATAATTATTTTTGTCAGAAAAATCTTGTTGATTTAGAGATGTGAGAATGAAATTTGAATTTAAAATTAGGAGGGCGATGGACTTCCCAAAGTGCTGTGTCTACTTTGTCAGATTCTCCTCAAAGCGGCTTCTACCACTAATAGGAAATGCTTTCATTTTATGACCACAAAAAGACTTTTTATGAGTTGACTTTATATTTTGTAACTTCCCTAGCTTTTACACTTGTAAGTTCTAGGCTTATCTCCCTCTGACCTTGAGAGCACATTACTATTTTATATTCATATTTATGACTATGTAAAAGTGCCACTCAGGAGCCCAGATCCTCTTTCAGCCACACATGCTAAGCAAATTGGTACACAGAAACTGTTTTATTGAAACTATCTATACAATTCCCCATCACACAGCCTGGTATCCAAATTTATCATCAGAAATCAGAACAGCTTTCTTTCAATAATTTAACAGATTATACTAAGTTTCTAAGCAGGAAAAATGTACAATTGTATTTTAATCCATTTGCTTAATCCCAGTGATTTACTAGCATTCTATTTCACATTATATTTTGATGTTTTAATAATTATATTTACATTAAAATTATGTTAAAATAGGAATAGTAGCTCGAAATAGCCCCGAGATTTATTCAAAGCAACCATGAGCTCTCAATAAATCTGAAACATAAAATTGCTTGTCTCATAGTCTGGTAGAATATCTGATTGAATACCAGCACTAAAACATTTTTGTTGACTGTCATCTCAGACTCTTTATATGCACTTTAGTGTTACTATTCTATAATATATAATAGGAATGCATTACCATTCTTCATCTTTTTATAACATTTCACACTGATGCCATCTTCCAACTTTGAATAGCTATAAAACTTGCATGAGCTGATTTTTCTGCTAATGGAAACTTTCTTTAATGTATATTTCAAGACTATTTTGGTAAAATTGGCCATGGAATTCATTACTATTATTATTCAAATTTGTGAAATTGTTCTAAAACATTCTCACTATTTTGAAAAAATATATGAGCCCTTTCGATTGTGTGAAATAGTAATATGGATCTTTGTAGAAGTTCTTTCACAATGACCTCTTTTTTTCCTCCCTTAACTTGTATGATATTCAATGATTTCAAGAAACATCTACCTATACACTGGCAATAAGTTGACTCTGATTCATATTAACCCTTTAAGACAGCATCGAATTGGTCCATTGGGTTTCCAAGACTGAAAATGCTGACAGGAAAGAGGTTTAAATTTTCTGTCACAGATGGGCTAATGTGTTTTAAATGTTGATCTTATGTCTTATAACTTTGTGCTTAGTGCCCAAAGAAACCCACAAAATATTGGAAAATATTTGTAAGATAAAGAGGGAAAAATGATGAGGAAGAGGTAATAGTTATAACCTGAAATTATATATAAAATATAGCAATATAGCTATATGACAATTCATTAACATTGAGATCTACAAATTTTTGAAATCACCCGAATATAAAATGTATAACAGTACGATGACCTAGGTGACAAACCACCTAAACTCAGAGACCACTTTAAGAATGTATTTGATGTACTGAACATTAAGGATGGAAGATCACATGAATTATGAAATAAAGCAAAAGGTTGATAAAAATGAGTACCCAAGATATGACAACTCAAGACTACCATATACATTCTGTGGTCCCATAGTGGTTATGCGTTGGGCTGCTCATCTTAAAGTTGGCAGTGCAACATCTTCAGAAGTTCATCAGGACAAACATGGGTTTTTCTCCTCCCACTGACTCTGGGAAACTCACAGGGGCAATCCTACCCCATACTTCGGGTCACTAGCCGCCAGTATTGACTCGGTGGCAGTCCGTTTGGATAGTTTGATTTGTCTTTGTGAAAGAGCATAAAGAAAGCTTTGCCCTCTCTCCAATCCTCACTGCAAGTCTAAACAGGTCAAGTCACCCATGCTGTTCATCAAACCAACAACTGATATATTTTGGTCTAAATAATTGTCCTATACCTCTATACTTTCCTTTGCTTGACAGTGTTTTAAATCCAAATGAGTGTCTAAATTAATGGTAATATAAACATAACTATCATATGCCCCATGGGGATAATTTATGTCTTTCTAAAAAATATAATAACAACGTCTCCCAAGTGAACTAAGGGTATATACAAAATACAAACATAGGAATAGATCTTGACTTCACACTTAATTATGGCCCTGATCTAAGAAAATTAGATCTTAAAACATGGCACTACTTAATACCTACCGCCATAAAGTGCTTCCTGAAGGCACAGCTGATATAGCACAGAATGCTGAAGGAAGCAGTTGGTACTCATTTATCAGAAATAATAATGTTTGGGGTCTTAAAAGCTCGTCTTAAAACAAAAACTCATCTAAAGGAAACAATGGCTAAGTTCACATTGAAGGTGCACACCAGCATGTGTGATCCAAGTCTTGTTAATAATAAAAACCAAACCCAGAGGAAATGGCAGCAGAGCTTAAATTTGGAGCATCTGGTTTACAGACGGGTGCAGATGACAGTTAAAGACAAAAGACTATTTGCAGGATCCCCTGCACTGAATAAGTCTCTGGGAAATCCCCCTAAGTATGGATCAGATATGTGAATAAAAAACATACCAGATGTACATTGCATGATGGATTATTGTGACTACTACAATAAGGTAAAAATACAATACCTTACCATCGATCTCCCTCCTGACCCAAGGTATCATTGCTGCAGTTTTTAATAGTGTATGCCTTGATGTAGATGAGGGTATTCTTTGTTTGTTTCATTGTGTCATTGTTGTTGGGTCATTTGCTTATATTCTGTCATATTAGGTAAACCTGTAGTGACAACAAGTTTATCAATAGATTCAAAGGGATGTGATAAGGGAAGCCAGCAGGACATGGGGTGCTATCAGCTATGAGTACCAGAAAGAAGACATATCCTGGAATGTATTATGATGACAGCTGCACAACTCTGATGAATGTGATTAACTATTGAAATGTATAATATGATTTGCATAACTGAAATTGTTAAATATAATCAAACTAGTTTTATTTTAAAGTAACTTATTAAAGAAGATGCACAAAATAACTGATAGCATTGGTAAAATACAAGGCTCTAATAGTTGGAAAAAATATTATGATGATGCTTTAATAAACAGATGCAATGTTATGCTGAAAGCACCCACTCAACTATGTCAAGAAATTTGCAAGAAGAATCCTGGTGAACTGACTGAAAGTGAATCTAATTTATGGCCCTTCTAAAGTTGGTATTAGAATTGGTAGGAAGATTGGAGAGTGAGGAATTCAACATAATGCATAATTATTGAATGATATTATTAATAGAACATGCAGGTAAATCTTTAAGAAAGTGTTTTTAACTGTTTGACTCAGTGGGTCAGCAATTAACTACCAGAAATTCAAGTTATACTTGAAGGGCACTGGAAACTTGGGATAATTTTGCTGATGTCAGATAAATTGTGATGCAAAGCAGAAAATACTGGAAGGATATGCATCTTAATGGATAATTTAACAGGGTTCTTTTAGTCATAGTTTTTGTAATCCCAAGCAAATGAATTTTTCTTGATGGGTCTGGGTAAGAGAAGGTAAGGGAAGATAGCATTTGGATTATAATATTCAGCTGTATGAAAATTCATAGTTAATTGTGAATGCCATTGTCCTGGGTATACAGTGAACCACTTCAGAAGCAGGAAGGAGAATTTCAGTACAAGTAAGTGAGAAAAGGGAGGAAACTTGTGCATCTCTTGAAATTCTAGGTCTTTTGGATCTAAAGAACTCTGTGAAGTGGACCTTCTTGATCTTGGAGACAGTCAGGTACCAGGGAAGTAACTGAGAAGTGACAGATGAACTGTAGTAGGAGACCCCAGGTCCAGACAGAATAGTGGGCTTCTCAGCTTACAGAACAGGTAAAGCTGAGTGCCTTTAGCAGGAGGCTGAAGATGAACTGGAGCACCCACAGGTATTTAAATGGAGAGCTATGTTGCTGAGCCAAGAAGCTAGAGTTGAGCACATGCAGAGTGAGAGTTATGAGGGAGAACCATACCCTGGATGTAGTACAGGGCAGAGAGCCCGCCAAGGGTCTAAGGGTTAGAGAGAGGCCTGCTGTGGGCACAGTAGAGAAGAGACAAGCCAACTCCCAGTCACCTTCCTTTCCTTCACAGATCGTACCTGCATTTTATTGACTATGAAAAGGCATTCGGATGTATGGATCATGATAATATGGTAAGTTTCTGGAAACTGCAAGTTACTGACCACTTAATTATGCTCATTAAGGAAACTGTACACAGATAAAGATGCAGTCATTCAAGCAGACCATGGATATCCTGCATGGCTTTAAATCTGAAAGTTTGCATTAAAGTTGTAGCCTTTCACTATACTTACACAATGTTTATGCTGAGCAAATGACCCCCAGAGTTGAACTGTGTGCAGAAGATACCCACTCAACCATCATGGAAACAGTGAGAAAGATATCAAATGGAATCTTCTTGCTACGCTTGATATCACATCAAACATCACATCAAAGATCTGCTCTAAGTGTCAAAAAGCAAGAAGTCCCATTGCAGACTATGGTGGCAGAGACTGAAGTCATAGTGTTTTCTCTTGCCTCATATGCACGGGAAGAGTGAAGAATGAATAAGAAAGATTAGATGATATTTGATGCTCTTTCCTTAAGGCATCAAAGAAGACTCTTGATCAAGTCTGTCCTAGAAGAAATAGAGCCAGATTGCTCCCTGAGAGCGAAGCTGGTGTAATTTCACCGCATGTCCTTTGGACATGTTATCAAAAGGGTGCTGCTCCTATTGTACACAGAGTCACTATGATATAAGTCAAGTACATCTAAGAGTAAAAAAAATCATCACAAGATGGTGTAGAGGTAATGTTGTAGTATTTCCATTAAGTATTATATTTACAGACTCATAAAATTAATATTAATTATACATAGTATTTAAGTGATAGATTTAAAAATAGTTCTATGGGGCTGAGCCCCGGTGCCCTAAGTGGCTGTTTGGGGAACCGCGGCACATGGACTTGGCGGTTCAAATCAAGTGGTGGCTCTCAGGAGCAGTGCTGGTTAGCTCCCATAACCACTGGAAGGCAGTGATGGCCCCCCAAAATAAAATAGTATTATGGATAGAAAATTTATGTATTATATACTTCCATATCTATTTTAAAAAAGAGTTGTATAGGGCTGAGCCCTGGTGGCATAGTGGTTGTGCACGGGTTGTGCCCACTGGGTTGGAGGTTCAAATCCAGCAGCAAGGCTGGGCCTCCTACTCCCACCACCGAGAGCAGTGATGCCCCCCCCCAAAAAAAGAAAGAGTTGTATATACATCGTCAAAATCAGTTCTAGTGGTCCATTCCTACCCCTAGCAGTCATTATTTGCTCCCCATTTCTCCTCCCTGCGCCCCACCCCCCCCAGCAGTCCCTGCTACACCTTTGCATCAGTTACTGCCCCTGTTCATTCACTCCTCCTGTGCCTCATCAAGTGGGAAACATTACAGAGCAAAGAACAAAACCAAAATGAAATTCAAAGAAATAATAACAATATAAAGATAAAAATAAAGAGTCGAAAAAGATTGCCAACATTATTTTAACAGAGGACATTTCCATTATGGAGCAATTGAGAAATACATAAACCTAGAGCATTTCAGGTTGGGTCAAGACGGAGGTCAAATAAAGATTTAAAATTTATTTTCCTTATATACTCATCCTATTCATTGGAGGTTCCACTGCAATTTTGAAGGACTACTTATTGACCACATAATTTTACAGATAGTTTTCCTATATATTAGCAACATTGTATGGAGTATCAGAATAGCCATTAAACAGATTTAACTGTGCTACTGACTTTTCTGTAATACACAATTTCACATTTTTCACTACGTCACATGTCCTGCTTTTAAATGTACTGACATTTGTATGTATCCAGATTCCATAGCATCTTCCTACAGAATCAAAACCTTTCTTGAAATTTCTATTCGTGACTGGGCCAGAGAACTCAGTAAAAAAATGACAGATTAAGTTTTGTCATCATTATATAGTGCTGGTGCAACAGAAATACCACAGATGGCTGGCTTTCCAAAATGAAGTTTATTTTCTTCAAGGAGGCTACAAGCATGAATTTAGTATACTGGGTCAAGCGGAAGGGTTTTTGTTTTTCTCACTGTGAGTGGAAAAAGGTCACTGTTTCTTCAGCAGGACTGTTCATCAGCGTTGCCAAGTGGATTGGCATCTGTTTTAGCAGATCTCTACTTCTAGGTTTCATTTAATCTGTTTTTGTATCCTAATACAAGGTGATTTAAGACACATCCTACAGGAATCTTTCCAATTAGCATAACAAAGAAAACTCACCTATTCCCAAATGAGATGATAAACACATTTCCTTGATTCTATAGGACCATTCATTCTGATTTATAGAAATCCTATAGGACAAAATAAAATTGCTACCCTGGGCTTGGAATGATGTTAAGATGAGAGTCAGCTACTGTATTCAAACTTCTGACATTGCAACTGGAGCATAGAGACTTAGGATTTTCAGCACCTTTCTAGAGGGACATAATTCTGTCCAAACATTCACCCTTTTCGCTCCCCATTTCTTGACTTTGATACGTGCAGAATGCCTTTAACCCATCAAATCTTGACAAATGCCTGAAATCACCGCAAGTTCAAAATATCATTTTCTGAATCATCAAATAGGTAAGATTTGAGGCAAAGTTCATTCCAAGGCAAAATTTCTTTTCATCTGTGAACTTCTGAAATCTAGACTCTAAATCATCAGCTTCTGAAGTTCAATGGCAAATTAGCACAAGACGGAGATTTCCACTACCAAAGAAAGGACAAGCACCAAACAAGTCCAGATAGACACAATTACTTACAGTCATGACCTTTGCTGCGCTGGGAAGAACACTCCCTGTCTCTGCATGTCCTCACTACCTAGTACATTGGTCATAGGAAATTTCTGTGACATTGTAGTAGCTGTCTATCCTCCAGTCAAAGACATTAGGAATGAGTGGAAACAGAGATGCATCTTATGAGGCTAGCTTGCACAAGGGTGTTTGCATTAAGGAAAGCTGGACCACAGCAATCCGGCTCATTTGAAATTACATCCATACAAGCCTACAAGAAAAGTCAGGTCACAAGTCTTAGAGTTTTCCAAGCAGGATCAAGTATAATCTACCTCTGGGAAATCTCATTGCTACAGAATAGATTCCCTGTAAGACAGGGTAGAACTGCCTCATTAAGGTTCCCAAAGCTCTAAGTTTCTCAGGGAAGACGGGACACTAGACTATCTTGTGAAGTAGCCAGTGAATTCAAACTGGAAACGGTTTGGTCATAACACAGCAAGTCACCACTCAGCACCAGGATCCTATCTCTGAGGGGAAGCTCTAGCTTATTTCACACATTTCAACATTTTCCATGTGGGTGCCGTGAAGGTTGCCTGGAATTTGGAGATAAGCCCAGGATTAGTCCTGCTTTAAAGTAATCATGAATCCTTGTTATAGGCCTCCAGTTCAGTTGTTAAATGCATTTCTGAGAGCTTAATGGGGGGGAGGAAAGTCACAGTCACTAACTTTAGTAAGCTTCATAGCGCAAAAACACTGTGGTTGTCATTGAAAAATCACCTGCCGGCTAGCCCTTCATGTTTTTGTTGGAAGGTCGGCTTATGTTCTGAGGCTAAAACAACCTTCTGTTTATCAAGTCTGCTCTAGGAAGAACATCTAAACTAAGAACCGTCTGAAATGACATGTTCAATTTTTTCAGCAATATTTTAAGCAGCTTTAATAATTGGGTCAATCTTACTCCAGCAGATATTTTTAAAGAATGGCCTAGCAATCATCTAAAATTATCTTCTAAATTAGAAAACATTTTAGTATTTTTTTCTCTCTATTGCTTTGAAAACTGCCATGACAGAATCTGTCAAGCGTGAAAAGTCTAATATGTATTGTAAATATAATAATTAGTACATCTAGTACATTAGCTTTATTCTTTGTTCTAGCTTTATTTATTTACGATCAAATATGGGTAGTCTACTAATGTAGAGAATATATAATACAAGGCAGTAACACTCGATTAAGGATTGACAGAACATTATTGATTTGGCCAAAGTTCTATAAAATATAACTACAGTATCTATAATGGTGAAAATTTCAAAAGTGTGAAGATGTACACTGAACAGAATGTACTTTTGAGCATAAATATAAAATGTAACACTTTAAATATTGCTATAAATGAAGCTCAGACAGCTTTCATAAATTCCATAAGAGAAGTCAACATTAAAGAAACTCTACTGCCTCTTGCACTTTAATATTTGTCTCTCCTACTATCTATTTTTTAAAGATTTGTAAAAAAGACCCTATATACCTTTGAGGCTTGTGATTCCTGGCATGTTATTAAATAGGTATTAATTAACTATAGCTATTAACAGTATGACTGTGTTTTACATACAAGAGAATTAAAAACAATATTTTAATTGCCTACTCTCAGTCTATGTGAAGATATTGCTACATCATAAATAAGAGGTATCGCTGGATGTTTCGCTTGTCTTATGAGAAATTTATCATGAAAATAATTCTGAGAAACAGACGCCAATTATATAACTTAGGTAGGTAAAAAGATCTATTTTTTTTCCTTGAATTGAAGCAAACTCTTAAATTGCATTGTATGTTTCCAATTTCTAGAGTAATAATTCTCATATTGGTCAAATTGAAAGTTTTTTTTTATGTTGAAACAACCCCAAATGTCCAAAATACATACATTACCATAGTAAGCATCTACATGTCCTTTAATCCACTTCCATTGGTCCTGAAGAGGATGGCAATAACAGCTATATAGATGGTAAATCAATTGATAAATACATATAGATAGATATCCATATATGAAACTTTATTAGACAATGTGTATCTTCTCAAAAAAGATATACTGACATCATAGCAGTTTGGTGATACCTCAAGGGTAGAAATCAGTGTTTAAGAACAATGACTTCCTAAGCTGTGTGAGAATAACCTACCCAGGCTTTGTGGGGGGTCTTTGTCAAATGCCTCTAAGAGGAGTCCTTGATTGAAACAAAGTGAATTATGTTAACCAGTGTTATATGGTTAGCAGTGGATTAAGATGCTGATCTGTATTCCTTATGTTAGTGTCCCAATGATGTAGCGGTTACACTTTAAGCTGTGAACCCAAAATATAGCATTGGTTTCATGGAAGAAAGATAGGGCTTCCTGCTCCCATAAAAATCTATAGCCTTGCTGAGCCCTGGTGGCGTAGTGGTTGTGTGTGGTACTGCAGCCCACTGGGTTTGCGGTTTAAATCCAGCAGCAGCTCTCCAGGAGCAAGGCTGGGCCTCCTACTCCCACCAGAGGGCAGGGATGCTCCCCTCCCTCGAAAATAAAGAACTACAGCCTTGGGAACCCATGGGGTCATTTCTCCTCTGTTCTACAGAGTTCACAGGAATTTGAATGCTTGATTTCATCCAGAATTCAGAAAGCAGGAGTCGTGCTCTTAATGTCCACTGAGAACTTAATACTCACCAAATAATTAATCACATGTAATTTTGCACTGCCAAGACTGAGGATGGAGTCTTTCATAGTATAGCTCGCTTTAAAATCACCTCACATATACTGGATTATTGAAGTACTTTCCTCATTTCCTTCAAAGTTTACTCCTTTCATACTATTGGTTTCGGTAAAATGTAACATAATATTCAAAAACGTTAAATCATTAATTCAAACATTAAATCACTGATTATAAAATAGTATTTCCAACTTGATAGTCCGTAGGAACAGACTATCTAAATGAAACTTTTACATAGTCGTTAAAATGGTTTTTATCGATAAAAATGTCCCATAAAACCCATTGTATCATTGGGTCATTTCTGATTCACAGTCACCCTATAGGGATTTCCCTGGCTATCATCTTTCCTGACTAGACTTCCACATCTTTCTATCACAGGGTCCTGGTGCAGTCGAACCACAGACCTTTCCAGGAACAGCTGAGTACTTTCCTCACTGCACAACTGGGGCTCTGAGAAGAAAGTCAAAAATCACAGCTACTACTGAACTCGTTTCTCAACTTCATGACCACTAACCACATTGGCAGTGTTCTGGGGCATGTTTACGTCCCAGCTAATATCCTATGCAGAAGGGCAGTCCATCAAAGTCACTGCTGTGAGAAAAGATGACAGTGATTTGAAGTCAAGATAAATGCTGGTGCCACTATTTCTTTCCCACTTTAAAGACTGTCAATTGAAAAGTGCTTCTCAGACATATTCAACCCAAAATGCTCACAGTTCACATTTCTCTGCTGCCAAGTAGGTCTTACTATATTATCCCTAGGTCAAAACTCAGCTGTGATAAATAGCTTATCAAGACCAAGCTAATCATGTTGAAAATAATTCCAGTGACCAAAAAGATCATCTACTTGAAAATTTCCAGCTCCAACTTTTACTCCATTTTGACAGAAGAGTTTTAGCTTTCTTAATGCATTGAAATCCATTTTGTGTAATGCAATTATGGCTATGGCAATTATGGCTGTTTTAAGAAGTATCCTAAGAAGGAAAGATAATGAATACGCTGCAATTTTTTTTTTCTTATTTGCTGAAAGTTTCAGCTTTACATTCTGGCTCTTAGGTATTGTTGGACATATGCCTACCCAGTAAGAAAAGGAAAAACCCATTTGAAATAAAAATTATCACATTGCTGAGATTATTTTAATGAGATAGTGTTGGACAAATTCATTTTTATCTTACAAGGCCCAGTGTGTATTAACATAAGACCAACTTTGAATCAGTATTTGAAATGAGTCGTTGAAGACTGAAACTTTTTAAAACAAGTCTCAAAATTAACACATTAAATATAATTATCTTTTAAAAATATATGAATACCATGCATAAAATGACATTTTTGCAGCAAATGGAATTTCTACAATTTCAATTAACCCTTATGATCTCACCATGCTTTCTGATACTAAAAATACTACAAAATCAAATTATATCGCTGTAATTCTTGAAGATATACTGCAAAATCAAAAAATGTTCCTTCATGTAACAAAATATAAGGTTAAAATATGGTTATAATATGCAAAAAATCTCTGTCCCCTACTCTCTCCACCTAAGAGATAAATTTTCTTTCCTTAATATATTAGTACCCCCAGTTACATCCATGCCTTATAGACAAATTGTGCCTTTAAGAGAGTAGTAAAAAATATGAGATTTTTATTACATCAGATGTGCTGTTTGGGTATGATAAAATAGCAAGAATACCCGAACAAAAACATATATTTGTGTTCCTTATTATTTCAAACACCTAGGAAGCAATGCAAGTCAAGAGTAGTTTCATACTGGTAAATAATGAAGTGAATCTTTGTTAATCACAGATTCCAATTTCCTCGCAATGGCTGCATATATCACCATTCGTACATAATTACAATCCTAACATTTGCAGTGGTTTGTTCTGGAGCCCAAAGAATCTGAGGCATTTTGACAAACTGTCCAATTTACAACAGACATGCAACAAAAGTTTCTTATAGTTTTTCCCAGGACATCAATCGCGACATTGAAAATTTATTTTTCAGTCTTTCTTACTTTTGACCATCCTCTCATGAAATCATAAGACAGGCAAATCTTCTAGATGAAATCAAAAGGAAACCATCACACTTGTCTAATGCCCCTTTTTCATGCCCGAATGGTTTTGTGGCAATGAAAGAAAGAGATAAAGTATTATTAATTGTATCTTACCTCGATCACTGAAGTCATCTACTAGAATGATTTCCGCTATGAGGCTCTCTGGGGTTCTGTTAATTATACTGTGTATGGTTCGCAGGAGTGAAGTCCAACCTTCATTATGAAATGGGATAATGATGCTGGTGTTTGGCAGCCTCTCTAGGTACATCTTGTGCTTACAGCTGGAGATGATAGAAGGATACAATGGCCAGGTTAAAAACAAAACAGTATATCACATACTGTTACCGCTCATTATATTACCAGATAACGGAAAGCATGACTTTGTCTAATATCTCGCCAAGCTCATCTTCATACAACGGATACTCCAGTCATTCAAGAAACTCCTTGTGATCTGTTTAACACTCACTTGAAATAATTATGTTTACTTATTTTGTATCAGAAGCCAACTGATAAGTACACTGAAATGTCTAATAGAAATAAGCTCAGTTATAGGGGTAAACACTGTTTTTGTGGAAAACATAATTAAGGTTTAGATAAATTTTCTGGATGCCTTGAAAATTTAACAATTGTGAAATGTGATTGGCTCATTTTTAGGGGGTCTGAGACAAACTTACACTGGAAAGAAAGAAATATTTCACCCCAAATTATCCTATTCTGAATGCAACCCCTTAACAAGAGCATGTCTTTTAAGATTCAAGTAAGAATCAGATCACATTTTGCCCCAAAACTATCGAGAGAATTATTACATGGCTAGTTTTCATTGTGAAATAACCTGAGACATGACAGGGATCTGGGCATTTTTGCATATTTAAAAAGCAGTTTTAAATACAGCAATTGCTGTTTTATATATTGTGTTATTTCTTGGATTAGTTTGTATGCAATGTAAGGGCAGGGACGCAGCTTCATATTGCCCTGAATTCTTAGCTCTGACTCTCCACGTCATTGTTGCCTCTGATCAAAAAGGAGGATGACAAATCTCTTTACGGTTGTGAATCATATTGGCTATGTCACCCCTAAACCTGGGTAAAGCTCCAACCAACTATGAAACTCATAGATTCTCTTGCTGTGAGTCACTTGACGACAGAACTGGATGTACCGGCAGCGAAGACAGGACAGGAGCACCTGAGCGTTCACTGTTTGTCAGTGGACCGACTACCATTGGATCTCAAAGGTGAGATTAACTTAAACTTGACTTTGAGTTTACCTATGTTTTACAAACATGCAACGGATGTTTTCCAGGATGTTTAAAATTCCTGTATCTTTGAAACCAGTTGCTTTTGCATTTAATCTTACTCTGTTTCCAATCTGACAATAAAACCAACCCACTGCTAAAACTCCAATCTGACTCAGACAAGCACGACAGAGTTTGGAGTCTGTGATCCCCATCGCAAAGTAAACCCACAGCAAATTCATGATCGTCAATTCTGCACTCTAGGACAGGGCCCAAGTCTCCCTGTGGTTTTCCCGGTCTGAGCAGTTTTAGAGGAGAAGAAAGCACTCTCTTTCTGCTGGAGATTAGATGGTAGTTTTGAATCACTGGCCTTTCTCTGAACAGTCCCATGCTAAATGCTACTCCACCAGGGTCACACGGGCTATGTAAAAATTCATTTCTTACCCACGAAATATCGCAGCTGATATTTACTAAACAAGGTAAGTTACAGGGTGGAGCAACAAATGTAACAATGTGTAATGAAACCAGCACATTTTACTTTTTTCTGTGAAAGAAATCCAATATTTCAGATAAAAATAGTTCAGATATTAGCTAAAACACTTTATTTTTTAACCTGACCATGTATGAAGACTTTTTTTGGGGGGGGGCATCACTGCCCTCTGGTGGTTGTGGGAGCTACCCAGCCTTGCTCCTGGAGAGCTGCTGCTGGATTTGAACTGCCAATTCCATGGGCCGCAGTCCCACACTCAACCACTACGCCACCGGGGCTCAGCCCTATGAAGACTTTTAAATCTCATAATAGTCACTAAAGGAGATCATCTTAAAATATCTCTTACACACACACACACACACACACACACACACACACACACACTCTGACATGCCATAGCCTTATTGATTAAAAGAAAGAAATACTTTGTTACTATATTATCCTCATGATATTTATTGGTTTGACTCCCTTGTTGCAGCCACCATATCATTCCAACTCATGGAAGAGCTTCCTTGTTTCTTGAACCCACTGCTTTTTCTAGTGGAGGGTCTTTCTTTCCTGGAAACATGCCCACAGTAAGCTTGCTCACTTCAAAGGAGTACTCTGGTGGTACATCCTCAAAATGGGCTTGTCCTCCAACAATCCATGGTATTTTCAGTATTCTTTACTGATGCCATAATTTGAATGAATGAATGATTTTCCCGTCTATCGAATTCACCGTTTAATCTTGGAATACATACTAATCCAGAGACACTGAGCTACTCCATTCCGACTCCCGTGGTGAGCATCCTGAGGGTCTAAGGCTGTGTATCTTTCATGCAGCAGTGTGTACATTTCACCCTACTTCTTTGCACTTAGCCGCCTGATGCTTATTCGTGTACCCCCATGCACATTAAGTGATCGAAAATACCCCAACTTCAGTCAGGTGCTTTTTAATATTTCAGTGAGGTCTCCCACAGATTCATCCAAGGAAATATGATGCTTAATATTTTGCTGCTCCCATCAACATAGATTGTTGATCTAAATATAATAATCAATTCGACCTTGATTTCTTCATAACATCACTTTTTTCATTATTTATCACATCTATTGATCCAGTTGTGAGAATTTCCTTTTTCCATATATGTATATACATATAGTATATTTCTTTACATATGACTCACTGCTATGCAGTTTATGCCAACTCACAAAAATACTATAAGGCGGAACAGAATGGGCGCTGTGGGTTTCTGAGACTGTTAGCGCTGTCCAATAGACATCTTGGTGCTTCAAATGTTAGATTTGTTTCTATATTTTACTTACTGATTCTAAGCATGACATCAGTTTTCCCTAACAGTTCTATTTTTTGAGATACAGAAAACACACTACATACAGCTCTTCACTGCTTGCCCATGAACAATCAGGATATCTTCGTGTAGTGTAAGTTAAACTGAGCTACCAGCGGTGCATTATTTAAAGTACTTTGTGCTGTAGTAAATATTGTGCTCACTATACTTCATGTGGTATCATTTGATCCAGATATAAGGGAAATGTGAATGTTACATGAACTTGGAATTTTTCCTGTATGAGGAGTGGAATAACAAGCTGTTCCAATCTGTTATGTTAAAAAGAGGCCAGAACTAAGAGTCCCGGGATAAAAATCAAGTGGCCTTGATGGGGGAGTGGATTGTGTTTGACTGTTAATCACAAGATCAGCTATTTAATCCCAACAGCCATCTGCTAGAGAAAGATGAGTTTCTTTTCCTATGAAGAATGACAGACTCAGAATATCATGGAAGTTACACTGTCTGGAAGGTTGGCAATTCGTCAGAAACAACTGACCGGTAGTGTGTTTGATCCATTGAATAAGAGACTCAGATGTTCTGAAACCTGCAATGAGTTCAAACTCCTATATCGAAATTCCCAGTCTTTTTTTCCCCTCCCATCACCAGTCTTGTTATAAGCTGGCATAGCTTCTCCACCTGGACACAGAAACTCTTCAAAGTTATATTTTTTCTTATAAAGAAGTTTGGAGTTGACCTCACCTCTGAAACATTTACCATGAATCACCCATTGACTTCTGTATATATTCAAATGCATTCTGAAATGTTTATTAATTTGAAGAAAAACATAGGTCTTCAAAATATTTATGAAAACTCTCATGAAGTCTAATTATTCTCAGCATTCAAATTTGCCTTCACACCTCCTGTGTATGTGTACTTTCAATTTACCTTTTTAATTTTCTTTTTTCCCCACTCTTCTCATACTATTTTATGACTATGTATTCTACTTTTAGTCTCTGTATATAATCCATAGCCTCCCATACCAAAAAGAAAAACCCACCGCCAACTAATCAGTTTTAATCAGAGAAAAATGACCCCTTGGGTTTCCAGACCTTTACATATTTTAAAGACACAGAAGGATTGGCGGGTTTGCATCACTGTGTGATTGCCAGCTCCATGTGTAAATAGTTAGCCATCATCAGTCCATAGGCAGCCTCTGTTCAGTTATCTAAATACCTAGTTCTTTTTCAGATTTTCTTATCTCTTTTGTCTTAGCCTGTACTTTTGGGGTCTGAATTCTTCTCAAATATAAAACTAGAATGATAATTTAATAATATTGTATACTTTAATATTTGAAAATACAGTGCTACATTGTACCTAAGAAAGTAATTGATGCAGCCCATCCAGTACAACTTCTCTGAATCAGTGCCCTGAATAAACCCCAATAAGACCCGACAAGTAAGACACAACGAAAAACAAAATTCTTGTTGGGCTGAGTAATCTTTCCTGGAGCAAAAAGCCTCATCCTTCTCTTGCAGATCAACTTTTTGGTTGGTACCATGGACATTGGGGCTAGCAGTTTAAATTCACTGGGCCAGCCAAGCTCCTCTCTCTACACACAAAGAAAACAGCATTTGACTTATTAGCACAAATCAGCAGCACTGCATTATCTAAAAAAAAAAAAAAAAACGTATAAAACTACTAGCTTTGGATGCTTTCAAAGAGAAGCTTTAAAAGTTGAAATAAACATAATGGTCCTTTGAAAGCTGAAAAAAAAAACACAAGATACGTGCTTCTATAATGTAAACTAGGCAAAAGTGTACTGTAAACTAGAACTGTCAATGACTCCCAAGGGAGTATTGGAGATGGATGTTTTCCTAGAGAATGCTACAGATTGGGAAGAAAATGTTAATGAAATTCAACATAACTGGTCATAATTATGTAGGAACATTCTTTTTTAAAAAAAATAAAGCTAAGGGCTCAAGAAATACACTTCCATACATCAATATTCAGGAAAATCATGCCTACTTCTGCAAGTCATAATAGCTAAATTTGGGAGATGTGATTGATATTCTCAATAAGGTAAAGGGGTACACTCCAAAATGAAATTCTTTTACAAAGCTATATACTTAAATGTTTTTGTAAAACAAACTTATCACCTTCAAAATACTCTCTATTGATCTTAGTACATTTATCAAATCTGTGATTCTATTCTGGGAAAAATGTTTCAAATTCATCTCTTTGGATGGTTGATATCACCCTCTTGTTTTGTTCTTCACCTATTCTATGTTGTCAAATCACTGTCCTTTCATGTCCCTCTTCATTCACAGAGATAAAAATAAGTCACATGGAATGTGGTCAGGTGAGTAAGGTGTTTTGTTCCACGGGCCCTGAGACATTGAGGTGAGAGAGGCATGCCCCAAGTTGGAACACTGAGATGGCTGTGTGAACAGGTACATTGTTGTGGTGACAAAACCAGCCCTGATCTGCCACAAACCAGGCTTTTTTTGGTTGAACACTGATAGGCCAGGGCTTCTAAATAGAAAACCTGATTAACAATAGTCTTACCTGGTGGAACAAACTCTAAGTGCACTGAATTGGTATTTTTGTCTGCTCAGGAAGTTGACAGACTTGCTGAACAAGGAAACCACTTAGACACTTGAGTTTCTCCCATAACTCTGTCCTTGTCAGCTGTGTTCCAGATGACAACAGCTTCTGTGTCATTTTTTTCTGAGCAGGAAACAAAATTTCACAGCTGCCACTGTTCTCTTAAGTTGACCATCACAAAAATGATGTTTGAGTGAAACTTCTTTTTTGAAAATATTTACTTTGACCAGGGAAAACATTCCCAGTTGACGTCACTGGGTGCACTAACTCAAAGTGAATTACTTAATGCTTGCTGACTGGGAAAAATGCACACCCTGAAAACTGCTGCACCCAATGCAGTTATTGCAGATTTTTTTGGTTCCCCCCATATATACACACGAGTTATAGACATATATGAGTTTGTGTATATACATAGATGTGGATATAAATAGGAAAATTTCATTCAGAGTGCTATCTTATAATTAGTAAGCTCATATTTTAATGACACATCTACTAGTAGTTTTGGATAAACATGGATCCTTCTAAAAGTGATCTTAAAGTCAACATTTTTGTACCAATGAATATAAGCTTATTTGAAAATGTATTTTTCTTTCTTATTATCTGGTAAAGGAAAGGTGAGTAACTCCCTTTGAGTGATGTCTTGGAAGGCGGAACCATACAAGACAAAAATAATAAGTAAAATAAGGCTTCATGGCATGGTGGTTAGAGATGCATCTAAAGTATTATCACAACTGCATGGATCCTTAGCAGCCACAAGAAACTAGGAGACACACATAGAACAGGTTTTTTTGTTTGTTTCCCTTCCAGCCTTCAAAACGCTTATAAAACATATTTCTGCTCTTTTAAGCCACCCATTTTCTCATATTTTGTTCTAGGGGCCCTAAGACATCAAGACATCAAGTCATTAATGCCACGGTCTGGCATTTCAGCCAGACAGAGACAAATAACAAATTCCAGAATATTGATAGCATGCAACTAAGGCTTGTTGTTTAAATTTTTTTAGCATATGTAGATGAGTTTGAATTACCATCACATATCAGATAACAAAAACTTCTACTGGCCCAATCAACCAAGTCACAAAGTTTACAAAATATTTTACATAAGGAGCCAAAGGATAGATTTTAAAAAGTGAGCAACACATTGTATCTCACTTGAAGATATTTTAAAAAAAATAGAGCTAAAACATGGTAAGGAGATATCATTCTGGGGGTGAAATTGATAGTGTATCAATTAAAGATTGTGCTATGGAAGTATTTGAGAGGTACCTTAGACAATTGGGATAATGTTTCAGAAATCTAGGTCAGAGATATTGGTAATCTTCAGCAAATATGTTGAAAATATATTTAGGGATAGAATTATTTCATCCAGTAACAATGGGAAAAGATTTAATGAGGAATGCATTTTTGACTTGGAAAAATAGCCTCATATCATGTGAGTTAGTACTAGAATCATGGTGTTTTGGGGCCATGTGGTAGTGTTTGCCATTAAAATAATGAGGTCAATTTGACTGCTGTCAGGTTGGAATAAGGAGCCCTGGAGACACAATAGTTTTGTGTTCTGCTGTTCACTGAAGGTTGTCAATTCCAAACTACCAAAAGCTCTTTGGGAGAAAAGAACTGGAAATCTGCTCCCATAAAGGTCAAAGCCTAGGAAACCCCAAACGGCAGCTATGCTCTATGCTACTGGGGCATAATGAGTCAAAAGGACAACAATCAGTTGGAAGAGAGCCAACAGATGTCATACACAGAGAGACATAGTGTGTATGTTTTTAAAGGTAAAGGTCTGCTGTGTTGGAGGGAGACACTAAGGTTATAGATTCTAACCTGCACGATCAAACCGTGATCAGCATGCCTTTAGCACTTATCATAATGGTACATGCTGAGAAGATTTGAACAATACTTGCACATCTCTAATTAAGGATTTTTTCACTCTGGACTACACAGAAAAAATCAGGAATTCTCTGAAAAAATTAAGGTTACTTGAGCAAATGTTAATGAATGGGTGAATTACAGAATGCACAGTGCTATGGTGACACACTTCTAAGATTTGTTCTGTACTGTCTTCCAGGACATTTGGGCAGATTTGAACCTCAGTTACTACACTGGTAAACAGCTCTAGTACATTTTCTGCCAACCTCCCCTTCACTACCTTATATCCTCATGAACACCATTACCAGATACTTCCTGTAACTACCTCTTAAACATTGCTGATTTCAGATTCTTATCTCAGGATGTTAGTGAGTTTCTTTCTTTCCTGTCTGCATGTGACCATATAAAAAAACTATTTAAAATTTAATAGAGATCTACCTTTTATTATAGTATAGTAGAATATCTTCATTTCTATATTTGTCAGAAATAGTCCTCATCTACTATGTACACATGTAAATGACAGGGAAGAATCTCTAAGAAGTGTTATTACTGTTTTTTTTTCTCTCTCTTTTTTATTTTTTTTTGGGGGGTAGTAGGAAGCCCAGCCTTGCTCCTGGAGAACTGCTGGATTTGAACCACCAACCCAGTGGGCCACAGTCCTGTACACAACCACTACACCACCAGAGTTCAGCCCAAAATGCTATTATTTTTGTGGAGTGTAGAAACCACAGAGTATATAAACTGATTTTTAATTGTATAAATTTGTAGTTTCTTCTTTCTTTGACCTTTTTAATTACCATTGGCAAAGTCGATAAAGTTTTGGTGATGTGGTGGGTTAAAGGTGCGGCTGAGAAAACTGAAAAAGAGGGGAAAAGAAAAACAAACGAAGACATGGGTAGTGGGGGGACCAGGGCACTAACCCACCCATGGGGAGTGTATTGTTTATATCTACAAAGGAAATGGAGAGACCAAACCTCAACCTGGTGTGCCAAGACTTGAACATAACTTCATGAAGTAGCAAACCATCAGAGAAGTCTGCAGGGCTGGCCCAAATCCCAGCTACATGAACACCCTCCTTAGAAGAATCCACTACAGAAGATAGAATGAAGATACAGCTCAGGAAGAGGGGCAGGTCTGCTGAGAACACATGGGAGTCAACTAAGAGGGACATAGAGAGAGAGCGTGGACTCCATCCTGGCCCGCCAAGCTTTGACGATGATATTCCTACTTAGAGCAGTCAATGCACAGAGAGGATCATTGGGAAGACCCCACTACAGGATATGGGGTCCCCTCAATGACACTGGAGACACAGTTTAGAAACTGTGTCTGATTTTATACACCCCCCTCCCCAACACACACACCCGGTGTTGAAACATGAAGGGAGGACCACAGGACAGCAAGGAGGGCAGAGCAATGAAATCCCCAAAATCGACTTTGGGGATAGGGTTTGGCAACTCATCAAATGCAATAGGAAAACATTCATGAAGGTCAACAGACAGACCTAGAAGTAAATTTGGCTTTGTAAAATTATTTTCTCATGTCTATCTCTATAACAGGATAAACAATCTCAAGGGTAAAGCAATGGGACAGATGATTGCAGGGTGATATGGGAGAGGCGGAGGTTGGGAAAAGGCAGGAGGGTGCCAACAAACCCAGGGGAAGGGAACAACAAGTGATTTCAAATCAATGATGAGGAGGGTATAGAACGCCTGGCGTGGCTTGATCAAGTACAATGTAGTCAAGAGGAATTACTATAAGCCAAGTGAAGGTAAAACCATGGTAGCAGGACAAGAGGAAAGTAAAAGGAAATAGAGGAAAGAACTAGGAGTCAAAGGACTTTTTTAGAGGTATAAATACAGGCATGTATAAATTTAAATCCATTTATATATTAAAATAGGGACATAAATCTGTGTACATATATTATGTGTTAAATATTAAGGTAGCAGACGGATATGGGTCTCTATTCAAGTACTCCCTCAATGGAAGAACACTTTGTTCTAATAACCTGGTATTCTGTGATGCTCACCTTTCCAATATGATCGCCGAAGACAAAATGGGTACATAAACAAATGTGGTGAAGAAAGCTGATGGTATCCAGCTATCAAGAGATGCAGATAGGCATTGTACCTTCACTCAAGTACTTCCTCAGTGAAAGAATATTTTGTTCTATTAAATTGACATTTCATGATGATCACTTTCCCGACATGACCACTGAAGACAAATGTGTACATAAGGAAAAGTGATTAACAAAATTGATGGTGCCTGGCTATTAGCATCTGGGGTCTTAAGGCTTGAAATTAAACAAGCAGCCATCTAGCTCAGAAGCAAAAAAAAAAAAAAAACCACATGGAAGAAACACACCAGCTTGCGGGACCATGAGGTAATGAAGGGATCATTTATCATGTATCAAAGAAATAAAAATTATATCATTATATATGAGGGGGAGTAAAGATTGGGGATCCAGTGTCTATCAATAAGTGAAGTGACATCCCCTTATATAGGTCTTGCAGGGAGGAGATGAACCAGTCAAGGTACAGTGTAAGAACAATGAAATATGTAACTTTCCTCTAGTTTTTAAATGGCTCCTCCTAACATCATGATCCCAATTCTACATTACAAACCCAACTGGAGCAGGTATTGTACATTGGATCCGGGACCATGGGGAATTCAGGACAGATGATCCCTTCAGGATGAGTGGTGAGAGAGCTGATAACGGGAGAGTAGGGGGAAGGTAAACTAGAAAGTGGGAACCAATTGCAGTGATTTACATATAACCTCTTCCATGGGGTACGGACAACAGGGAAGTGTGTGAAGGGATGCATTGGATAGTGTAGGATATGACAAAATAATGACAATTTGTAAATTATTAAGCACTCATGGGGAAAGGGGAGTGGGGAGGGAGGGAAAATATGGGGAGCTGATACTGGGGCTTAAATAGGAGGTTGTTTTGAGAATGATGATGGCAACAAATGTGCAAATGTGATCTGCATACAATTGAAGTATTTATTGATCGTGATAGGAGTTGTATTGTCCCCCAATAAAATAATTTATAAGAAAAGAAAAAGGTTATAGCATCTGGGGTCTTAAGGATGTGATGATAATCAAGTGGACATCTAACTGGGATACCACAGAGTCAACATGAAAGACATCAGCCTATGTAATCTTGAGGTGTCCACAGGATCAGCTATCAGGCACCAGGAGATCTGAGAAAATCATATTGATGCAAATTAGGGAGGGATTCCACATCCATCTGTAGACAGTTGGTCATCCCCTCACAGATGGGTGACAAGGAAGGTATGAGCCAATCAGGGTGCAGTATAGAACCAACAATACATAATATTCCTTTTGTTCTTTAATGCTTCCACCCTCCCCACTATCATGGCCCCAATTCTACCTTACAAATTTGGCTAGCTCAGAGTATTGTCACTGGTACAGATAAGAGATCTTGCCACAGGACAAAGTCCTCAGAAACAATAATAGAAGTAGCGATATCATAAGGAGAGGGGGAATGGTGGGGGAAGAAAAGGGGAACCAATTACAATGATAAAAAATACAATACCCTTACTCATGGGGACAAAAAACAGAAAAGTGGATGAAGAGAGACAGGGTATGGTGTAATACATGAAGAAGAAGAATTTATAATTATTCCTGGTTCATGAGGGAGAGAGGGAGGAAAACAAATGAGGAGCTGATATCCAGCACTCACATAGAAAGAAAATGTTTTGAAAACGATGATGATGGCTGAGCCCCGGTGGCGTAAGTGGTTCAGTGCGTGACTGAGGCCTATGGGCTTGGCGGCTCAAATCCAGCGGCAGCTCTCAGGAGCAGCGCTGGGTAGCTCCCACGGCTGCCAGAGGGCAGTGATGCACCCCTCCACCCCCCCAAAAAGAAAATGATGAAAACAACATACATATCTATACGCTTGACACAATGGATGGATAGATGGGTTATGGTAAGAGCTGTAACTCTCCCCAATAAAATGATTTTTAAGAAAAGAAGAAAGCAAAAGAAAATAGCATTAAAGAACTAGGAACAATTCCTGGTACACTTTTATTTATTGAAGCAAGTCTTCAATCAACATTCACTATATTCTACTCGGAAAAAATTTAAAGTTATCAGTGTTAAAAATCATAAAGAGCATTTCTCTGCCTTCTAGGGTTGCTATTAATTTAAGTCTGTTTTTCATTTGGCTATGTTCAAAGACTTCTGCAAACCTGTGTAAAAATCTAGCGGAACCATAAGGCTAAACATAATGTGTGTATAAAAAGAGTTCCATAAAATAATAGACTATTAATATGTGCAATGTTTCATTCCACTAGGTTACACTGTGAACTTTTTGCTAGCCTGTGTTACCTTCAAAGACTGTGTTATCACACTTTGCAGATCAGACTCTCTCTAGACTCAAATGACACTCACATACTGCTTGAAAATCGGTGATCCTTTTAACGTTTCTAACACTATTTTTCACATATGGAAGATAATAACAATGTTAGGAAAAAGAAATACCTGATTTATAATGTTCTGCTGATGAGGACAAATTAGATAATCTAAGTCAAATAATTATCATAGTACTTAGTACTAATACTCGCATGAGCTTGATAATTGCTATCATTATTGTAGCTATCATTGTTATGTTGTTTTAATTATTATTATACCTGTTACATCTGTGGAAGGAGATAGAGTAGACAGAATAAATACATGCCATTGAGAGAGCCGTAGGATACAAAGCTAAATAAACAGTAATGTTTTCCATAAGGATTCAAGACCAGTGGAGATTTTATATATATAACTAGTGTCAAATGGGACCAATGACATAATAGTGCACATAGTGCACAGACAGTGAGAGTCCAAGGAAGTGTGATGAAAGAAGATGAGTTTGCGCATTGAAAAAATATCATATCAGATCCTCAATATGATTTTAAAGGAATTTGGAGGTTATCCCCTAGTCAACACGAAGTATTTTAAATATCGTTAAGAATGAGGATGACAGGGCATGTATGCATATCCTCTGACAGCACAATGGACCATGTGTTGAAGATGGCAAACACTTGAGTCAGGGAAACACTTGAAAGCACAGATTTGATTTTTACTTTAAGGAAAATCAACCCCATTGTGACAATATTTAATTGGACTGAACTATATTTAGTCATTCTAGCCCTTATGCCGCTCCAAGACAATGTAATTAATTCTGCTACTCAGCCACTGGATTCAAGAAGCTGTGGTCCGATTGGCTGCTCCATGGCACTAGTGGAAATGTTGCAGCACATACAAAGACTCACTGGCAATCTACAACTTCTACATTCTATGCCTTAGATCAAGTCAAGAAATGAGTCCTGTTCAATATGAAGGGAGCATAGTAATAGAGCAACGCCCTTTAGAAATATGTCAAAAAGTAAATAGTTCATACATTTATGACTACAGATAGTAGTAAATTTACAAAATGAAAATAGGATGCTTTACAAATAGTTAATGTTTTAAGCTTTTTAAGAATATGAATGAAATCAAACCTCACAACCATTGAGTCAATTCCACATCACTATGGCCTACCATAAATTCTCTCCAGCTATACATCTTTGTTTACTTCATCATTTTATTGAGGGCTTGTACAGCTCTTATCACAGTCCATACATACTTACATTCTGTCAAGCACGTCTGTACATATATCAAATCTCTGCATCTTTATTGGAGCAGCGATTCCTATCTTTCTCTTTGGGAGCAGGGTGAGGTTTAAGCTGTGTAGTTTTTGGTTAACAATTCAACTATAATAGACATTGCCACCACTGCAAATGGGTCTTAAGATGGTTACATTTAATATTGTTATAGTCTTTTGAATTAGACATGTTCATAAAATTAACTTAATTTATGAATGGCTAAGAGAAAGATTTCTTAATTGAGTAAAAAAGAAGTTCACAACATATCTTTCCAAATTGACTGCAGTATGAAAATAAAAAGAAATTGCTAAGACTAGTTTTTTTTTAGACCCCTTAAAATGACATGAAGAAAAAGACAAATTACGGAGGCATTTTAAAAGATCAAGTTATTTTGTAACATTTCGCTAAAGCATTTTCAGAGGACACCTCTCATACCATGCTAGCTTTTCCAAGAGAGCATTCCTGTAAAGGTCGCAGTTCAAAGTCGCTAGCCTGAGAGGGGAAGAGGAGGGTTTCTATTCCAGGTGGTGGTTGCCATCTGAGAACCTCATAGAAGCCCCTCTGCCCTTCCTATGGGATGACCGTGAGGCAGAACTGACTCAATAGCAGTAACATCTGGTTGGGAAACTGAGAAATTAAAAATACATATTATCTAGTTTGACATTTCTTCCTTTAGAACATACTGAGCTTCCACTCATTTCAGTTACATTTACCTTCCACTAATTTACCTCTTTTATTTTATTGGTTTCACAGAAAAAATACTTCTTTCAAAAATAAAAATAAGAACTTCTAGTTGCATGTAGGATGGAAATAGAGTTGAAAGATGAGCGAAATGGAGTGGAGTTTTTGCACAAAGTCCCCTTGCATATAAAGTTTCCAAACGTGCTAATGATTTATCTTCTATAACTTATCAACACACAAAGGGTAGGGATTTAGGTAAACTTGCTTTTAAGTTTTTTAAGACCTTCATCCTTTCCTTCCATCACTTAAACATTATTCTCACTGAGAAAAACCCAATAATTAGGTTTGGTAACAACAACAGTGACAATAACATCAACATATTTTAAAATTAAAACTAGAATCGCAAGATTTGAGTTGCCTTTTCTTAATGCTTTAGTCGTTTAGTATCTTATTTGAAGTATGAACCTTGCCCCATTTACTTAATTAAATGGATCAGCCTAGATATTATACTGATTTAACACTAAAAACACTGTCTCCTCTATCTGTTCATCATTGTAGGATCTGTGTTTATCATTTATTATTAAACCAGACATAAACAAAAACACTAGCAGGTCTCAGAAGGAACTCTGGTACCATAATGGGTTATTTGTTGGGCTTCTCACCACAACATCAATAGTTCAATACCAGAAGATATACAGGGAGAGCAAGAATAGTTTTTATATTCCCCCAAATTTTACAGTCTTGGGACCCAAGTGGAGCAATTCTTCTCATCCAGCTATAAAGCCATTCTGAGTTTGAATCACTGGCATGTAATTGAGTTACTAAATTCAAATCAGCAGCACATCACAAGGCATGCAGAGAGTTCATTCTTATAGGGGTAAGGAAGAGTATATTCAGAAATATTTGGCAATGAGCCTAATTTTGAACTTTTAAATATGCATTTTTCAAAAAGAAAAATGAGATAGAAACAACTTCAACCAAGAAAAGACATACTGTCTAAAGGCTTTTATCTGTAGAGGACAAAAAAAATTATTTAGAGATGCAGTGTTGTATAAGAACTTTCTAGCTTAATCTTATTTAATTCAAGCCCTTAGAATATAATGTAAGTTGTCTACAATTGAATGTATGCCAAAAATGTACTCATTCAAGGAGAAATATAGTAACTGTTTGTGACCTAATGAATTTGCAATATTTTGAAAATGACATATAACTCACACTTCCATACTAAGTGCAGCAGATAAGATAATTACAATTTAATTCTCTTAATTTCTGATTATATTTTGCTTGCATTATTATATTGCTACCATTTTATAAAGGTCTTTATATTGATACAATTATTTGAAGTTATATACACATAATGATACATGAAGTACAATAATTTTAAAAATATTTTTGTATTTTAAAATATTTTGATATACAACTTATCACTCACATATATATTTTTTTGGGGGGCATCACTGCCCTTTGGTGGTCATGGGAGCTACCCAGCTTTGCTCCTGCAAAGCTGCTGCTGGATTTGAACCACCAAGCCAGTGGGTCACAATCCCGCACTCAACCACTATGCCACCAGGGCTCAGCCAGCCCACTCACATATATTTTTAATTAAACTAATTCCTAAGTTAATCTAAATGAATAAAAACCTACAGCAAGATTTTAAGATAAACAAGAGCAAGCAAGATTACATCTCAAGAAGGATTGTTAAAAGAAGACATGGTACCCATCTTCTTAATTTATCACATATTTATTTTTTAGTAAATTTATCGGGGACTCATACATCACTTATCACAATACATACCTACATATACTGTGCCAAACCCCTTCATCTGCCTGCTGTTGTCATCATTCTCCAAATAACTGTTTCCACTTGAACCCTTGAGTTTAGCTTCTCAACCCTTCCCCTCCCAACTCCCCCTGCCCTACCACCCCTCATGACTTTAGAAATTATTATTTTAATATCGATTTTTCTATGTCTAGATTATAATATTGTTTCCAGTTAAAACCACTTTGGTGATTTCCTCTTTTGACCAAAGTAGCGTTTCAGGGGTCAGATTTGACTTCCATTGAACTAACCAACCAATCAGTGAACAAAGTAAATTAATTTAAAAAATAACAACAATGTTTTCAAGCAAGCGTTGAAAAATTAATAGCAAATGGCAATGAGAATGAAAAGAAATAAACAACACTTGTTATTATTTAAATTGATATTCCAACCCAAGGAAAAGTTAGAAAAAATACAAATGGTGTCAAATTATGTCAATAAGTTGAAGGTCCAGAAACATCAAGGTCACAAAACTTGTGGGCTGACTCTGTTGCAGGGAGAAGAACTGCATGGATAAAGAACCTACCAGACAAACAAAGAGTCATTGTGAATCTTTGACTGAGCATTGATCAGTGCACATGTGTGTGAAAACCACATGGCCATGAAAAACATCACCAGAAAGGATTAGAGGAAACAATGTCAAAAATTCAAACAGACATGAAAGAACTGTTCTTCCAAGTGAAAGAACAAAACTTCATTAATAATTTTTTTAGAATAACCAGAAGTTAGTAGAGCTATGTTTCTTTTAGGTGCTAACATTAAACTTAGATTAAATGAATTCTACTCTAATTTAATATTAATGCATTAAAGTATTAAACTATTTCAAATAATTTAACTTCATCTCAGAATAAAGTTTAATAGCATTTAATAAAGTGTAACAGCATTTACAGGAGTACAAAAATATTGTGCACCTGCTAAGGTAAAATCAAAATGTTGGACACCTAAACATTCAAAAGGAGAACAACAAATTATTGAAGTGAAACTGTAAAGATTAATATCCTCAGAAATCCATGAGTTGAGAATTGAGAATCAATGTCAGTGAGTTTTAACTCTACAATTGCAAGGACTGAAAAAGAATTTCCAGTTAAAAACTAAAAAGTGTGGATCTGACACAATGTGTTTCTCTTATTCCAAGTGCATATACCCTGTAGTTTCTAATTGGTTTTATATAGTCTCCAGAAATTATAAAAATTATGTTTCTCGTGTATCGTTTGTTGTCTACTTGCTACCTCTGGAAAGCCTTGTCCAATCCGTGGTACTCCACCTTAAGTAACATTATGACTTGAACAGGTAAGACATCTCCTAACCCTACACAATGCAATTTTTAAAATCTATATATTTTATTAAGTTTAAACTTTTCCCATTTCAGACATGCATAATAATCAATTTGAGTTGGTCTGAGTGCTGCTGGCAGCATAGTATAGAGTGATACATACAATGCACTCAGTCTTTGCTGCCCACGGGTGAGTATGGCATTTTGCTACTTGGGTTGCAGGCACGGGCCCATTACCAATCACATGTGTTTAAACATGTGTCTGGGATCCACTGATCGCTGTGGACAAGCTCTCGCAGGTAAATGCTTGTCTTAGATTTAGTAGGATGACTTCAAACAAAAGTTCCAAGGAGAACAGTTTTCCCAAGGGATTGACTAGACCACTTAAATTACAGGCAGAGAGGCCACGTCCCAAGGTTATGCAACTGATTTTCAGGATTCCAAAGGTGTTATCCTGATTGATTTTCTTGAAGGACACAGGGCTTATTAGGAAGTTATTCTAAGAAAACTATAAACTAGATTGATGAGGATTTTTTTTCTCTCTTTATCACAAGACTGCACTTACTCATTGATCAAGAAGGGCAAAGGTTCTCCTAGAAGAATTTTTCGGAAAACTTAGCTTATTCTGTCCATAGCACTGATTTTGCCAATTAAGAAGGCTTTTTGTTTGTCAAACTCGAGGTTGCTCAAAATACCATTTTCATGGAGGGAGAGGGGTGTTATGATGTCCATATAAAGCGCATAATGCTATAGAGAAAGTTTAAAAAGCTAAGTCCCACTATCAGAAGTGTTTAGAGCTGGATGGAAGATTGATCTTAAGTAGATTACTAGTTATTAAGGGAAATTTAAGCATGTTCAAAATTGGGTTAGGTCTTAGGTTGCTAATTGCAAGATTGGAAGGTCAAGGTCATCAGTTGTTCAATAGAAGGAAAATGAAGTTGTCTTCTCTGTCCTTATGAGGAATGAACGTCTTAAATACCCTAAAATCACAATCCACTGGATGAACATGGGGTGTTTTTTATTGCTCTTAATACAGGATATAGTAGAAAACTCAGGAATTAGCTTTGACATTAAAATTCTGTTTTTAACATATACATATTTATTTGCCATTGAGAATATACATCAAAACATACTTCAATTCAGCGGTTTTTAAATGTACAACTCAGTGATATTGATTGCATTCTTCAAGTTGTGCAGCCTTTCTTGCTCTCCTGAGGAAAACAAGACCGTGTTGGTGTAAAATCTTTTAAATTATTCCCTTCGAATACTAAGAAACACGTGCATTTCTATTAATTGGATAACGGCTGCAACAAGGATTTCCACCACAGGAGATATCGTGAGGATGGAGCAGGCCAAAAAAAGTCTTTTGTTCTTCTTTACATACTTTCCCTGTGAGTCCAAACCCCAGGAAGGCATCTAACAACAACATCAATCTGCTAAGGATATTGTTTAAGAATAACCATGTATGCCATATTATAGCTCCTTTGGCACTTAATTAAAATTGGTTCCACCTTCACATTTTTCAACAGTTCTATTGGCACATAATTCACATATAATACAATTGAATAGTTCCATTTTTCAGTCATAACAAAGGGGAACTGTTCAAAGTGTAGAAACACAAGGATGCTACTTTGAGAACTAAGAGGTACCTGACCAAGTCATACTATTTTCACTCATTCCATATGCATGTGAAAGTTGGGCACTGAGAAAGGAAGACCAAAGAAGAATGGATGCATTTGAATTACATCGTTGATGAATAATATTGAAAGTATCATGGGTTGCCAAATGAATCAATCAAACCTATCTTGGAAGACAGACATCCAAAGTGCCCTGTTCAAGGCAAGGATGGTTAAACTTCTCATAGATTTTGGATATGTTGTTAGCAAGAGGAGTTCCTGGAGACAGACATTTTTGCTAAAGTGGGGGGGGGGGAGTAAAAAAGAAGAAGGCTTTTCAGGGGATTAATTGACATATTTGCTACAAAAGGGGGCTCTAACCTAAGAACAATTGGACTATCACCTAAGAAAAATGGTGCCGTGCTAAGTGGTCTTAGTCTGGTCAACTCTGCCGTACTTAGAGTTGGTATGAGGCAGAATCCACTCGATGGGCCCTAACAATATTTAGGAGCCCCTGAAATACCATGTGGAATAGTCCTATAAGGTTTCTATGAACTAGAACCCATCCAACAGCAGTGTGCTGCAAGGAAAATCCCCAGGGGTCCCTGGGTAGTATGTTAAAAAGACTAAGCACCGGATTACTAGTCCAAAGGCTTAGGCTTCAAACCCACAGAAAGATGCTAGTGTCTGCATAGAAACCTCTTTTGTAGTTCAAATTCCATGACTTCCCCAATGGACCACCATTAAACCCACAAGAAAAACCACATTTATTGCTACTGAATTTATTCAGACTCATGGCAGCTCTGTAAGATAGAACAGCTCTTCCCTCGTAGGAATATGTCTCACCACAGTGAGCCAAACATCGCTTCTAACCAGATATGGCCCAATGAACATGAGATTGAAAAGGGTTCACATCCCACATGTGCCCTAAAGACATTAGACCATCTCAGAAAAGAATTGAAATAGAGCCAGAGAAGCCATTTCTGGCCATGGACCATACTCTTGTCCTCAGACATATAGAGAAGGAGCCCTCTACTGTCCTCAGACGTATAGAGAAGGAGCCCTCTACAGACAATTATCACACACGGTCATTAGCATTATGTGTAAGTAAAGATGGCTGAGGGTCATTCAACAGAGGTTCTGAGAGTATATTGCAAGGAGCTGCCAGAAAGTCAAGATGGACTGAGAAAAGACCGTGACACAAGGTATACAATGGCAGGCATCAGATGACACTTGTCTGAAAGCAGAGGATACCAAAAAGATATTTACTAATAGTATACTGACACCAACAATATGCAAAGACATTCAAATATATGATGTACACCAAACAATTGATAACATTGAGAAAAATTGAAGTTCCAGACCACTTAAATGTGTTCACGTCTATAAACCAAGAAGTTCTTTGAAGGGAATAAGAAAACACTCCATATTTTTAAACCAGGGGAATTGTATGTATAAATTATATTCTCTTGCTATATAAATAATTAAAGGGGGGCATATAGAAAAGAAATCACTACCAGAATTGGAGTTGACCATGGTGACCTGAGACTGTGGCGGTGGAGTCTTCAGAATCATCATTTGCTGAAGGCATGTGATTCAGGGTATGGAGAAACTCCTGGAATAATGTGATTGCTTGAAACTTGGAATGTGTAAAATATGAATCTAGGAGCCTTGGAAATGGTCAAAAATGAAGTGGGGGACATAAAAACCAATATACTGGACATGAGTGAATCAAAATGGACTAATAATGACCACTTTGAGACAGATAAATCATCTGATTTAATGGACCAGGGCTACCACAATCAAGAGGAATAGCATGGTACTCATTGAACAATAAAGGGCATTGCAAAATTCAACACGAAGTTCAATGCTGTCCAAGGCAGGATTATATCTATCTGATCAAGGAAATCCAATCTATACAACTATTATCCAAATACAAACACAAAACTCCAAAAACAAAAGCTAGTGATGAAGAAATGGAAGAATTCTACCAAGGTGCTCAGTTGGAAACTGATCAAGCATGCAATCAAGATACATCGATAATGCTTGATGATTTGAATACAAAGTTGGAAACAACAAGGAAAGAACAGTAGTTGAAAGTATGGGCAAAAGAAGCTGGAGGTAATATGATAGAGTTTTGCAAAACCATAATCTACTTGATAGTAAATACCTTTGTGACACTGTGATGGGCAGATTTGTTATGCCAACATGGCCACAGAAGATTGGTGGATCCATTGTGACGGCACGACCAATCAATACATGGGATGAATTGAAGGGAAGAAATAGGAAGGGCTCAGCGAATCCTGCCCTCTCTCTCTTGCTTTCAGATCTTCGGACCAAACAGCTGCTTTGTTCATCCTGTGCCTTGACCTTCAAGCAACACTACCTGTGGGACACCTAATTGTGGACTGCATCACTGTGAGTTGAGGATCCTTCAAGCCTACTTCACCACGCTTCTGGGATATACATCTCTTGAGCTGGGGCCTGTTGGACTCTGTCATCTGCCTGACTGTTGGCGACCTGCTTTGCTCTTTACTGCTTGTGACCAGATAGCCTGAATTGCTCTACAGAGGACTACTCAGTGGCCCCCAAGACTTGAAGGACTGCCAGTCTTCTAGCTCTCTCATGCAATTGAGTTGCACCGAGCAATTTGTACTGCTTTATAGATTACTTAACTGTTTCTTTCTTATATAGAACTCTTCTTTCTATATAAATATATAAAGAGAATTACTAGTGTCCTGGTTTTATTTCTCTAGAGAACCGTCTCTGACACAGACATTAAAGGCTATTTGTCTCGTGGACTTCCCCTGATGGAATACACAACCATCCTAAAACCATTCTGACAACCATCCTACAATGGTTGTAGCAATACATAAACAGGGAGCATAAATCAGAATTCAAATTGAGTACCTTTCTTGGTCTCTTGGTCGACCCAATGCAAGGAAGAAGTTCATGTGGTACTGAATGCATTAGCCAAAAGCAAGGCTTAAGGGATTGATGGAATAAGAAATGAAATGTTTCATCAAGCCAATGAAGCACTCACTCATCTATTTCAGACAATATGGAAGAAAGCTACTTGACTGGAAGAGATCATATATATGCCCATTCCAAAGATATGTGACTCAGCTTCATGCTCAAAATATAGAAAAATCAGTGATATCGCATGCAAATAATTTTTTTTCTGACAACCATCCTACAATGTTTGTAGCAATACATAAACAGGGAGCTATCAGAAGTTCAGGCAGGATTCAGAAGCAGACTTGGGAAAAGGGATATCATTTCTAGTGTCAGATGGATTTTGTCTCAAAGTAGAGTATACCAGAAAGATGTTAATCTACATTTATTGCAAAGGAAGGGTATTTAACTGTGTAGACCATTATTAACTGGGGATAACCTTGAAAAGAATGGTAATTCCAGAACAGTTCATTAAGTTCATTATGAGGAACCTGACATGGATCAAGAGGCAATGTGAACAGAACTTGGAATACTGGGGATACTGTATGTTTTAAATTCTGGAAAGCTGTGTCAGGGTTGTATCTTCTCACCATATTTATTAAATTTGAACATTGAATCAGAGAAGCTGTCTACTATGAAGAAAAATGTGGTCCAACATTGGAGGAAGGTTGCTTTCATTTGACAAAACTTTGCCTGCTGAGGAGGACTTAAAGCATTTGCTGATGAAGATCAAGGAATGCATCTTTCAGTGTATATTATATATAACGGAAACCAAAATACTCCCAACTGCATCAATAGGTAACATCATGATAAATGCAGAAAAGATTGGAAGTTGTCAAGAATTTTGTCTTAACTGAATGCACAATCAATGCTCTTAGAAGAAGCCATCAAGAGATCAAAGGATTACGTAAATTCACTTACACATCTTTAGAGTATTAAAGAGTAAGAATGTTACTTTGAAGAATTAGCTGCACTCAACCCAGGCCATGGTATTTTCTATTGTCTGATATACATGTGAGAGTAGGAATAAAGAAGACTGAAAAATCTGAATCATGGTCTTACAAAAGAATATTGAAAGTACTATGAAATGCTAGAAAGACGATCTGCTTTGTTTTGGAAGAAGTACAACCAGAATACTCCATGGAGACAGGAATTTGGAGACTCTATCTAATATACTTTGGACATGTCTTCAGGATATACCAGTCCCAAGAGAAGGACATGAGTGCTAAAAAATAGAGGTAGTGAAAAAGAGTAATACTAATACATATAAATTGGGGTACTGGCTTATGTACATATATTTATATGGTATTGCCTTGAGATAGTCGATGGTCTTTGACCTTCTACGTAAAATTTCTCTTAAGAAGAACACAAGAACACTTGGTTCTAATAATGTGTCACTTGGTAATGCTCACCTTCCCACCACTATTCTGAAGATGAACTGGGTACATAAACAAATGTTGTGAAGAAAGTGGATGGTGGGCAGCTATTAAAAGATATAGTGCCATGCTATATATTTTTTGCTATTTGTCTTTGTTCTTTAAGATACTAAGACTTTTAAATTATCTACCCAAGAAGTTATTTGTTCAATACAGGTACCCTTCTGTCTATCATAATAATTTCAGGTTTAGCTTGTCTCTGGAAACATACCCCAGTACAACCATTTAAACAAGGACTTCTTCCTGAGATGGAAACCAATAAACAGATTTTAAAGAAGACAAAAAAAGATAATTTCTTACAACACTACCTCCCCCCCCAAAAAAGATATAGTGTCTGGGATTTTAAAGCTTGAAGCCAAATATGCAGTCATCTAACAGGAAATCCACATGAAAGAAGTAGATCACCTTGTGTGATCATGAAGTGTCAATGGGAACAGGCACTCAAAATTAAAAAATAAACAACCTCATCGATGTGAAGGAGTGGGGACCAGTAGAGACTCAGAGCCCATCTGTGGACAATTGGAAATTCCTGTACAAAGGGTCTTCACAAAAGAGAACATATATTCACGAGGAAGTTTAGCACTGATGAAACACTCAACAATCCATCTTTCCTCACCCCACTCTTATGATCTACTATCTCAGGCCTAACTCACAAATCATTCTAGGTCAGTGTAAATACATCGATACAGATGAAAGCCTTTCCAATACTCAGAATTCAGAACAGGTAAAACATTCAGAAACAATTTGTTGTTTTGGAGTTAGAATTCCACGAGGGTAGGAGAAGGGAAGTGGGGGTTGGGGGTGGGGAGAATGGGTTTACAGACAGCAATGACAGAATGACCCCCCTTGAGTGGGATGAACACGACGGCAATAGGTGTAGGTAGAAAATGGGTAGTGAAAGATATGTATAAATAAGAATAACAATACATAATGTATTAAAGGCTTTTGAGGGTTGCAGGGTGGGTGAGAGAGGTAATAAAGGGAAACTAATAAGAAAAAGCTCAAGAAGAAAGAAAATACTTTGAAATCGTTGATTGCAACATTTATATGTGTATGCTTTATGTAGTGGATGCCTGGATTATATGATACATATAAGAGCCTCCCATAAAACATATTTATTAAAAAAGAAAAAGAGCAATGTCCTCAAGGAAAGGATTTGACACTCTTGCTGTAACAATGGGCTTAAACATAGAGACTATTGTGAGGATAGCCTTGGACTCAGTCGTGTTTAAGCTATGCTGTGTATCAGGTAGCTCTGCATTTGAACACACTGGGCAGCACCTAACAAGAACTGTTTTCCCCCCTTGGGAATTGGCTGTGCCTGCTGCAGAGGAAATAATTACTGAAATCCTTATGCAGAGCATGTAAGCTTGGTCAGATGCTAAAATCCTAAGAAATGGAACTAGAACATCGCCAGAGATCGCGCTACATGATAGATCCCTCGAATCAGAGGACATTTGAAATACAACTAAAGAGAAGCTGTTTACAAAAGTCAAGGCAACTATGGTGATGGGCATGGAGGAAAGCCTACTGCAACTTCCTTTACTGTTGGGGCACAACTCACAAGGAAAAGAGAGAGTTCCAAAGATCTCCCAATACACGGAACTTACAGTAGTGCATGAAGAATGAGCCTAGGAAAATCAGAAAGCATGTAAAGTTAAATGGAATTTAAAGATCGATATCCCAGTCATTATAAATTGAAATGGACTGGTATTGGCCATCTCGAATCAGAAACCCATACAATTTTCTATAGTGGGAATGACACAGAAGACATGGTTTTGCATTCACTGTCATAATCAATCTTGAAATACAATGCTACCTGTGATATGATTATATATGTCTGCCTTCAATCTATACAACTGTTATTCAAATGTATGCACCAACCACAAAACCAAGTGATGTAGATATCGAACAATTCTTCCACCCTTAGTTGAAAATTGAACGAGTAGGCAATTAAGATACATTGAATTTTGCTGGCAATTAGAATGCAAAAGTTGGCAGTGAAGAAGAAGGAATAGTAGTTCACAGTTGTAAACTATGGTCTTGGTGATAGAAACTAAGCTGGAGAACGCATTATAGAATTTTGCAAGACCAATGGCTTCTTCATTGCAAATACTTTTCCTTCAAAAACACAAGGTAAACTACAAATATGTATTTTTCCAGATGAAATAGAGATATGTCAAATTTACTATTATTGGGGGGGGGGTTGGCGTTTGTAACTAAGAAGCCCAATACTAGTAGCTAAAACTAATTCAGTGATCACTGTGGAAGAGAAATCAATTGTTCATATTGAAGTCAGGATGAATTTTAAAATATTACAATCCCATAAGAACCAAAACCTTTCTTGAGTATATGCCACTTGAATATTAAGAATATCTCAACATAAAATTTGCTGCACTGAATCCTAGTAAGAGAAGATCTGATGAGCTGTAGGAGAACATCTATAACATTGCACACAAAGAAAGCCAAAGTAAATTTAAAAGACCCAAATAAAAGAATGTAGGAGAGTGGATGTTTGAAGAGATTCTGAAACTTGCTCTTAGTGGTAATGTATAATAAATAAAGGAAAATTCTTAAAATGATGAACTTCAAGAGCTGACCAGAAAGTTGTTACAGGTATCTCAATAAGATAAAGGAAAATGTTTCAATGAAATAGGCATAGATCTAAAATAAAAAGCTCCCCAAAAAGAACATGGCTAGTGTATCTTAATCTGAAAGAGCTAAGGAAAAATTCATGCCTCAGGTTGCAATATTCAAAAACTATATGTGTAAAATATTTAACAATGTAGGAAGCATCAAAAGAAGATAAAAAATACACTGAATCACTGTACCAAAAATAACTAGTTGGCTTTCAACCAGTTCAGAAGTGTGTCAGTCCAGTAAACTTGAGGAACAAATTTCATAGACACGCTATGGATATACGGGAATGGTTTATATACAAAAGGAAAGGAATACTGAGAAAGCATCCCAAACCAGTCAGGTTCAAAGTTGTAAGTCCGATATCAGCCCATATGCCCGATACCAGTCTATAACATCTCCTTCTGACTCATGAGGTCACAGGTCAGTGGATGCAGAGTCCCAGCACTGGCAGGGGTCTCCCCCTGGCTCCTCATTTCCAAGGCTCAGGGGCCATGAACAGCATCCAATGGTGGCAGAAGCAACTCATCGTTGGCAGGGGTCCCCATGTGGCCTCTTGAGCTTCAGAGGTCTGGCTTCATCAGAGATAGGCCGTGTGGCTTCTCTCCTCGCTCCTCAGACACTGCGATCTTGTCTTGTCTATGACTCATCGTCTCTGAGACTAACTCCCAACAACTGGGAGATAGCTTCTCATTTTCATGAGGGAAATATCGCAAGATTTTCCAGATGTATCAGGAGAAAGCCATGCCTACATAGAGGCCTCATTGGCTACTCAATCGCTATCTCCAGATTAACAGGGTAGTCACCACCCCTACATCTAAATTATGAAATTAACATAAGCACATGACCGCCACAGTAGATACAAGAACCAAAATTATTGAAGAAAGTATATTGCACTTCCTTGAAAGCAATAGCAGTAAACAGGGTTCCAAGAATTGACTTAATACCAATTGAAACATTTCAACAAGGTGATGAGGCACTAGAAGCACTTATTCATCTATATTATTTAATCTGGAAGACAGGTACCTTAGGCAACTGAAAGATGTTTGCAATCATTTCAAAAAATGTGACCCAACAGAATGCTCAATGTGTAGAACAGTCCCATTAATATTACACACAAGTAAAATTTTGCTGAGGAACATGCAAGAATGTTTGAAGTAATACATGACAGGGAGCTGCCACCACTTCAGACTGGATTCAGAAGATTGGAACAATGAATATCCTTGCTGATGTCAGATAGATCTGGGCTGAAAGCAGACAATATTAGAAACGGTTTACTTGTGCTTTACTGACTATGCATAAACATTCAGCTGGTTGGATTGTAAGAAATATTGTATAGCTCGAGAAGAATGGTAAAGCCAGAACACTTTCATTGTGCCCCTGCAGAACTTATACCTGGGCAAAGAAGCTCTTTTGTGAACAGAACAAGGGAATACTGCATGGTATAAAATCAGGAATGATTTTCCTTGGGGCTGTAATTTGGCAGCAGACATATTCAAGCTTCATGCTGAGAAAATAACTAGAGAAAATGGATTAGATGAAGAAAAATGCAGCATCGGGAATGATAAGAAGGTGGGATATGCACATGACACAGCCTTGCTTGCTGAAAGTGAAAAGGACTTGAAACTTGCCAATAAAGATAAAGTTGACAGCTTTCAGAAGGGATTACACTTCGATTTAAGAAAATAAAAATCATCTCAATGGGACCAATAGTTGAACAGCATGTTAAAGAGGGAAAAGACTGAAACTGTCAAGGATGTTATCTTGCATAGATCTATAATGGAAGCTCATGGCAGCAACAGTCAAGAGACTGAAGGCTGCACTGTATTGGCTGCAGGGTGAACCTGCTGCAAAAGAACTCGTTACAGAGTGGAAATGCAGAGCCCTTACTTTGAGGTCTAAGGCTTGACTACCCTGACATGGTATTCCCATTGTCTTGCATTCATGTGAAAGGTGGACATTGTAGAAGGAGGCTATAAAGCAGGATGCATTTGAATTATGGTTATGGAGAGGCATACTGGAAATAACATGGATAGTCAAAAGAATAAGCCAATCTGATTTGCAGGAAGTGTGGATAGAATCCTACTCCTTAGAAACAAGGGCATTGAGACATTTTGTCTCATGTACTTTGGGCATGTTTTCAAGAAAGATCAGTTCCTGGAGAGGGAATTGCTTGGGAGAGGAGTGGGAAAAAGGAGAAGACTCTCTACAAGGCGGATGGACACGATGGGACCAAGCCTAACAGTATTTTTGAAGATGGAGCAGGAACTGGCAGAGTGTTCCATTATACTTTAGATTAAGGTCACTGTGAATCAGACTGAGTGGATGCATGCATATGGGTTGGGTTCCTTTCAGGGTCCATATTTTGAACAGTCATAATTTTGAATTTTGTTTTAGCCAAGGTAATTCTTTGAAATAGTGTGAAGTAAGAAGATGCCAGATGACTTCCAGCTATTTGCCATGTGAGAGGTTGAGAAACATACCACATGCACCAATTATTTTACCTTCAATTCTATTTTATTGAATACCTTATGAAAATAGCTTTATTGATAGAGAACAAGCCAGATCGTTAAGTGTCATGACATATCTTTTTAAAAGAGATTCTCTAGCTGTGAGGATCACAATTTGTAAGTATATTATAATTAGCAAACCATTATTTTTCATTTTCACAAGAGACCTGATGTGCTCAGAAGGAGAGGGAATCATTCTCATTTTCTGTTAACCTTTTGTCATTGCTTGATTTCTTGAAAAAGCCTTTTTATTTCAGCAAACGTTCTCAAAGCCCCATTCTCACTTCCAGCAGAATAAAACATCAACTTGACATCTGGCTAGTGACAACCTCACTATAGAACATATCTCTATAAGTCATTTCCAAGTACCAATTTACATAGTGATTGTTTTAATGTCAGCATATTCAATTTTCAATGGCTGGTTTTAGTCACAATGTTTTTCTGTTCTAATCTTGCCATGTCACTTGGGCTTGATAAAGCAGTGATAACTGGTAATTTATTTTGCCTTTTGACAGGTCTGAAAAATGAGTTTGGACTGCAAAATACATGTGGATATATTTGATTCAGAGGGGAGTGGGGTTACCATCAGCACTATTTATTCACCTATTTGGTCACTTAATACAAAAGGATTTTTTTTCCAATTATCATTTTATATGACAATATATTTATGATTTTAAGATGATACTTTATACCCATTCTACGAGGTAAACAAATGGTAATTGTGTTCAGTCAAATGGCAGAAGGACAATGTGGTAGATATATAGTAATTAAAGAGAGAACAGCAAAAGATGAGATCAGAGTGACAAGGGACCAGAATATAGAGATTGAAGCTTTCAGTCTGCGCTGTTGTCTGTAGTACAACTGGAGTCTTTTAAGCATTTTAAAATGGGGTGTATATTGTTACCTATAGTCCTTACGGCTCACTGTTGCTCCTTCTGCTGAATTACAGAGGACAGCAATGACTGTGTGGTCCCAGTATGAAGTGACTCTTGGATGATAACAGATAATATGGGATGCAGAGATGGGCTTGTAAATAAGATGTAATGTGGTGGAGCATTTTACAGACCTAACTCATATGTCTGAGAGAAGACATTAGGCAAGAACCTCCCAAACTTCAATGTCTTGCTGTAAGACAAGAAGGAGTTAATTGGGGACAGACTGTTAATTCCAGGGAAAAAGGAGCAAAATAAGCTTTGCTCCTTCAAACAGAAACAAAGGTACTTTGAGAAGGAAAGAAAATCCAATGTGTCAGTGACTAGGAGGAATTCCAGAAGACACAATTTATATTGTGGTTTGGCAACACAGCTGTACAGCATTATGACTGAGGCAAGACGCAGTAGTGATGATAGTGGCTTAAGTCTGGTCAGCATGATTGAGTAGGTGGGGACTGAAGAAATGAACTACACAGAAGCAAAGACTATTATTTAGAGGCCAAAATGCATTGAAGAAAACGTTTGTAAATATTGAGGCACTTGTTTCTGTCATACATGCTTAAATTTAAGAATGAATAATAAGCAAAATTTGAAGTAGTTACTTGACTAACAACTAAATATTCACTGACATCGATAATACTAAACAGCTTCATATAGATCAATTTCACTGTGCCTCAGACCGTTGGAGGGCCAGACTATAGTTAAACAACAAAACAAAACAAAAAACAAAGGACTATGAACAAATTCACTACAGGCCCAGGACGAGTCGGATGGTAAGCAGAACAGCAGCAATGGCAAAACCACCTAGAGGGCCAGATAAATGTCCTTTGCAGGCCACATGTGGTCCAAGGGCTGTAGTTTGAGGACCCCTGCTTGAGTCTTTACCTCAAATATAGCAGCCACTTATCATTACATGCCAATTACAAGAAAACATCGATGAATCCTTAGTATATTAACTCAAGGTGTACCAGATAAATTGATAGTTCGTTTGTAGCAACTGAATGAAGAAAAAGACAATTGTAACCTTAATCAGCAAGATCCTTCACAAGATTCTTAATTTAGGTAATTTCCAGAGTGAGAGGAAAATGAAGGAAGAACAAATTTAGAATTCCTATTGCTGGAGTGATTTTATAGAAACAAATAAACCAGACCTTCATTTTCTTATATACGAGGAATTAAACCTGAGAATCTAACTCTTAAACGTATGCCTTAAACTTTATTTATTTTATCTTTATTATGTTACAAGGTCACAAAGGAGGTACTTTCAAATTCAGCAGACATCCTTCTGGAGCAAGTAGGGTTTATTTTTAGAGTTGTTTTTTCCTGAACAACTTTCACATCGCCACTCTCTTAGACCCCAGTGCCCTTGTGCGCTTCCACATTCTGCCTTTCAAAAGATCTGCTCTATGATCTGTCATTCACTCCAAAGGGTAGATGTCTGACAACTCTGGAATGGTTATCTCTCCTAGGAAGGTTTCCATTTCAACAGGGACACATCTTTTCGTTACAGTGATAAAAAATTCTTCAGATATCGTTCAGGCTTTAGCCAAAGGGTACTGAGAGTGTATTGGTGTATTTTTGTTGTTGTTTTATTGTTGCTGCACTGAGGCCTTTTATGACCCTGAGAAGGACACTGATGTACTAATATCTACACTTTTTGACATAAATTGAGCCTTGAAAAAATATGGAAGGGTACTCACTGGGATAATCATTTTGAAATATTATTTTCTTTTTATTTCTCCTAATTATCCCTTCCCCAGTTCACAGCCTTGAAGATTAGTTATTTGATTTTCGCAGTTATATCCAGAGACTAAGTTACAGCTTAGACTGACAACCCATCTGACTCAAAGGCTCAATATTCTCTTTCTCTCTCTCTCTCTGTGTCTCTCTCTCGTACTATTCACGTCTCACCAGACTGAGTCAACCGTCCATTTAGTTTATTGTGGTTGTGCATTTGTATATAAACAAAATGACATAAGGGCTTTAATCAACATATGTAGGTTCATGGTGGATTGATAAAAATAAACAAAATGAGTGCCAAATTTTTGTGGTGTTTGTCACATTGAGAATTAAGAGAATGTTCAAGGGCCACCTATACTATTCCAGTTGGTTGATTCGGAGCGAGCATTCCTCTGAGTAAGTTACAGCATAGACTTAAGGAGTCAAAACAGTTTATCAAATTTTTCTAATCTTTATAAAATTAAAATAAGTAGTATTTTGCATATTTGGACTAAATCAGAATTCAAAGAACTTGAAAATATATAATGATGTTTGCTAGTAAGCACAAAACTGACTCATCTAATTTAGTTATTTACAATTCAAAATTTAGGTAACAGATTTTAAATAAATTTGACTCCTTATGTTTGATGTCTTTGTGATATAACAGTAAAAGATAGAAATAATTCAGAAAAAATATCATTTGGAAGAAAATAAATAAGTAATACATAATTCTGCAGCTGATTTGGTAGACACATTTTTGCAACAGTAATGCACAGTGCACCATGCTTGTAGGTAGCTCCTGAAATGTTCTTTTTGACAATAAATACAGCAGCACCATTCCTCTTGATTGTGTCATTCCCAGTATCAGAAACCATATCCATTTCAGCTCACTAATGCCTAGGATATTGCGTTTTATGGGTTCTGTCAATCCTCATACATTCCAAGTTCCTATTGTTTCAGTCACTTCGTCTCACCTGAAGTTGTGCCCACCCCCTCAGGAAATGAAGACCTATGCAGGAGTCCTCAAACTTTTTAAACAGGGGGTCAGTTCACTGTCTCTCAGACCATTGGTGGGCAGGACTATAGTTAAAAACAAACAAACAAACAAAAACTATGAACAAATTCACTGCTGGCTGTGGATGAGTCAGCTGCTAAGCAGGACAACAGTGGTGGCAAAACACCTGGCGGGCTGGATAAATGTCCTCGGTGGGCCACATGTGGCTCGCAGGCCATAGTTTGAGGACCCCGACCCTGAAGCCTCGACTCACACAAGTGGTACCTTGTTGTCATAGCAGATATCCCTTTGAGAAAGCAGCACCTCCTCAGTCATATTCAAGTGGTTTTCAACCCCCGGGCCCATCCTCTGGCATGACCTCTGAAAATGTTCTTCCAGACATTAAATCTTCTGTGTCTGACGATGTTTCCAAGGTATACACAGAGTTTTCTGCATCAATTTCCTCAGAAGTGGGCAGCTGATTTCCCCATAATCTGTTATTGGTAAAGCAACTCCACTGAATCCTGTTCACTGGGGGTGACCCTGTTGGCCTTTGGCAGCTCCTAGCATCACAGCAACACGGAAAGAACCCCAGTCTGACAAACCGAGAGTCAAATGGCATGGCATTCATTTTCAAGAAGGATAATCTAAGGGCTATCTTGAAGTACAGGGCTGTTTGTGACAGTACTATATCTATCCACCTTCAAGGAAATCTAATCAATACAACTATCATTCACATCTATGCACCAATCACATAGGCTAGTGATGAAAAAATTAAAGAGTTCTTCTAATACCTTCAGTTGGAAATTGATCAAGTCTTCAATCAAGATGCATTCATAATTACTGACTATTAGAATACCCAGGTTGAAAACAAAGAGGAAGGAATAGTACTTGGAAAAATATGCTATTGGTGATAGAAAAAAAGTGGAGATGGGAAAAAGCAGTTTTATAAGACCAACAACTTATTCAAACAAATACTTTTTCAACAACACAAACGGTGACTGTACACGGGTACTTTTCCAGATGGAATGTACAGACTTTAAAGTGATGGCGTGTGTGTGTGTCTGGTAAGAAGGTAGAGAAGGAGAGTACTCAGCAGATAAGATTTCCCTGTGATTAATTGCAAATGGGGTTCCCTGACGTGGCTGTGTGTACAAAGAGTCCCCTGATAAGCAGGGGGAGGGGTTTCATGGCCAGGAAGAGCCAGGGGAGCACATCCTCTAAAGCAGTGGTTCTCAACCTTCCTGATGCCTCCACCCTGGAAGATAGTGCCTCATGTGGTGGTGACTCGCTCTACCATAAAATTATTTTCGTTGCTGCTTCATAACTGTAATGTCGCTACTGTTCTGAATTGGGCGGCCCTGTGAAAGCGTCATATGACCCTCAAAGGGATTGTGACCCACAGTTTGAGAACTGCTGCTCTAGACCCAAGATCTCTGTGCGGTGAACCTCCTGGAGCCAGAATCAGAAGTCAGAGCATGAGACAGAGCTGGGCTCCCCAGTTCCCCTGCAAATGTAGATGAGAGATCTTGTGCAGGAAGCTGGTTTGAAGAGTGCAGTGTCCTTAGGAGCTTAATTCAGGGAGCTGTGTTTGCTCACTCTCAGAATTTGAGGTGAATGCTTTTGGATTAAGTTTTATAGCAGAAGCATATACCCCTTGGGGCATTTATTAGCAGACCAGAGACTTATGTTACATGCCCTGGTCAACAGCTACACGGAGCACTTCTCACTGTCACTACAACTGGTTAGCTTCCTTAATGAACTCTTTAATCATGAATTTTGTCTGTTTCTGTGTAACCATCAAAGAGGATTTAGAACCCAGAATTAAATTATACAATACTAATTAAAATATCATGCAAGGCAAGTCATAGTGGTCAATAATTTAAAAGGGCTACTTAATTATAATATCATATACTAAAAAACATAGGTCTTAGTAACTTCCTTTCTCTTTTTACTACAACTTATCATCTTGGCAATTTGTTCCATGCATCTACTGAGGGCAATTTTTGAAGCCTGAACCTGCCTTTTTCTGGAATTCACTAATACGAATTTTACTTCTCCCACTTGTCACAGATATAAGAAATGCTCACTAACAGGGTCTCATCAAGATTAAATTTAATATTTTAATTACTAACCATATCTGAGACAGCCTCCGTGTTGGTCCTGAAATTAGACAAGATTACGGCTATAATTATAAACGCAACATTATTGAAAGCAGTCGTAGGATCAAAGATGTTACAAAATGTCCCTTATAATTTTTGAGTAGATGAGATATCACAGAATGTTCTCCCAGTACTCTAATGCCTTTGTTTATTTTTGAAGACACATAGCTGAAAGTAATTATATCTTAGAAATATCAATGAAATGAGAAGAATGTGTGCAATGAAAAAATCAGGAATACAAGAACTATTTTTGCAAAAGTATCTCACCATGCGAATGTGCATTAATACATATTTGTATGACTATTTTTACTTTGTAACATCAGAAAAAAGGACATAATATCAGTGATATATTTACCTGAATTCTCTGCAAAACCAACTTCAACAATCCTATTATATGTTTCTCTGATTTGTCCTATCTCACTTACTAGGACATGTTAAATTATTGTTATAAAATCACAGAAATCTTAATCAAACCAAAATCTCAAAATGCAAAGCTATTGCTTTTGAGCATATCCTTAATCTGGACCAGCAGCTCTCACCTTGTGGGTCATGATCCCTTTCGGAGTCAAACCACCCTTTCTCAGGGATTACCTGATTCATAGCAGTAGCAAAATGACAGTGGAGAAGCAATAAAAACCATGTGATAGTTGGGGGTGGAGGGGTCACCAGGACATGAGGAACTGTATGAAAAGGTCATGACACTGGAAACTTGAGAACCTCTGCTCTAGATTGATATACTTCTGAAGGCAGTTTCTATCTACCTGCCACTTCCCTGAGGAATTACGCAGCTTGCTTTTTGTCATTGTTTTATACACTGTTGAGTTGATTCCTACTCACAGTGACCCTATTAAGAACAGAATAAAACGCTGTCGAATTCTACAGCATCCTCACAATTGCTTTCATGTTTGAGCCCATTGATGCCACCGTTATGCCAATGCATCTTCTCCAATATACCTTCTGCTTGGTTATTGTCACTGTACTTTATAAACTATTATATCCTTCACTAGGCATCGGTCTCTCTTGATATCACGTCCAATATATGTACGAGGAAGTCCCAATGCTCTTGCCTCTAAGAGCATACTGGCTGTACTTTTGGGGGGCAGATTTATTTATTAATACACCAATTCTTCTATGGTCTTCCTTATTCAATGTCCAAGGATCACAAACATACTAGGTGATTGTGTATACCATGGCTAGGAAAGGTGGAAGAAGTCAGTCCTATCAGTTACATCTCTAACTTTCTACTCTTGAAAGAGGTCTTATGCAGAATTACCCAATGTAAGGTGCCCTTTGGTCTCTACTACTGCTTCCATGAGCAGTGGTTCTAGAGCCACCGAAGACAAAATCCTTGACAATTTAACCTTCGCACTATCAATATGTTATCCTTTTTTCCAGATTTGAGGATCTTTGATTTCTTTATATTGAGATGGAATCTATATTGAAAGCTGCACACCTTGATCTTTATCAGCAAGTTCTTCCCGTCCTTTTCATGATAAGCAAGCCTGGTTATGTTATTTGTACATTGCGGATTGTTAGTAAGTCTTCCTCCCATCCCGATTCAGCATTTTCTCCACATAGTCCAGTTTCTCTGATAATTTCCTCAGCACAGAATGAAGAAGGATGGTGAGTGAAGATACCCCTGGCACACACCTGTCTTGATTCTAAACTGTTCTCACAGCTGCCTCTTGATCCATGCATAAGTCCCAACCAAACACAATGACGTGCTCTGGAATTCCCATTCTTCTCAAGGCTATCCATATGTTCAGCACAGTTGTCTGATCTACATAGTTGAATGTTACGATCCATACAGTAGGATGCCTTAATGCTGTCAATAAAACACAAGCAAACATATGTATGATATTCCCTGCTTTCATACAAGGTCCATCTGATACCAGCAATGGTATCCCTTGTTCCATTTCCTCTTCTGACTCCAGTTTGATCTTCTGGCAGTGCCCCATCAATGGACTGGGGCAACCGGTATATTTTAGCAACATTTTACTTGCATGTCATACTAATGATATTGTTCTATCAACTTGTGCATTCTATTGAGTCATCCACTTGTGGCATAGGCACACATATGGATTTCTTTCAGTCGGCTGTTTTCCAAATTTCTTAGCTCAGAGAAGTGACTGCTGTAAGTGCATCATCATCTTGCTGAAACATTTCAAATGGTATTATTCTCTTAATTTCTGGAGTCTTGTTTTGACTAGTATTTTCATTGCAGCTTGGATTTCTTTCTTCAATAAGAATGGTGATAAATCATGTGCTATTTCTTAAAAAGATTGACTAGCTCTGTTTGGGAGGGTGGCTTCCATATACTTTTCATTCTCTTTTTTCTCTGATGCTTCCTCTGTCATTCAGTACCTTCTACCTAGAATAATGCAGTATGGAAACTCAAAATTGAATTTTCTCATTTCTATCAGTTTAAGATATGTTTCCTTTTGGATTTTATAACTTTAGAGCTGTGCACAGTTCAACATAATGCTTCACTTTGTCTTCTGAAGCTGCTCCTAGAAAGTTTCTATTCAACCTTTTGATTTCATCATTTCTTTCATTTTTAATAGATATTCTATGATATTGTCTGCTTTCAGTCAAGGTCCATCTGGCATCAGCAATGATATTCTTTGTTCTTCATCCTCTTCTGAATCTACCGAAACCTCTAACAGTTCCTTGCCAATGGATTGTTACAAGAATTGGTGAATGATCCTCAGTAAAATCTGACTTGTATGTGATATTTATGATAATGCCTCATTGAACCTTCTGTGGTGTCACTTTTCTTTGAAATAGGCACAATGATGTCTTGAAATCAGTTGACCAGGAAACTTCTTCCAAATTTCCTGGCTGACATGAGTGAGTGCTACTTTAAAGAAGATAAAAAAAAAAATCAACTCTCACTGAGCCCCGGTGGTGTAGTGGTTGTGCGCGGGACTGCCGCCCACTGGGTTGGAGGTTCAAATCCAGCAGCAAGGCTGAGCCTCCTACTCCCACCAACAGGGAGCAGTGAGCCCCCCCCCCCACACACACACACAAAAACCTCAAAGTACATTCAAGAGGAAGTAAAATGTTTGACGACACCAGGGCATAGATGAAACTATATGAAAAATTAAAATGTAATTTCACTATTGCTTACTAACTGAGGATGTCCTGATTGCACCGCTTAGGTGCAGAGGAGAACAACTTCATAGAATTTCACAGGCTGTAGAGGCTGTGTCAGCAACAGGCTCACCTTTCCCTGATGGTGGATTTAAACCACTACCCTCAGAAATCAATCCAACATACCACTAAGGAGAAATTAAAAATATAGGAAACATAAACAAAAAATATTGAAGAAAAAGCAAAAATAAATGAAAGTATGAGGGATTTTAATTTTTAAATAATAAGTTAAAGGTTTGGACTTTATTATTAGCATGAAAAGTAAAGCTGTAAATCGTTTCATCCATACCACTTGGATTTCTTTGATATGTAAGTCTTACAATTGGGAATCCACTTCTGACTGTATGAAAAATAGGATTAAAAAAAGCAGTTCATTTTATAGTAATGGAGAAAAAAGGATTGGGAAAAGCAACAAAAACATCATCAAATTGTTTTCCATACAGAATTTCTGACTGAAGATGTCTCAAAGTGGACTAAAATGTGAACTAAACATGCCAAGACACCATCACTTTTTTTAGACTAAGATTGAGATTACAATCGGATACACAGGTAATGTAAGAGTAAAGTGAACAGCACAATTATGCTGTTGGATAAAAGATAAAGAAGCATTACAATACAGAACACCATTTTAGTTTCCATTGAAAAATTGTAGGAACAAGAAAACAAACACTTCCCTTTTTATTCTCCAAGACTGAGGGAGAACTGACTGACTACAGATGGAAATGTCTCCCTGCCCTCTTAGGTAAGTCTTTTGCTTTCTAATAAAAAGCCACAAACATCCTTTCTTAGAGATGATCTCATGTGTAGCCCAATGAATTCAGTAATTATGAAATATGTGCCAAGTTGACTTTATTTTCCTCACAAGCATGAAGGAGGTGAGTAATGAAGCAAGAAGATTGAGAGAGAACTGATGCCTGGTGGTGCAGTGGTTCGGGGGTCAGATGTATTTAAAAGCCACCAGCTGATGCAAGACTAAGGGCCTCTACACTCTGGGAGAGCTGTAGTCTCCTCAACCTACACAGCAATTCCATCTTGTCCCACAGGATCCTTATGAGTCAGAATTGACTAACTGACCAGGGAAGGTTTTGTTCTGAGAAGACTTTTGAAAGTATCATGAGCCACCATTAGAAAGAACACAGCAGTAATGAGAGAACTTCTAGAGTGCTCCTTAGAAGAACAGATGGCGAGACTGACTCATGGTCAATACTCTGGACACGCTAGATGGAGGGTCCAGCTCCTGGAGGAGGACATCATGCCTGGGAGAAGATCAACAAGAAAAGAGGAAAGCTCTCATTGACATTGATGGCTATGGTGGCTGCATCACAGGCTTCAAACCTAGAAGTGGTTGTCAGAATGTACAAGACCAGATATCGTGTTGTTTGCTGTCTATTGAGTCATGACAAGTCAGACGGACTTGATGGCACTCAGTGACAAGTAATGTGCTAATGCTGAAATATGTGTCAAAACCATCTTAGTTATTTTTAATCTGCATTTTTAGAAGCATGCATGAGGGGGAAAGAACAACACTAGACATAGGGTAATTCCTGTTAATTCTTTCATTTTTTAAAAAAATTTCTGCAGATGAAGGTCTGAAAAGATTGGAGACAATGGCAGATCTTTATTCCTGTATTTTTAGAAGTCATATACTGGACTACACAAAGTAAATAATCATTATTATAAAATTCTTTTCTAATATGTTTCATATCATCATCTCCTAACTCCTAAGAGGTTTGCTTGTTTGATTTGCCATTTGTTTTATTTTATTTTTTCTTTTTGAGAGATAGGGTATCATTTTACCACACTATGATTTTACCGGTTGGATAGCCAACTACCGTGGTGAGTAAAATACAGTAATAGGACAGAGTTAACTACATTTTTTTCTTCCTTTACTTTTGAAATAAGGGTTGCCCATACCTTGATTTCAGTAATGTTACTAAATTTTTCAAATATCTGTCTACCCATTATTTCTTTCCATTGTTGTCTAAGAATATACATTTTTTGGAAAAGGTGGTGGTTGCACTAAAAAAAATGCCCTCTGAGAAGAATGGAACTACCAGCCTACTTTTGACATTAGTTATTTCCTGCCCTGTTTGCATCTACAATTCTTTCCAGTTAATGCAGATTAAAAGATTGGAAGTATGGGGGGATGGATGGAGCTGGATAAAAATTATTCTCTGAGGATATTTATTATACCAACAATGCAACTTGATGCATCTTTGATGTTGTGCAATTAGGTATTTAAATTTTTTATAACTAGAAATGTTCTTCATCAGTGGGATTTACTGTAGATAATTTGAGTAAACCTGGGGATAATTTGGCTAGCTGAAAGGCCTAGACTAATATAAAAACCATTCTATTTAAGGGAAAAATAGATACACTGTTCACATTAATCCTCTTCTTAACTACATTGGGAAATGCTCACTCATATAAAGTCTGAAGAGAAAATCAGTCATTCTTTTATATTTTAAAATAAACATTTATCATTGCAGTGGGGCAATGAGATGAACAGCCCCAAAGTAATTTACTGAAATTTCACTTACAGTGCTTTCATGTGACCCTGGTCTATCAGTTTGGGGCACTGTGCTAGCTGGCAGGATGCTGGAGGCGATGCTACCTGGATTTTAAACACCATCAGGGTTACTCCACATGAACAGGTTTCAGCAGAGTTTCTGGGATAAGAAGAGACTACAAAGAAGAAATAAGCTGCCCTGAAACCCTGAGAGATTAGCTACTGAAACCCTTATAAATAGCTGCAAAGCATTCTCACATCTAGTGCTGGACGATGAGCCCCTCAGAGCGGATGGTACTGAAAATACAACCAAGGAACTTTCACAAAGTAGGGTTGACCATAATGATGTAAATGGAATAAAACTTTCCAGACCTCCACTTGCTGATAGCCATGACTCAAAATCAGAAGAAACAGCTGAAGACAACTATTAGTAACTTGTATGTGGATTAAATGTAAAAAGTGTAAATTTTAGAAAATTGAAAGTCATGAACAATGAAATTTGAATGCAAACAAATCTATATCTTGAGCATCAGTGAGCTGAAATGGACTCAGGTGGGCATTTTCAAATCCAATAATATATGATTTACTATTCTGGAAATGACAAATTCAAGAGGAAGTGCTTCCCCTTCATCCTGAAAAAGGATATTTTAAACTATATCTTGAAGTGCATAGGTGACTAAATGATGTCTGTTTACACATAGAAGTTTAGTGCCTATGTACTTTAAAAACTGAGAAACCTGTCAAATGATGAAGTTCTTCATCAAGTGACAGGAAACTTCAGAAGCAACCATTAAACTTTGGATTATGGTGCATTTGATTTGTTAATTCTTTATGGAAGATAAAACAGCACAGATGTTATCAAATGTGGTTGTAACTTAGAGCACTTTTTGATCTTACTGCTTTGTCAATTTTAAAAAATAAAATAAATGTATTACGAATCACCTGATTTTGAATCAAATAATCATACATATTCATGTTGCAATACATATGAACTTTTTTAAAGTTAAAGAAATTATGTATATCTTAAATAAACCAAATTTTAGTATTAAAACATATACTCTCAACACTAATATCATTGCACCCTGGTGGAGTAGTGAACTCCATGTTGAGTTGGTCATCATAAGTCATAAGTTAAAAATACTCACTTCCTGTTTTACTTTGACCTTTAGGGTCACCTTGAATTGGAATCCACCCTAGATTGGAATGTTTCAAAGTATGTAATCTAAAATTATTTAAAGCTATACATTATTAGTAGAAAGTCTTGATGAGTATTACCAAGCATTATTTCCTTCTGCAGGGGAATGGTCTCTAATGAGAACATGTCCAAATTATTTGAGAGAATTCACATCATTCTTGCCTCTAAAGAGCATTCTGGCTGCACTTCTTGCAAGACAGATTTATTTCATCTTTTGGAAGTCCATTTAAATTTCAGTGTTTTTCACCAGCACCATAACTCAAATGCATCAATTCTTCTGTCTCCACATTCATTATCAAACTTTCACATGGATAACAGGCAATAGAAATGGTATGGCTTGAGTCAGGCAAACTGCAGTCATCAAAGTAAAATTGTTGTTCAAACCAACATTGATGTTTTCAAAACTTCAGAGGTCTTGTGCAGATTCAGCTAATGAAATACTGCTTTTGACCTCTTGATTGCTTATAGATCCAAGCCAAAAAAAAAACGCTTGCCCCCTTCAGTCTTTTCTCCATTTATCATGATGGTATCTATGGGTCCAGCTGTGAGCAATATTCTTCAGCTTCATCAGCAGGACTTCAAGTCCCACTCACTTTCAGCAGGCACATGTTTTTCATTTGCATATCACATACTATTAATAAGCCTTCTCCAATCCTGAAGCCACATTCTTCTTTGTATGCTCAGTGTATAGATTAAATAAGACTATCTCTCCTGAATTTGGAGAGCACCTCAAAAACAGATTTGGCCCATTTAGCATTAACGATAGGACACCTGAAGAACTTTGGGATGACATCAAGAACATTGTACATGAAGAAAGCAAAAGGTTATTCAAATAGAGGAAATAAAGAAGAGACCAAAATGGATGCCAAAAGACTGAAGGCACAGCCCCGTTTGAGTTAAAGCTGATCAAATTTGAAGTGAAACCGCAGTTTTGTGCTGTGCTATCAAGTCGGTTCCAGCTCCTACCGACAACAGAACACAGCATTCTACAGCCTGTGCCGTCCTCACACCTGTTCCTTTGCCTCAGCCCATCAAGGCAGTCGCTGTGTCAATCCCTCTTGTGGAGGGCCTCCTTCCTTTCTCTCCCCACCCTTCCACTTCACCAAAAACCATATTTTCTCCGGCGCTGGTCTCCCCTGACAACACATGCAGCGTATGTATGAAAACAGTCTCTTTCCACGCTCACTTTGGCCTTATTTTTACAACACAGTTTGGCTTATCCCTTTAGCAGTCCAGAGTCATTTCAATGTTCTTCTCCCCTGCCACAATCCAACAGTTGTGGTTCTTTGGTCTTCCCTCTTCAAAGTCCAACTTTCACCTGCATATAATGCAATGGTGAATACCATGGCTGAAGTCAACAGCACCTTAATCCCCAGCATAATTCTCTTGCTCTTTTGTTTTGTTTTAATCATTTTATTGGGGCACATACATCATTTCTCACAATACATAAATACATATATTGTGCCACGCTTCTTCACATGCCTGCTGCTGTTATCATTCTCTGAACCTCCACCTTTCCACCCGAGCTTCTGACCTCAGTCTCCCATCCCTTCCCCTCCATCCTTGCTTCTCATTCCTCCACCAATCCTCAATACTCCATAAATTATTATTGTTTTGTCATGACTTACACTGCTCGATGTCTTCTCTTGCCTTCTGCACCAATGTCTGTCCCCCTGATAGGAGGTTATGTGCAGATCCCTGCAGTTGGCTCCCTCTCTCTACCCCCTTTTTCCTCCACCCATCCGGTAACTCCACTCCTACTACTGGCCTCAAGGGGGTTCACCTGTCCTGGGTTTCCCACCTTTCCATTTCCCTTCTCCACAAGTGAACCTCCTTCAGTCCAGTTGGATTTGTAAGGTAGAACTGGGACCATGACAGTTGGGGGGGGAGGAAGCTTTCAGGAAGTAGAGGAAAGTTGGATGCTTCCACCTCACTGCACCTCACTGACCTGTCTCCTCCTCAGGACTCCCCTGTGAGAAAGTGTCCAATTACCAACAAGTGGGCCTTGGCTCCCCACTATACTCTCGCCCCCATTTGTAGTGATGTGATTCTTGTTCTTTGGTTCTTGATGTCTGCTCCCTTCAGCCCTCTGTGACCACTCATGCTAGTGTGATTCTTCCATGTGGGCTTTGCTGCTCCTGGGCTAGATGGCCATCCATTCACACTCAAGCTTTCCCAATCCCAGGTGCTTTATTATTTGGTAGCTGGGTGCCATCGGATTTCTTCTCTCTGTCTTTCTCTGCTCCCGTCTGTCTTCAATGATCTTGTCAGGAGGGTGGGCACACAAAACTCTAAAGAGTCCTTAAGGAAAAAGTTTATCTCATGCAATATGTCTTTTGATCTCTTGGCTGAAACTTCTAGAAACATTGATTATGGAACCAAGCAAGACAAAATCCTTTACAATTTCAACATTTTCTCTATTTATCCTGATATTACCAATTAGCCCATTTGTGAGAATTTGGTCTTCCTTATGTTGAATCATCATTCATACTGAAATTCTTGATCTTCATCGGCAAATACTTCAAGTCTCCCTCACTTTCAGCAGGCAAAGTTGTGCCATCTGAATTCTGCAGTTCATTAATAAACTTTCAAAGGAGGAAGGAACCCTGGTAGCCATGTTTCATTAAAATATTTTTTGTGTATGCAAAAAGTAATTGCATAACAGAATTGCACCACAGAAAATTTTTGCTTCTTAATTTATATGACCAAATTTAAGCAAAAAACTTGTTAGGAAACAGTTCATATAAAATCGACAGAATTCACTCAACTTAATGAATAAAATGTTTAATTAACTAAATTTTGGAGTCAATAGTTATTTCTTCTCTTGAACATTAACGTTCTCCTAATGCAAATCAATCCTTTTAAGATCATAGAATATTTTTTCTCAAAATTATTAAAGGAAATAATCGCATACATCACCACTATGTTTATTAATTGCGTACATCACCATTATATATAGTAAGAAGCACGAAAGTCAATTCAAAGTAAAGGCTCTCCTTCCACTCTCATACTCACTTAGCATGGCGAATATCTGGCAAGGACCGCTCCAGAGCAATATTGTTGCTAACAAGTATATTAAACCCATTCTCCCGGTAAGCTGAGTCATCCTGGTCTTCTTCAGTGAGGGGGTATGGTTTTCCATGTTCACCCTTTCCTAGCAGGAGAAAGAAAATGCGATTAGTATCGGGCAAGGCTCTCTCTGGGTCCCTGGGTGAGTCACGCTAACACTCATACCAGCAAACACAGAGGTCATGGCTCCAAATCAACTCAGAGATATCTTAGGAAAAGCCTGGCAATCTATGTCGCCAGATAAAGAACTCGCAGCCAAACAGAGAGCCCACAGTCACACAGCAGGTTTGTGCCATACAGCAACACTGTTGGACAGAGTAGAACTGCCTCTGTGAGTTTCTGAGGCTCTGCATTTTGGGGGATCAGAATGCCCCATCTTTCCTCCATGTTGCCACTGGCGAGTTCAAACTACCAACCCTAAGGACAGAGAATCGCCTCCGTGCTAATGACTTCCCTAAAGCCTATTTCATATCCTAGCACATACAATAAAACTGGAATGTGTACTTCTCTAGTCACCTTTTAAAGTCTTAAAAAATGCCTTTGCTGTCCAGGAGCAAGGCTGGGCCCCCCACTCCCACCAGGGGGCAGTAATGCCCCCACCCTCCAAAAAATGCTTTCATGGCAAAATCTGAATTGTGCAATGCAGTGCATTATTTGGTACAGCTCTTCTAGCCCCTGTGTTTGTACACCCACCATGAGACCTTATTACTGGAATACGAGGGGAAAAGGCAGGAGGAGATAATGATTGGACTACATGATTTTGTTATGAGTGATTGCTAATAAGAGTTCATGGAAATTGCCATTCTGCTCTGGGTGTAAACTCAGCCATCTCAGGAGCAGCAAAAGGGAGTTGAAGGTGGGTTGCTAAGTACTACGAAGAGAGAAGAGCCAAGAGGGGAGAACATCATTTGAACCCAGAGATCTGTGGACGTTCAGCCTCCCTGATCCACAAGACTTCCTCCTGGGAGACCAGAGGAGTGGCAGAGCAGCAGCAGCAGCGGCAGAACCTCTTTAGTATACAAATATTACATGTTGACTTGCGAACTTTAGACACATGGTTCTCTCTAATCAAATATCCTATTTGAACTTTTCTTGAGATTACATTGACTTTAATAACTCAACACACACACATGCACACACACATACACGCACACACACACAGACATTTATCTTCTTAAACATTTTCAGCTCTCTTCCCTTGGAAC